>BSUD01000004.1:154057445-154196823 GCA_033239045.1 Fagopyrum esculentum | reverse complement strand
CTCGTTTTAAAAAAAAAAAAAAAAAAAAAACTCGTTCAGAAATTTTTTTTTTTTTTTTTTTCGGGACACGTGTCGGCCGTACAAACTGCCGCACGGCTGTACCGAAATAATGGGCCTTACTTGAACACCTCCCTAAATTTCAAACTTAATTAATGGGCAAGTTAAATGATTATGTGTGGCTTCATTTCGGCATTATAAGGATAATTAACAGTAATGTAATTAAATTTAAAGGTGTGGTGACGTCATCTGCAAAATTAAGCTTTCCATCCCAAATGGGTCCATTGGATTTTATATGAAATCAATAATTCAGAATTAATAGAATTGAATTGGACCACTCTTGTTGGGCATCAAATGCTATTTTTAATGTCACTTGACCCTTATTTTAATTAAAAAAATGTAATTTATGAAATGGGGCACATTTAAAATTTTAACTGAAAGTTCGGGTTATAATTACTGTAATAAAGAATTTGGTTAAATAAACTCTTTTTTATTTTTATTTTTTTTAATATTTTTTATAACTTTTATTAATGTTAGGAAAAGTAATTAATCTTCGCTATTAAAAAAAAACATATATGGTTTTTGGTTGAGTTTTTTGTTTAGTTTCTGGTATGAGTTTTTTTGTATGGTTTCTCATATGGTTTTTGGTTGAGTTTCTGAGATGAATTCTTGTTGTTTCTCTTCCCCTAAGATAAACACACAATTTCTCTCTCCTCTTGTTATAATTCATTCACAATCTCCGTAGATTCATCCATGGTGTTCCCTTGATCTATTATATTCAACATACACGACATAAATTCGACACAAAACATCACAAGGGAATTTGGGAAGAATGAAACTGAATCACTCCAATACGATATAGGGCTTCAAATCCGGATTAATGAAACTGGATTAGAAGAGAGAACATCGAGAAAGAATCGAAATCAAAATGATTTTGGGAAGAAGAAAATCGAATTAGTGAACGAAGCTAAATCAAATGATAGAACCGAATCGAATGATTTTGGGAAAGAATAACATCGAGATAAAATCGAAGGAAATTGGAATAGCTCTCTTGTGTTGCAGATTTTGGGGAAGAAGATGGATTAAAATCCCGATAGCTGTTTAAATGAGAAGAATAGGAGAGGATAGGAGAGGAGAGGAGAAGGTTAGCACTTGTTTGGGTTCAAAACCCTACCTTTGAACAACAAAAGAAATTAGGGGTACATTTACTAAATGTGTTTATACTGTGAGTCTACATTATATCAACTTCTAAAAAAGCTTAATTAGTGAATTTGGCCAAATTATAAATAGTGAAAGAAGGGTGTGTATATATGGTGAGGATCGTAGGCTTTATTTTTATGCAGGAACAACACGATCGTGCAACTTACATAGTGACCGTGTGTTTTCTTGCATGAACAACACGATTGTGCATCATGGTATGACGATTGTGCACCTTGTTCGTCAATAAATTTCCGTTAGAATTTTCTATATTGTTCACCAGTTAATTGTTGGACAACAATTTTTGTCATTTTAGAAGTAATATCCAATAATAATAATTTACGACAAAGTTATGCTATTACTTTCGTTTTCAATCGATTGCGGTTTTTTGTCATTTTACAATACCGACAAAAAAGTAAAACCTAACTATCGGAATAAAAATATATTTGGCAAGCTCATATTTTTAAACAAATAAATAAAATAAAACGATAAATACCTTATTAATTGACACATTTTTTATACACAGTTTTATAGATTTAAAATGAACCATACTTCATTTATTGCAAAAAAAAAAAAGATACAAAATTTATCAACCTTGCAATATTCCTCAATAAAATACAGGTTTTATTATTCATTTTTGGTGAATACAAATCTAATATTTAATGAAATATTTGGATAATACTAGTTATTTAACATAATTAGTATACCATCATCCTTTTATAAATAAAAAGAGAGAACTTAACACTCTATATTTAACATAAAATTTATTCATATGTTCATATCCTTTTGATCTTGCATATAATTACAATATAAATCTAATCAAAATGAAACATTTGAGCCCACATATTATTATGTCCAATTGCGTGGCAAAAAGGCATTTCATTATTAATGTGATAATTAATATTCTTTTCTTGTTTTTTGCCCATATCAATTAATTTCTATTGATGTGGACATATCAAGCTCAAGTAATCTATACACAATAATAATAACAATAAATTGATACATTTTTATCAATGATTAAAAACATATTAAAAAGAAAGAAAATGATCTTGCCTTAGACAAAAAACTTAAGTGCAATGGAAATCTACATGATTGTGATATTGTGACACTCTATCAAATTGCATTGCTAATGAAGATAGATAGAATTATGATGTGTTGTGGATATGTGACCACTTACCACTTGCTTTTGGATAAGCAAAGAGTGGGCTTGAAAGCTCTACTTACCTCTTTGCAATATGTTTGCCCATCACTTACCTTTCATTGCCTACCTATCTACCATTTTTCTAATTAATGTGTACCGAATCGGGTTACGTTACGTAGATCCATGGTGAAAGGTGTAGTATTTCCTTCTCGATTTAAATGTGCTCGATTTTCTGGACTTGAGTTGAATGACTTTCTTTATGGTGGATGAATTCCTTCTTGATCTGAATGTGTTGTTTTCTCGAAGAGTTTTCTTACGAAGGAAGAGACTTTTTTTAAAAATCTTGGGTCAATGTGTTGTATTTAAGAGTCCTATCTCCTAACTACTCATGTTCGAAAGCTTAAGGTTGAAGAGACTATTAAAAATAAAGGCTTATTGTATCCCACGTCGCAATAAAGAGTCTTAACTAATTTTATATTGTTTGGGTTATCAACGAAATTTCACCTAAAAATAAATGATTTTTATAAAATGTTTTTCTAGTAATTTTAGCAAGGATTTTCATAATGCACAACATGAAACACATGCTAACAAATTTAATAATGAATTTCTAATATGTATTCATAAACATATCAAAAATGTTTGACACAGAATATTAAAAATTAATAAATAATAAGTCATGTTATTTTCATAACATTGGATTTACTAATATCAAACTAATATGCAATGTGACTACACAATAGATTAAAATAATAATAATGTACAATTTCATTATAAGTCAGGATCATATATTGCTTTTTCGAATATTTTAATTCATTGAACATATAAATAAAATGTTGGAAACTTACCCATGATACGATTGAGTGTTATGCATCAGTTTGATATTAGTAAATCCGACGCCGTATACCTAACAATTCGGTATATATACTTACTAAAATTATATCATTATGCATCTCCTTGTTCTTTTTCCAATGTGACCACACTAATAATAACCTTTGGTATAAGATGAGACCACTCTAATAATCATTTTCATACAACCAAAAAATATTATTATAAGGAAGATTTGCATATAAAAACCTTCCTTATAACATAATTTAATAAATAATAGACACAAAAAATTGATGGAAATCCAGCAAGGTTTCCTAAGAAAATGTCTGGGCCATGTTTCCATTAGAATCACACTAATTAAGCTTCTCGTGTCACAACATAATCCAAAGTAATTAATATAAAAATTAGCAAAAAGCCATCTATTACGCAAAACAAATCTTTTTTTAAAAATTATAATTATACATAAATAACCTTTGTCTCCACCATGTCTCCTGCCCATCAAAATATGGATTTGGTTAGACAACTTATCTTGCCTTCATATCAAAGTTATTTTTGGTTTGCCTTTTACATCCTTTCTTCTTACTTCATTTCATTCTGACATGTTTAATCTTGTAGTTGTAGACAAGGCTTACATTTTAGCCACTCGAGTCTCGGCCACAACGATCGCAGGTGCTAGAGGCGTGTAAGGAAGCCTCGCCGTGCTTCTCTTTCTGCATCTTTGGTACATCATGCTTGAAAACATCTTCAATCGCCTTTGCTCCTTCCTTGATCTCGTCCAAACTGTAAAAGAAAAGAAGAAATGAAGAATTCTTGTTGATATCGATAACAATCTTCAAACTGGACCTCCGTTCTTTTGACGAAGTCCAGATTAAACATGTTTTCAAATAAGTTAACGGTGTTGCAGACCGACTAACCCATCTGGGATTTTCAACACCTAACACCAACTTTTCTGATGATCTTGAACTTTGTGTTCTCATCCGTAAGGATGCTTTCTAGAAGATAGTCCAACCTAACTGCTTTCCATTATAAAAAAAAAAACTTCAATGTTATTACACTTGCTTACTTACCTTATGGAAAGTGGAGGAGTCAATCGTATGATTGTATTGTGAGTAGGTTTAGCGAGGATTCCTCGGTCTTTCAGTTTAAGGCAAACATCATAAGCAGAAATCGGAGACAAGGCTTTGATGTTAAGCTCTACTGCATTGAATAGTCCTTTTCCTCGGATTTCCTTTATGAGGTTTGGGAATTGTTGCTGAACTTGTTTTAGCAATTGCCTTAGTTCTTCTCCCATTTCAGCAGATCTGTCAAAATGAGTCATTTAGATTGAACTACACCATTATGTTGCAAACTTTTGCAGATCTATAACTAATACTTTATGCTCTTACAAAAGGAATGATAATAAATACCGTTCAACGAGCTTCTCTTCTAGCAGAACATCTAATGAAGCAATAGCAACCGTGCTTGCCAATGGGTTTCCTCCGAAAGTACTGAAACAAAGAGAAACAATAATAAAGTGAAAAAAGAAGATTCTGTGACATTTGTTACCCATGGCTAAATACAAGAAACAGAATGCAGCTACAAGATCATTGAAGCATCATTAACTCCTACCAAAAATCATAGTTTCATACCTACAATCATAGAGCAAATAAGGAGAGGCGTGTGTTAAAAGTATCAGCTCAGAAAAGATTCTATTATTATCAAACAACCAACACAAACCTGATTGCTTAACTTTCATCAAATTATACATGAGAATTTCAGGCAAAAAAGAAGCATATTTGTGCTTCCTAGTTTGGGTGATTATCTACAGTTGGATGTGCATATTATCCTGGCTTATTATTTATACTGTGCTAGACAAACAACTTAACAATAAGCTAGATTTGTTTGCTCATTGCCAGCTCATCAAGCTTAATACTACCAACTATTCTTAATATCCATCAAAATATTTAGTAATAACTAATAAGACATCTAATTCATAAGAGAATGAATCAATGAACGCGGGAATTATATTAAACTGTATGCTTCTGAAAGGAACAAGAGGAGTGAAACTCCTAAACAATACATTAATGAATGAACGCTGCTACACACTGCTACTCAATAAGCAGCTTCAGAAGAAGACTAAGGTGAAAATCGAGCACAAACCTTCCATGTTCTCCAGGTTGAATACAGAGCATAACTTCTTTGTCAGCAAGAACAGCACTGACAGGTATAACTCCCCCACCCAACGCCTTTCCAAGTATCTGTGCATCAGATGATCACAGGAAGACAAGTTAGTATGGTAGATTTTCTTTTTTTTTATCACCTGAACAGTAATACAAACAAAAGTAGAAAATTATGGTAGCGCTCAATATACCCTCAAAACATAAAGCCTAGATAAACAGATAAATAACACATCCACAACCACAAGAAATACCCTGCACAATTTTCTTCCCACCTCTATTGCCAGTTTTAGTACAAGGGTACATGTATATAAGGTTAGTTAGGAATCGGATTTGTTGTCGACAAAATTAAGATGATACAAAAGGATTATTCTTAATATGTCTTACTAGATGATCCTTCCTGATGTCCTTTTCAACAGGTGCAATATAAAAGGATTATTCTAAATACCAGTGTTTCCCCCAATTCCTTCTGAGGATAAGCTATTACTGGTAACATGGCAATATGATATGAAATTATAAAGAGACTTTGTCACGAAAAAAGGGGTAAGAAAACTCAGAGGGACAAGTAGCATGTCTTACAACAACATCTGGGCGAACATCTTCCCAATCACAGGTCAGCAGTCTTCCAGACCTCCCAAGCCCGGATTGTATCTCATCCGCAATCATAAGTATGTTATGTTGAGAGCATAGATCTCTAATGGATTTTAGGTAACCATCATGAGGGATTTTGACCTGGAAATATGACAAGTAATTCATGAAGATAATGCAAAAGTTGAAAAGACAAAGGATTAAGCGATACTTATTTGTGAAAAGAGAGTGCCTGGCTGGACAAATTGGTCTGTTAGATGAAACTCAAAAGGAAACAAAAATGAAAGCATAAGCTATTACTAACGCTGTATTGTCCAAGGGGAGAAAAAATGACATCATATGAGCAACAAAGTCATGCTAAAGGCTTTACAATTGGATTATAGAGGGAAAAAAACTAATTAAATCTATTTGTATAATTTTCTGTAGGATCAGTCCTAAAATACATCTCTCTTTGAATTAACAAATCAGTCACTTCACCACCCTCAGATTGGTGCTTTAATTTTCCAGCTTCCATGAACCATCATCAGCTTTGTTTGTTCCTCATTACTAATACAATTCAAGCTGTTGCTATATATACTTACGTCGTCACTGTTCACATTAATATGATATTTTATTTCAAACACAAAACACCCATAATGGATATTTCTACATAGTGACAGTTAAGTTTTAAATGTTCAAAGGTTCAGGATGTACTGCTTTAATAACAATGACGAAGGAAAACCCATCCTCCAGTAAACTGCAAAGTGGATTCAAACAAAATTAAAATTAAGGAATACAATTTACTTTATGCAAGTAAACATACCCCTGCCTCCCCTTGGATGGGTTCAAACAGGAAAGCAGCAATTCTGTCACCTTTTTCTGCAATTAAAATCACAAAAACATTTTCAATAATTAGATTAAAGCAGCAATGAAAGTTGAATTTATCAAACAGAAATACATAAGAACTTATGGAGTTTAAAAAACTAAATGAATCCCCGGTGCCTAGGGATTTTCACAGCCATTGTGCATGGCAATGTTTTTCCCTACATATATTTCACTTAAATTGACGTCAATCTTAGACACCTTTGAAGATTTTCTCGAGAGCAGCTTCATCTCCAAAATCAACTTTATGATGACCAGGTAACAAGGGTCCAAAACCACAAGTAGCCTCATTGTCACAACTCATGGAAATGACACCAAGTGTACGACCATGAAAGCACCCACAACATGATAATATAATAGCCTGCATAGACATAACTAGATCAAAATACTGATGTTGATAATAATTGCAAACCGAAGACGAGTGCCAGCACAATAGTAAGTAAACATCAAATTCCCTATAGCTCATGTTCTAGATGCTTGGGTAAACTTCTCAAATATATCACAAGACATAACGATTAAAGGACCAAAATCATTCCCACCTCATCTTTAGGAATTCCTTTCTTTTCATAACCCCACTTCCTTGCCAACTTAAGAGCAGTTTCAACTCCTTCCGCGCCTGTGTTCATTGGTAGCACCATATCATATCCAAAAATGTTGGTTAGCTTTTCAGCAAATAACGGGAATTTATCATTATAGAAGGCTCTAGAGCTTAGAGTAAGCTTTTCCACTTGCTCGACCAATGCATTCACAATTTTTGGATGACAGTGTCCCTGATCAAAAGAAAGCATCATGCATTCAGAGCAAGGAATGAACATCTCATAAAAGGATATTTACATTAAAACTCTCCACTTGCAAGGAATCACATGCAGTAGGAGCATGTTCTTCCGGTGTCCAATTATAATTTAGGAAGGTAACCAAGATTCTAATATATTCTCACAAGTAAAAGGAGGCAGATAATCTTTAATACCTGGTTAACTGCAGAGTAAGCAGATAGAAAGTCAATATATTTGTTCCCTTCTGGATCCCAAACGGATGATCCTTTTGCATGAGAAAATACCATAGGAATGGGATGGTAACTACAAAAAGAAAAGAAAAAACTAGGTGAAAACTGCACGAGAACAATAAAACTAAAAAGATCATAGTTGCTCAATCAAAGAATATAATTGCTATAGCTAAACCATAATCATTTTACCCAAGTACCCAACTACGTTTAAAAAGATTTTCCATTTGATATTTTATTTGAATAGTTTGCCTGCACCCATAAGCATGTGATCACATCAAAGTTCATCTACAGTTGCCAACTGATAAACAGAAGATCCATTTCTATCAATTAGGTCCATCTGAAACTAACAGGATTATACAGTAACAATCATCTACAAAAAGGATCACTAAATTTGGGACATTTTCACAAACACATAGTCTGCAAGACCATCCAAAAGAAACGAAATGGAAAGCAACATAAAGAGGGGTAAAGAGAAAGACAAGTACTTATGAGCACTGTATTGATATTCTTTGTCGATGAGTTTCTGGGAAGCAATGACGGGTTTGTATTCAGGCAAGCCTCCATAGGTTCGAGTTTCTCTAATTCCACCCACCATATTTCTCAGATGAATTCGAAACAGACGATTAATCTTCATTCTGCCAAAGTTGTTTGAATCTCTACTTAAAGAGCAAATTGGGTCCAAATATGTCACTAGATTCGGCTTAATTGTAGATTTGCACGCGGCAACACTGACGAGGATGTTGACGATTTTGTCACTTCAATCTTCCAACATACTAAAGCGCATCGTGATTTCGCGTTGAGACCTAATCACACCTCACCAATACAAAAATGGTAAAGAATCTACTTTTCGTCATGAAATGCGCCTGCGAAGACGATCAAAATCCATCCATGTCAGGCTGAGCTGCCTAATCTATCATTCGTTCACGGCATGTCGTTGTTTTAGCAGCTTTTACCTATCTCCGTAGATCATGCAAACCACTGCACCTAAAAAAATAATTTTTAATTAAATATATTTACAATTTTGAGAACAACAAAGCATAAAGTGAATAATATTATATAACTAAAATATATATAGTTATTATTTTATTTTATTAAAATTTTAATTGTTAAATATATATATATATTAATTTTATTAAAATTTTAGTTTTTTTTTCATTGATTTAAGAATGTACTAGTTTGTTGTATATCACAAATAATACAGGGAAAAAAAAGGAAATTATTTATTTATATTGCCATGAACTTGTAACTATGTTTTGGAAGCAACTAAACTAGGATTTTGCACTGTTTTGTGTCGGTGATTATAATAAATTGTAGTAATATAAATAAATTTACAAATAAAAAAATAGGAATAGTAAATTGTAATATAGTGACGGTACATTAATACTAAGTTTCATACCTCACCAATAAACATGTTCAAATCCGGGTAGAGTCTGGGTTAGACGTGGGCCGTTTTGGCCGAACCGCCAAGACGGTTTAGGTTTGCCGGTTTGGATAAACCGGAGGTTACCGGTTTAGGTTTGACTTTCGGTCAAAGCTAAACCGGCGGTTAAACCGCCGGTTTGGTATTTTTTTATTGGCCAAAACCGGCGGTTAAACCACCGGTTTGGTCTAGTTTCCATTTTTTTTTTATATAAACCGATTAAACCGACGGTATGGATTTTTACGCCGGGTTCCCAAACCTAAACCGCCGGTTTAGGTTTGGGTCCCATGTCTAGTCTAGGTTTTATAAAATTTAAGCCCATTTATTCGGATCCAGCTCGGGTCAATCCGTTACCGGGCCTGAAATGATTGTCGTACACTCTGGTCTGGGCTGGGCCTATGGGTACCGTTGTTTTTATTTTAATTTAAAAAAATATTTTTAATATAATTTTTTTAAAATATATGAATTATATTTAAGCTGTTTTATGTAAAATATATTAAATTTAAAATAACTCTATTAAATATTTTATATTTATACTTAATATTTATAATGTATACAATTTTTTTTTTACCCGGGTCGACGGGCCTAACTTTTCGACCTGGTCAACCTTCTTCCTTTATTCATATCCACTTGTTTATTCGGGGTTGCCTGGATCTGAACAGGTCTACTCAACAATATACTCGATTACAAGAAATAACATTAATGTAAACGGGCCAAAAATTTTAAGAATTAAAAGATCATAAAAAAATATAATAGTTAATAGCGCGTCAACGGTATATTTGAAAAGAAACTCGCATCATGAGTGTTAGACTAGGGAAAACCCTAACTTGTGCCCTTGTTTAAAAAAAAAATTTTCTTGCCCATCGTCAAGTTCGGGATTCGGATCCAACGCCTTTGAACGAGTCGGGTTTTTGGTACTAGATTTTACTTTTTTTTTTAAACAAGGAAAAAATTCTAATAATATATATATAAAAAAGTATTGAAAAACCAAACAAATAAAATAGTTCAATGATCAGTGAAGGCTTACAATGAACTGAATATGTTAAATTTATCTTTTTAATATCCGTCGGGTCTAAAACGTGGAGGGGATGCACGCCACAAGTGAACCTACGCACATTAACCTTCGGGGTTCCATCCTAAAATCAATTGGCAATAGGAGGAGTAACCCTTAGGTTTATATGTTAGGTTCACATTATTCATTTAGTCGACGTAGGACACAATAATCCACACATCTCAAAAAGTCTTGGATGGACCTGAAGTTCGTGAGCATATTCACCTATTATTGAGACGAGTCGATCTAACTTGAGATAAGCTCAAGATGGAGGACATGTTGAAAAGAACACAATAAGCCACCTTAGCATATGTTTACATCAAAGACATGATTCAAATGAGCATTGAGAGCTTACTCACTCCACAAGTATACACTAGAAACTATGGACACATATTTTTGTATTCACAAAAATCAATCATTTACTACTTCCTTTGCCGTCTAATGTATTATGTAATGTACTTTTTGTCTTTGGTCGGGTATATGTTTCCTCATTCTTCCATTTCCTAACAAATACACTCAAATAATACATAAAAATTAAAAAAAACACTCAAATAATACGTATGACCTAACTATTGGAAAATAAATGAATTTGTTATTTATTATAGACAAATCTAATCAACTATTGGAATTAACTCAACTAAATATTGATGGTTTTTGTTGTGACAATTAACGTATTTTTATTTGACTCTTTATATCCATTCGGTTTAGTTTACAACTAAACCGCTTTAGTTCGTCGTGCTGTGAACGATTAATTTTATAAAATTGTCGAATGGATGTATATATAACCAAAAGGTCAATCGATCATAATGGGATAACAAGGTCAATCTTTGGTCCCTTTCTTAAATTCATAATTAGAAATATGTTCAAATCATAATACGAAAACATGTTCAAATTTTTACTTTATAAACCGTATTCAAATCACAAGACTTTTATTTTCGTTTAAAACATGTTCAACCCACGTTGAACACGAAGGTACCACCTAACCCCGACCATAGAATGAGCACAACAATCACGGATCAGGTGCAATCTTCGCCACCCACAATGACCGGGCACAACCTCGGCCTGCACAAACCAAGATTTCTATCACTAGTAAGCACGACCCGCATAAGCCGAAGAGCGAAAAATCATGAAAACAAAACAGGTTAGCAAATTTGCCATTGTGGTCATAAAACAAATCATCTCTCATAATAATATAACAAACTGGTCGTGTGGTCAAAGACCAAATCATCTCTCGTGGCAATATGCCAAAATGCCGCTTAGGTCAAAGACTAAATCATCACTCAAATCCTGAATACAAACAATCCGGTTATATTCAAAATATCACAAACACAATCTCTTTAAAATACAACAATGCAAGATAAACACGTCACCGCCAATATTAACAAATCAACTCAAGTGATGACATTCTCAAAAGCTTTCAAAATAAATCTATCAACCCACTTTTTTTTTCTCAATCAAGAACATCAAACGTTTCCATAATCATTCAATAACTCATTTTCACCGTGATTCTGCGGTCTTCTTCATCAACAATTTAGGTTAGGATCAATTGTGTAAGTTTTTATAACTATTTTTAATCTAAAATCAAACCCATTAAAACTATGACAGACCGATCTAAAATTCTGGTAGGGAGCATAATTTGAAGGGATGCATGAAATTAAGGACACAATAAAGACATGTTCTCACATGATTCCAAATCATTGATTGATCTCGTGTAGGAGAGAACATACATACAAACAAGCAAACAAAAACAAAGCATCTAGCAAAACCACTACGTGTTAACTATACACTCGATTGATCCAAACTCTCTTGCAGTCTAGGTACACCTAAACCTTGACCATCTAACAAAATAAACTCTCTAATACATTTGACCTACTTTCCTTCTCCTTTGAGGCTTCATTAGTTGTTCATCATAGAATCTCCTAATGAACTCCTCAACTCTCTTGTTCAACTCTTCATCGGATAAACTCGAAAACCGATCATTCTCGTCGTCGACATTCTTACCCTCGTCGAGCTTCTCCGATGATGATCTATAAAGACCCATCTTTTCGTTTTCGTTACGAATGAGTTTCTCGGATTTGCTCCGTTGACACGATTTTACTTCTTTAGTAACCTCATGATCGCCATTGTTAGTACTCAAGATACATTCTTGAGATTCTTTCTTAGATTCTTCGACTTTATCGATAATCGTTGTGGTTTCTGGTTGAGTTTTTGGAACGTTATTCTTCTCCTTCTCTTGTACAACAACGTTAATGTCCTTGTACTTGAGTGGAGTTTCAAAAGCTTGGAAGTTATAATGAGGAGTTGCGACGATAAGTTGATGATTGAGAGGGATTGGATTGTTTTTCGACGAAGAGAAGGCGCCGGAATCGGCTGCAATGATGAGGATGAGGGTATTGGAGATCAAAAACCAGAACTTGCTAGTGTTGAAGAGAACTCGTGGGGAGAGATTGAAGATGTAGAAGATGGAGATGTAGACAAAAACGCATGTGAGAAGAGCGCAAAACGACGTCGTGTTTGCTTTACTATTAGAAAATTTGAAGGTGAATTTGAATGTGTTGTGAGCAAACATTGCTTGGGGCTCTTCCATGGGGTTTAGGGTTCGAGCGTGTTGAGTATTTGATTGATTTTAGAGGGTTTATATAGCATTGTAAGATACTAAATACGTGGATTATTATGGAAAGATTTTAAATGTCAAGAAATTGAATAAAATAAAGAAATGATTGTTGATAATAATTGAAGTTTGATATGAACATCTACAAAGAGCCACATCATTGTTTTATAGAGTAAAAATTAGGGCAAAGGCTGCATGTATTATTGTTAAAAATACTATCCATATAATCGCACATACGTGTTAGGCTCAAGTTTAGTACTAAACGGATTTTTAAAACTTATAGGTAACATAAATAGTCCACCGACTATATATCTATAAATTGGACGAGTTGGGTTTCGAACCCTAGATGACAGACAGATCCTCTCTTTCATATTATCAGCTAAATTAATTAAATCTCACTATTATATCATAATATATTTAAATTTATAATTACCGAAACTAGTGTCACCCAAATTAGTGTTACTCAGTCTTAATTACCAAATTTTAAATACTCAAGTCGAATTACCCGAGATAATGTACTTGTTTAATTACTCAAAACCTCTTAATTAGAGATGAAAATATAAATTTGACGGAATAATGAATCCGAGAGAGTGAAGAAGACTAACTTAGGCCTTTTTTAAAAACTATAGTAGTAGTTAGGCTTTTTAATGTTTCAATTAAGTAAATATACCCCAACATTTTGTATTTATTCTCAAACTCTACGCACTCTTCTATCAAGGGGTACATTTATTAAATACAAAACTAGAAAAAACCTAATAAACCAAATTATTTCAATTTAAATATGGGTCTAGTTTACATACCATATATAAAAAAATCTCTTTTACCCTATTTATCCCAGAAAAATATAATAAAATAAATAAATAAATTTGTCATTTTAAATTGCATGGAGTAAAAAATGTTATGGAATATAGGGTGCGTTCGGTGAGCCAGAGATTATCGAGATTATTGAGATTATAACCTCGGAAGATTATTTTGGGAGATTATTCTGCCCATTTTTTTCATCCACTTCAATGTGGATTATCGAGATTATTGTGGATTATTGTGAAATTTTAATCTTCCAAATAATCTACTATATTCACCGAACGGACCCATAGTGCTAAAGTGAATTTTCGAGTATAAAATATGGATAACTTCAAATTAGGGTAAAGCCAAATTCAATTAAGTGATGTGGATTTAAGTGATGTCATTTGCTATATTAATATTATAATTCTGCATAAATTTATGATCGAAGCATTTACACGATTTATAGCAATTTATACTACGCGTGCCAAATACAATCATAACATGTATACAAGGTCAAGATAACGTGGGGTTCACGCTTTTGTATTTGTGTATCATGTATACTAGTTCATATCCAGCACCTTGTGCGGGTATATTTAAATATTGATGGATCTTTATAGGCATATATCGGAAGATCTGTATTCGAGTAAGTAAGTGAGAAGAAAGGCGGAAAGGGAGAGACTTTCATAAACATGTAATAGTGAAAACCAAAGTTGTTGAAATAATAGTTATTGAAAATAAATTAAAGAATGAGTAAACAATAATAGAATGAGTGTGATGATTGAAAACGTAGGGAATAACTTGAAAATTTAGACGAAGATTAGTTGAAAAAAGATTTTTTATTAGATTTTGTTTTAGTAAAAAAATGGTTTTATGGCTTAATTTTTTATTTAATAAAAGATTTAATGCGAGAAAAAATCTAGAGGCGCCACGTCAGCATCAATTTAGTCTAGTTTAGTAGTATATATAGATTAGACACTTAACGACGTGTTTTAAGATCGATGACAAACCAATAAGTCTTGATCTAGTTTTTTTAAGTTCGTAGGCACGTACATGTGTGTTAGGTTTAAACTCAAATAAGTTCGACGAGCTCATAAAAAAGGTCCGTTCAACGAGCACATTATATGGGATTACTGGAACGGTTATTTAAAATTAAATTATTCTGAAATTATTTAAAAAATCTATTTAATCCAATTGCACTTGAATTATCGATTATTTGAGAGATTGTTTTGAATTATAATCTCTCAAATTTGTCGAACGGCCCAAATCAATTGCCAGAAAAACCCACAAAATTTATATATTATACTGGAAACTTGTTTGTTTATTATCGATGTGAGAAATTTTTTTTTACATTATATAACTATGATTAGTTGTTGATTCATTTCGTAATTACTAAATGATAACCTAGACTGTAAATTCGAGCCAAATAAGTAAAATATCGGAAAATCTACAAGTTTTTTGTTGATCAAATAAGAAAATTTCAAAATTTTGTGGTTTTGTTAACTAAATTGAATTTTTTTTTTTTTTATGTGGCTTTATAATTGGTGTTTATTTATTTTCTGGTATATATGGTAAAATAAAAGGTAAATATAAAAAAGTTGGATTTAAACCTCGCTAAAATGCAACAATATATACGAGATGCATACATGTTACATTAGTATTTTTACATTTCTATTCTTAATGACCATAACTTACGTAAAATTAATTTAAATATTTAATATTAAGTAAGTAAATGATCAATAATTACAACACAAACCAAGATTTTCATAATTTCTTATTTTACGTGGATATATTATTAATTTTGCCGAACTCTATATAATTATTTTTATCAACCAAGGAAACCGAATAAATTATCAGGGTAACCGAACCTCCAACCCTAGACCATCGAAGTTTAAAAGGTTCGAGATTTTACTTATTTAATTCGGTTAACCGAATACATGAGCCCTGACACATAAGTCAGTGAGATACTCCTCCTATGATCGATTGGTTTTAGGTTGAAATTCTATTAACTTGTGTACGTAAGCTCACTGACAAGCATCTCCTTTACGTCTTATGCGTATCAGATATGAAAAATTACTATATTTCAAGCCTCCATTTCAAGCTACTTAAGTTTATATAAATTGAATTTCAATAATCATATAAAAGAGTTTATATATATATATATATATATATATAGTGCGGTTCCATGAGAACAGACTTATCGTGTAATCATAAGAACATCTTAGACCGTCGGATGATGAGTATATTAAGGGTTGAGATTTAGGGTAAATATCATAATTAATAATAATTGCGAATAATCCATTCAACCAACAATAACCACGAATAATTCGTTCAACCAACAATAACAACGAATAATACATTAAACGATATGACACCTTCGTAGCAAAACTAATAATAACTACGAATAATATATTAAACAATAAGATTTGTTCTCATAATTACACGGTAAGTCGGTTCTCATACATTATATATATATATATATATATATATATATATATATATAATAGTAAATAAACGATATACTCCAATCATTTAAGGTAGGAAAAAAACAAAATATAGTACGTACAATATATAATATGATGGATCGATGAAGTGAACCTTACTTTATATTTTATAGAATTAACTAAACATCTTTATTGTCCCTTCAATAATCGAATGAAATGGCCATGCAACTACAAGTGTCACCACAATCAACTAAAAAATGTCCAATTTCATTATTTTATAATCAAAATGTTACTACGTGTATGAATTATTATTATTCCATTCCTATTCTTGATCATCATCATTTAAATTTTGACCCACATTTTTACATGATACATACATATCTATCAAATCACTCGACCTAAAATATTTTAAATTGAAGAGATTTATGATGAATTACACCATTCATAAAATAATTTTTTCATCTTGGAACTCTTATTTTTACTTTATTTATTTACTTTAATAAATATCATTTTTATTGATAATAATATTTTTAATATTATTGTAAATAAATATTAGTGATAAAAACTATAAGTTAAAATATTTTGGTAAATTACAACAAAAAAATTATATAAAATTTTGGGTATTGAGTTTACGTTGAAATATATGATTCTTTTAAATTTGATTGCGGATGTTTTAGCGTTATTGATTGTCTCATTTCAAATACTCCCTCCTATCATAAATAAATGACGTTTTAGTATTATAAATTTGATCACAATTATTTATTATTTTAAGTTTTCTAGGTTAATAAAAAAACAATAATTATAAGAAATGTTCTTGAAAATTGGTGTAAATGATTATTTTTAGGTCTAAAATCTTTTTTATTGGTTTAAAAGAAGGTTGAATATTAAATAAGTTATAAGATTTAGAAAAACTTTACAAAATCTATGTTATTTAATATGTTTCTTAAAAACTGTTTCAAAGTCTAAAATGACAATTAATTATGATAAGAGGGAATATATTTTGTAGGTCACGTTGGTATGTTGGAGTTAATATCTCGCTTTAAATTGTATAACGTACATGTCAATTTTGTTGAAGTATATGATTCATAAAAACTGTATTTTATAACGGTTATTGCGGATGAGAATACGAAGTTATGAATAATTAAAAAATTGCTGTTGAGGGTCGAGGTTTTCAGATGGATCCATCTGATCTACAACAATTAAAAGTTAGTTTTTCAAAAAGTATGTCTTAATATGAATTTCGTCAAAGAAACGCAGATATAGACTGAAATCGGATTGATCCATCTGGTCCATTGATGCTTTATATATTTATTTTTTAAAAATTAAATAGTTATTTATGTAGAGTTGTTACAGTAACCTGTAATACCTAATTGGATATTAAAAAGGTTGTGGTACGTGTCTTAACACATGTACCTCGTGGGTCCATTGATGCTTCTTGCTCGGTAGCTCCCATTCAAACTAGGCTTCTTTGCCACGTGTCACTTTTAGGTATTGAAGAAAATATTGCAAATATTTTCTTTTGAAAATGGACAGCGGTTCGAAATCATTAGACGGCACATCGTCTAGTGGGTCGAAAGGCCGAAAAAATCGGCAGACGGTCTAACCGTCACGAAAACCACATAAGAAGGAGAAAGAAAAACACAAAGATACATCAAAACGAAAACCGAAAGCAAAAAAGTTTTCAAGAGAAAGCAGATGATTCAATCAGACTACGTTGCATTGCAAACCATACTTAGACAACGGGCTGCACGAAGTATATCAAAAAATAAAATAAAAGTAATAAACTAATCTATTATACATACTAAAACAGAGCACAAGTTGATGACGTGGTGGTGCGTTATGGATGCGCGTTATAGATGCAGTATTTTTGAAATGGAGTTCCCACAATTAAAACCAAAAAATCTTTATTTTTAAGCCAAAAAATCTTTTATTATTAAATTAACAATTTTATAGGAACCAACTCACGTTAGTTCGAACGACTCTATTTTTGTGTGACAACTTTTTTATAATATAAATTAAGCCAAAAAATCTTTTATTATTAAATTAACAATTTTATAGGAATCAAATCACTCTCAATAAATATTGTATTATTAGAAAAACATTGTTCATGATGATATTAAAACATAAAATTTTATGTTCTTAAGTCAATTTAACCTGAACTAAATGTACTATAAATAAATATGCGGTACATAATACATAAAAATAACAATAAAAAACTTTTTATTATAAATAAAACCCGCACAAGGTGCGGGGATTAAACTAGTTAGGGTAATATTAAACTCATATGTATACTATAAGTTCATGTTTTTTAAATTATAAATAAAAAAAATACGTTTATTTTTTTAGTATAAAAGATCATTTTAAAAAATTATAAAAAATAAACTCGGTAGTATAAAAAACTGAAATCGATAAAAGGAGAAAGCCAATATCCATAGAAAATGCCATGAACGGAAAATAATTGGAGATGGTTAGGGGCATTATGCGATCCGAACAAGTCGAGCATTGACATGCTCAAGCCCAGCTCATTCATTTATAAATGAGCCGAACACGAGTCGAGCCCAAATAACTTAAGTCTCATGTAACAACCCTAAATATGGTGCATAAGATTGAGGTTAGATGTTTTTGCGCGGAGTCCCGTCCTGACACCGGCCTTGTTAGGATTACCACGTGATCTCGGATGGGTAAATTAATATAAGAATTAGGGTCCGTTCTGTGATACTCAACAAAAAAAATCAACCTTCACTTCATTCCCCTTGGTTCATCTCACAAAATTTCCAACCACCTTCATCCTCCTTCATTTGGTGTACCAAACAGAGCCTTAATCCCTGAAGGGACGTGAGAGAAGGACATCCAAAAACTACACAAATGTGAACTAAATCGAATGAATAGTAACTCCACTACAACTACCTTTATAACCGTCGTTTCAACAAAAAACTACCATGAAAGACGTCGATATTTTTTCTTTGTTAGTTTATATTCTTTTCTTTATTCATCTATCTTTTATATTTGTCCATCGTCGTTTCTTCATTTTTCTTTTTTAAAACGGAAAGCGGTTAAGACGGGCTATCTTATAGAGTAGTTTATCCTAAAGCATCCTTACGGATGAGAACACGAAGTTCGAGATCGTTAGAAAAGGGTGTGTTGGGGTTCGAAATTCTCAGATGGGTCAATCGGTCAGCAACACAGTTGATTTCTCTGAACACATGTCTGACCTGGACTTCCTCAAAAAAGCGAAGATCCAGTCGGGAGTTGAATAGGATCATCTCAACCTCTCAGGGACAACTTTAAAGTCCTTGAAGTACCATAACACATAAGTTATTACTTTGTCATTATGATCACGTATAACGAACCCAATGGATGTTATTCCCGGATCAAGTTTTGATCCGTCAAAGTTGAGTTTGTGGAAACCAGATTTTGATTTATCCCATTTGATACTATTTTTTTTTTCCTATTGGTAGGTGCCTTATTGTTTTGGTTATAGTTAATTTCGCAAATGTCATCATCAATGGTTCTATTTTTCCAGTTGTTCCTTCATGTTTATGTATAAGGTAAATGCTCAATTTTGGTGGATGACCTTAGTTATTACGTACAAATTTGAAACATGAACCCTATTTGTTGTTCATTTACCATGGAAGATATATATGCTCATTTTGCAAAGTACCTTATTGCATGCAACTTTGGAGTCTATACTATTTGGCTAATGTCACTCTCCCTCCAAAGCCGAGTGACTTGTTTCTCTAATCACTAACCTTTTTCGTTATTTTTCCTTGTAAAATAGGAACCCTGAGGTAGTTTCCGAGATTTTTGATTACCTCTACTCCACTAAAAATTTCTAGGTTGTTGCATACTTACCTCAAAACATTTGGAGCTACTAAAATCATTACCTTTTGAAGGCTAACTCGATGTCTTGATGTCTTACAGAAAATTTCAACTCATCTCATCATGACCACCTTCGTTTGTGAAATTGATGTTATCTGCAAAAATACATGAAAAATTGAGGACCCTTCATCCACCTCACTTCTCCATTGTCTGTAAGATAAAGTGACCGAGTCTCTCCACACATAGGACATTCTAGTATGATGAGATTGGATCCCCTTGTCTAATCCCTCGTTTGAAAAAAAAAAAAAAAGTTCACTCAACTCCCCACTCCAAATAAAGCTTCATTTTCGTTGATCGTACCCATTCTTTGATCACTTTACCCCACTCTCGGAAAACCTTGTCTTATTTACAAACTTATAAAAATACAACAAATAGACTTACCGGAATAAACCTTTCCTACGTCGGATCTACAAGATCACCGGAGATACTCAACTAAACATTTCTAGTAAATTGTAGTTATATATATGCATAAGCTAGCATTGCATGTCAGACTTGTCAGTCAAGTTATTTTTTAAGGTTTACTTACCTTTTACACAACTAAACATAGCGTTGTCATATTCTTGTTTACCTGAAGCAACCAATCTGAGAGACGAATCATGTAAATAGATCAGTCTGCACGATTCCTTAAACCAACGAGGAAGAGTATAAATAACATAAATCACTCCACATCCAATTCAATGAAAAAAATACCGAAAATAAAATATAGATAAAGTCTATTTATTATATTTTTATTTTTCTCTTGCTTGTACAAGCTGTACGAGTTCTATTTATCTCCTCAACCATTGGAGAGCAGCGATGGAATCGCCTTCTATCTTCTAATGATTTGTACCCAAAATTTGTCTTCTTTTTGTGTTATAAGAGCTTAAGAGATAACAGATAAGTGGATCTTGCTACATTTCAACAATGGAGGTCACCAACGTCTCTGAGTATGAAGCAATTGCAAAGGAGAAGTTACCCAAGATGATCTATGATTTCTACGCCTGTGGTGCTGAGGGTCAATGGACTCTTCATGAGAATCGTAATGCATTTTCAAGGATACTGTAAGTTCTTACCCTTTTCCTAATTTCTGCAAAATTATACAGATTTGTGATTTTAGGTCACTTCTTTGTTCTTTGTTTCTTAGGTTTCGACCCAGGATTCTTGTTGATGTGAGTATTGTGAAGATGGTTACTACTGTCCTTGGCTTCAAGATTTCAATGCCTATTATGATTTCTCCTACTGCTATGCTCAAA
Organism: Fagopyrum esculentum; assembly: GCA_033239045.1. Taxonomy (NCBI): domain Eukaryota; kingdom Viridiplantae; phylum Streptophyta; class Magnoliopsida; order Caryophyllales; family Polygonaceae; genus Fagopyrum; species Fagopyrum esculentum. The sequence continues at coordinate 154,175,638 of BSUD01000004.1, read as the reverse complement.
ATGGCTCATCCTGAAGGTCATTTACTTCACCTTGTAGTATATCTACTTTTAGAACATCATTAAACAACCTTATTGCCAGTTGACTTTGTTTTTTAGAGATCTTGATATATTTGGAAAACTGTATTGGATTCATTTGATATTCATATATAGATATCTCATATCTTGAAACATATGAGATATGACAGTTAGATCAAACTCACTACCTGAATGGATTAGAATGCAATCAAAAGAAAATTAGGACACAAGGATTGCTTACCCAGTTCGTCTCGAATTTGTGACTATGTCTAGGACACTAGTCACACTAACCCAGCCATGATACAATACTTCAGGGCTCAGGCTCCATGGGACAACAATTCAAGTGGGTTAAGGAAATCTTGATTTGTTTTTAGTTTCATAGGTTTCGACCTAGAATTTATTGGAGATAATAAGTTCCCACAAGTTGTGATACTCCGAACCTAATATATTTCGTCGGTGGACACTTTGACGGTATCAGATGGGCCGCGTTATGTGTTGGTTTGGGCCTAATGCACTCGTATGCACATGACTTCCGCTGTACGATCCGTCTGTATCGGACTTTTACAGAATTCTTGGTCTTTATGTGATATATCCATATATATAGATATTTATATCTACAAGATCTGTAAGACTGACTTCATAACGATTATTTCCACAATAGCTTGAATACTTGTCATAAATCTGATAGGGTATCAGCTGTTTGTTGATGGTTTTGATTTGGGATTTAGCTTCTAAAGCAAAGGTTTTCTTTGAAGAAACTCAGATAACACAATCCTTCACACAGATAAAAAGAAGCTCATACAATTTTGTGACAGTTGCAAAGATTTTCTTTGAAGGTAGCTTGTGATTTGTATTGCAGGAGAATGTGCTGTTGGAAGAGCTGCTGCAGCTGCTGACACAATCATGGTTGAGTACTTCAATCACAGTAAATGTGTATAATCACATGAGTAAATATTCAGTTCAGCATCTAGAGGCTTTAAATCATGTTTTGCACTTACTGTTTACAGACAGTATCTTCATGGTCTACGTACAGTGTGGATGATATTGCCTCAACTGGACCCGGGATCCGGTTTTTCCAGGTCTATGTAAGTGATCTTTCGTTTCTTCTTACGAAACTCATGATTCGTTGTTGTGTATAAGCGAATTAGATGTGTTTTAGGCGTCTAGAGAGAGAGATTTCGTTACACAAGTTGTAAGAAGAGCTGAAAGGGCTGGTTTCAATGCACTTGTCTTGACAGTTGATTCAGCAAGGATAAGCAAAAAGGAATCATACATAAAGAACAGGTGATTTGAATCAAGATTCAAGTAATTAAGGCCTTGTTTGGATGTCCAAAACACAATTTCACTATTGCTCTTGCAGATTTAAGTTGCCTGCTGGCATGTCATATAAGAACTTTGAAGGCTTGCTTATTGATAATAAACCAACCAATGGATTTGGAGTAGCTTCATATATTCAGTCTAAACCAAAGATGACTTGGGAGGTAATTAAGTTACTAATTAGTTCCTTACACTTAATTATAATTAAACTAACTATGATTTTTTTGACAGGATCTTAAGTGGCTTCAAACCATAACTTCATTGCCTATTCTCGTCAAGGGAGTGATTACTGCTGAAGACGGTGGGTAATGATAAGCTCGTTAATCGTGTTCTTAGCTTGATTATGTTTTAACTGGATTTTTCACCTGCAGCTAAGTTGGTTGTAGAATCTGGAGCTGCATCAGGGATAATTGTTTCTAATCATGGAGCTCGCCAACTCGATTATGTCCCAGCAACAATCACAGCTTTAGAGGAGGTATACATATTCATAGGACTGTTCATAGGTCCGGAACTGAACCTGGATCAGACTGAACCGGAACAATGCAGACCAGAAATGGACAGAATTATTCGGTCCAGGTCCGGTCCAGGACTGATGGATCGAAAAATTTGTGATATTTACAAAATGATATTACCTATACTAAACATTTCCGGCCTATATTGTTTTGTCTTTTTTTTCTTTAAAAAAAAAGGTCCGGACCGGTTGTGGACCGAATTGGTTTGACCGAAGACTGGATTTGTTGGTTTCGGTCCGGTCCGGTCCAAAATCCGAACCGAACCGGAAAAATGCTCACTCCTATGTATTGACAGTGTTGATATGCTGTTAGATATAATAAGTTTCCACTTCGAAAGATGGGACACTCCGAGCCTAGTACATAAGGTCGACGGGCTATTCCTATTGCCAATTGGTTTAGGATGGAACCTCATCGGGTTTATGTGTTGGGCTTGGGCATAACGTGCATGTGCGTTCGTATGCACACGATTCCGCTCTACCGGTCCGTCTGTATCAGACTTTGACATGGTATCAGAGATGTTAGCCTCAATTCTGTACCAGACTTTTGACATATGCCATGATTATGTTTTGGTAACCTTTGATCTTTACAGGTAGTAAGAGCTGTAGAAGGCAAGCTTCCGGTTTTCATGGATGGCGGTGTGCGGCGTGGGTCAGATGTATTCAAAGCCATAGCTCTTGGAGCATGTGGAGTGTTTGTAAGTGAACATAAATGGACACAACATGATCACATTATGTTGTAGTTGTTGATTGCAGCTTATGTTGACAGATTGGAAGGCCAGTGGTATTCTCATTAGCTGCTAATGGTGAGGCTGGTGTTAGGAAAGCTCTTAAGATGTTGCGCGACGAGTTGGAGTTGACTATGGCTCTGAATGGATGTAGATCATTGGATGAAATCACGCGGAACCATGTCAGGACCGAGTGGGACCCGCCTCGCGGTGGAGCCAGACTATAGTTAGGTTCATTGACATTATGTAGTTGTGGTTTGTTCAAACAAGCCTCGAGTAGGCTAGTATTCTTAGTCATTGACATTCTTGTTGTCTTTATTGATTAGGTACTAATAGAGGTTGTTGAATGTTGGTCAAAATAGACTCCTATTAGTTATGTCATTTGTATTGTGACTAGACTTGGATGAAGTTGGGTCGGTCCGATCTGAATAAATGAACATATATCAACAACTCTCCATGTTCGATTAGACTGGAATTGGGGCTGATATACGAGACAAACTACTCGCTTTCAAAGACTCGGCTTATATAACAACCCTAACCGGAATGTTTAGAGTTTGAGATTCAGTACGGGAAAAATGTTCAAGCCCATCTGGAACGGAGAGTATTGGCCAAAAGCCATTCGCACGTGTGATTTTAAAAGTACGGTTGAAGTGTTCACAACTTGATACCTCATGATCGGAAAGCCTGACTCGAGTGTACATAAGATACTATTTTGGTGCAAATAATTTTTTTTTTTTTTAAAGTAAAAGTTTGACAAAATTTTCTACTTGCGTTATCTAAACTTTTGTACACTTAAACAGAAAAAAAACACTTCAAACTTTTGTTTATTTGTTGGGAATAATGCCGATTTAAGAAAAAGAAAAAAAAACAAAAAAAAAACTACTATTCTATAAACACGTGTATCACGAGTCCAAAACGGATGCTATTTTGTTTACCAAAATCATTTTTTATTTTCTGCCGACTTTATTAATTATTCTTTACGTAACTCTTCAAAAGCATGCTCGTAAAAAGCATATTATACACAGTTTTTTTTAAATAAGCTTTTTAAAATTAATTAAGGTGTTTTTTTTATATCTTTAACTTCAAAAAGTTGCTTGAGTACATTTTTTTTATACTTTACATAATTCAAAAATTAAATAAAAAAATATAAGGATAAATATATCTCAATTTTAATGGTCAATGAATTTTTTTAATTACAAGTATAAAGTACACTACTGTAATCAATATCACGAGTCCACATAAATTATACTTCCTCCGATCATAAATAAATGACGTTTTAGTAATTGACACAATTATTGAAAAAATTCCTAAACAACCTTAATTTTATAAAGTTCACCATCCTTTTACACCAGTGAGTAAATATTTTATTATGAAAATATTTAATAAAAACAATTTTTCAGAACTATTCTCACCACTTTCTCTTGATTAATAACCTTAAAACATAAAACCACATTTAAATTTGATCAAAATTTAGATCATAGGAAGTCATTTATTTACGATCGGAGGAAGTATTATTTATAATATAAAAAATTATATGAAAAAAATGAGCTGGACAATGATATCTGAAAAAAAAAATATATACGATCTAGTAAATGACATGCGAATCACGTTAAATATTAATACGTACAAATTTTCTTTTTTTATTTATTGTTTTAATCTCGCATAATTGTATTATTATGATAAGGCAAGTTTGCTTGATGTCGGTGCCTCCTTTTCTCAAGAAACCTCAGCAACGACTTCTTCATTGATAATTCCGACGAAGTTGACGTCACCGTACACAATTGAGCCGCCGGAGAGATTGGAATCTCCGACGAATTAAACGCGTTTGAATTCGGTTTGCTTTTCTGATCTTTATATCTCTCCTCTCTCATTTGCTTACTTGCCTCCCATATGATTGCTCTAGCCTGCAAATTACAAGTAACGAACATTAAACCCGAGATTGTTATTACTACCACCTGAAACATGATATTCATACTCCGACTACGCGTACGCAATGCGTATCCCTAGTAACAAGCTCATTTCGTTCAAAATTAAATGAAAATGGCTACGACTACGTTTTGGGGCTACATATAGCATGACTAAGGTGGTACGAATAGCAGGAACCCATTAAACCAAGTTATTAAATTTTTTTTTATATAATATTTTTAACTTATATAGCATATTTTAAGTATATTTTTAATATCATTACATAAACAATATTTAAATTTTTATAATTTTTTAACTTTACGTTAAAAGTGTGTATTGAGTTAGGTGATGGGTGAAAGATCTTAACTTTTTGGGAGTTTTACCCGTTTTCTAATCAGGTGATTCGAGCACACGTCAAATGCACGGATATAGGTATAAGAACTATTCTTTTGTCGATTATAAACTCGATTACACACCACTAGTGTGAAGAAGTGTACAAATAAGTTATAAGGCGGGGTGTAACGAGCTCGGATGCAGCCATATATTGACCCACTGAAATTTCACAACATACCTGAATCTCGGTAACATCCGCGACGCAAATTTGCCCCTTGTAAAATATGGTAAGCTTCTTCTCTTGTGGGGTTTCTTCGACTTTCATTGCTGAAGGAGGTGAAAGCTTGAGTTCCAAATTACAATCCATTAAAGGGTGTTTTTGTGCCAAGCAAAAAAGATGAACACTTGTGAAACACTAAACAAAACCAAAATTATGGAGGATTTTAAACTGAGATTTTCCAATAAAATAGTACTAACTAATGTACTACTTACTTGGGTGACTAGTTAGTCTAAAGGGTACCGAAACTGAAGGAGAAGAAGTTTGAATCTTTAAAATCACGTGTGAAATTATATAAGTCATCTTTAATCGTACTTTTTAGTTGAGATTTGAGATGATATTTTTTATTTTTACCGTAAAAAAAAGTACAATTTAAGTAATATAAATATTAAAACTATTTTTATAAGGGTAAAAAAAATCAATAAATATAAAGAGTTTATATTTTAATTATTATTAAAAATGTTAAATAACTTATAAATAGGATGATATTGTGTGAAATAAAATGGTGTAAGACTATTTTATATTTAAAATGTATATTATTTTAATATGTAGTGTTATATTTTACTTATATATATCATCTATGCAAGTGTTTCCTGATATGTAATGTACTTTTTTTATATTAATATTAATGAGTTTAATACAATTATGTAGATGATGGATCTTATTTTCTCTATTAATTAAATAAATACCACTAAGGTTTTTATTTTAATAATTTGTTTTTAATTTCATGAGATAATGAGATATTAAAAGTATTGTTGCAAAAACTTAATTATATCACCTTAAAGTTTTCGAAAACGTTAAATACACGGTTTTGAATTTTTTAGTTGACGAAAAAAACTACAATACGACGTCGTACGTTTTTTTTCTATAAAGTTTTGAATGTTCCGTCGACAATAAGTAAATTGAAAAGTCGTGTAGATAATACTTCCCTAACATATTAAAAAAATGGTCTGATTTTCCTAGTATTATTCTTGGTGAAGTTCAAAAAATTTTATTAAAACTACCAACACAATAAAAGTTAATTGTAAATAAAACAGATTGATCATTATTTAATGGTTGAGATTCATTCAATTCACCTAACAAAACCCTAAAAATATGGTGTAAACCTGCAATTTATATTACATTAAAAACTTCATTTAATTTTGAATTTTCACAAAACATGAACCTAAACAGATTATACTAATATATTAAAAAGATTTTAACTAATGAAAAAAAATAGCCGATATTGAACCGGTCCAAAGATCACTTGTTCACATATTCTTTACTGAGCCGGATGATTTGACTGAACTTCATCTTCTTCGTAAAAAAAAAAAAAGTAAAGATTCGATCTTTGAAAATCATATCACAACACCAAACTAATCAAATCACTCAACTAAGTAATTACAGGTAGCAAAATCAAGATACAAAACAACATCCCATTACACTTCTCTAATCTCTACGAATCCTATTTGCATAAGGCGAGGTTAAAAACTGTCGATCCTTCCTCTTCTGCAAAAACCTCTGCAAAGACTTCTTCATCGACATTTCCGACGACGAAGACGAACCCGACGATGTACTACACAGCTGAGACACCGGAGAGATCGGTAACTCCGACGACAACATCGTCAATGAATCATTACATCTCCCTTGCTCCATTTGCTTACTCGCCTGCCATATTATCGCTCTCGCCTGCAAATTTCCCGAGAAACAAACTTCAATTCATTGAAATCGAAATCGAATTCGAATAATCGATTGATTGAATTACAGAAGATTAAAACTACCTGAATCTCGGTAACATCGAATACGCAGATTCGGCCATTGTAGAATATCGTCAGTTGTTTTTCCGGCGGGATTTCTCCGGTTGTCGATACCGGAGGTTGCGCAAGTCGGAGATTCAGATCGCAATCCATTCGAGATTGAGGATGAAGATTCGATTAGGTTATCAATGGCGAGAACTGAAAACTGAGATTTTGGAAATGAGTATTGAATTTGGGGTGTTTTTATACCAGCGACGACGCTTTTGAAACACTGAAGCAACACAAAATCAAAACGACGCTGGATTTGGAACAGCAATTTTAATTTTCTTTTTCTTTTTTATAAATATAATAATTTTGGTGGGGACCACTGGCCCAGTTGTTAGTTTGACAGGCGCCGCAGAGTGAATGTGTTTTGAATATTTTAAAGCACGTGGAAAATGTTAATTTAGTTTTTTTCTTGATAGGAATATGAATGACGTTTTATTTTATTTTCTTATTGAAAACAAACTGGTAATCTTATTGCAAGTGTGCCAGCTTTACTGTTTAGGTGCTTTTTGGCACGTGCTTGGGTTTAGGTCGACATATTGACTTTTTAAAAAGTTTATATTTTAATATTGGATATTATGGAATGTTAAATAAATGATATAAAAGACTTCTTTAACAAGATAATAATAATGTATATGAGTATAGAATAATGTATAGTTTTGACAAGGTGAGGTTGAAATATTTTTTAAATAAGTTGAAGTTTTCTAGTTTTGAAAATATTAAAAAAGATAAAGTGACAATGACATTATATTAACTTTGGTTTTTTCTTTTAAGAAAATTGTACTTCAAATATAAATTATACGAATTTTAATAAATCGGGTTGGATGCCTCCCGAAAATACTGATGCTAGTTATCAATACGACTTTTTGGGTCGATGGGAGAGACGGCGACCGGTATGAAATTATCGGAATCAATACAAAAAATGTGGATAAAAACTGTTATTGGGATATCCGAACAACGAGTCTATAGCATGATAACAAGTGTTGAGTTAAATATACATCAATGAGTATGTTTTAGACCCCTTCGGGTTGATCTAACCGAGTTTGTTCAATTCATTTGATATTCCTACGCTTCCACCACTTTTTATTATACAAAGGTAAGTGAAACAAGGCTAACAAGTGTTGGTTGTCCTTGTACTTACTTGCGGATTAGGTCTTCAACATCTTACAGTAGAATCTCATCTTCTCGGTCTACTTCATGATCAAGAGAAGCGAGTCTGTATGCGACGACGTTGAGTTTCCTAAATACATGTTGTATTTGAACTTGTGTACATCTTGAAAGCAAGATGGAGATATAAAAAAAATTTATCATATTTGATTCTCATGGTGGGTTCTAAATCTTATTGATTGAGTTTATAAGTAGAAGATTATCCATTAATTTCAATGATGTCAAAACCTATGCTTAGCGTTATGGTCACGAGTGATATAGCCAAAGACAAAACGATCATCTTTTTATTTTTAGGCATCGAAATTTAATTTGACGGCAGTTTCGAACTTGATTTCTTCCATTTTAATATTTATTGTTTTCCATCAATTTTGGACTAACATTATATTTTTGATTTTTCGTTATAGTTTCGTTCCAATCATTGATTTTTTTTGGATCATACTAGCAGTTAATTTTTTTTTTTTTTTAAAAAACATATTACATAAACAAATAATACTACTATATACTCAATACTTATATTATCATTCTTAAAATAAAATTATATTAAAATATAAATATAATATAACATATATGATGCATGACATAAAATATTACATAATATATGAACCGAAATCTTCTAGAGTGATTGAAAATATCAACAATATTTGAATATAATATTATCCATACCCTACAAATTCACTAAAATAAATAAAAAAAAGTATAATTATTTTGCCTTTTATTATATGTACACGAACCAAATGACATCATTCTCCATTCTTGCCGTTTGGGCATCAAACATGCATTGCAAAGACTTCGTCATATAAAAGTATTTGATTTCTAATACAAATTAAATATGTATTTTACTCTCGAATTTATTGGATATATTATTTTAATAAGTCTTTAAATAAATATAAATGTAAGTATTATATACATGTCAATATGTCATACGTAATAGATTACTTAATCATTGCCTATTACGTTTCTTGGAAAACAAATATAGATGCCGTGGGAATAATATAGAGAATAAGTCCGATACACATTTTTTTTATATATAAATTTTAAAATGATTTGATTGCAAATTAAATTACTTGTGAATATGGGTTTGAGATGAGACGGGTTGTCATCAAATATTCCTTATATTATTACTAAGTCCGTTTGGTTTTAACTCCGAAATTAGAAACGAAATGAAAACGAATCTAGTCCATACGTATACCCTTATTCATGAAACTTTTTTTAATTATTCCTTATAATTTGAAATAATTGGAGTAGAGTTTGATTACTATCCTATAGGGTAACAAAATGTGGGAAAAAAAATGCATTTTGTATTAAATCACAAAGAATGATTTCATAAAATTTTATGAATAAGGATATACATATGGACTAAATTCGTTTCCATTCTGTTTCCGTTTTCGAAGTTGGAACCAAACGGACCCTTCATGTATTTATTTAATGTTATTTATCATAAAATTTTATCTTATACATCAAAACACGTATTTAGTTAACATAAATTATGCCATGCCATGTACTCATGTCGAACGTAAATTAAGGTTTTTATGTCGTTAATTTGAATAATTTTTATGATTAATATAAATTCACGAATTTTTTTAGGAACATTAATTTAACTTATCGCATGTATGAAAATATTTAAATAAAAACATATATTATGTTAAAAAAATTGTGAAATTAATTATTTTATCGCTAAAATTTAAAATAAATTGTCGGCGTCTGACGTCCGAGCTCAATGAACGTCGTCGAAATACAAAGTTTTGAGTCCCTTAATAATTTAAGATCGAAATAATATGAAATATATTTTCAATAGTACTAATTCATTCATTATTTTGTACAAGGGGATGATCGAGCCTCTTTTTTGTTTTCTTAATTATTATACATTTTATTCATCTATTAAAATGTTGTACATCAATCTGACTATTTTTTTCGTTGTTAAATTGGATAACAATCCATCTATTAGTATAAAAATATCACATCAATTAAAGATGTTCTCAATTATTGCTAGTCCATTCTATAATGCTTATTTTATATAATTATATAAATCAACAATAAAAATTATTTTTTTTAAAAAATTAAGAAATAGTAATATGTGATACATTCAAGTTCTTACACAAATTTTTTTTAAAGCAATATACACCCTTTTGAATGGGGCTAATAAGTAGGAATTATTGTTGTTGGTTTAGAATATAATTTTAATATAGAATAATAATAATAATAATAATAATAATAATAATAATAATAATAATAATAATAAAAATAAAATTGTCTCAAGTGTATAGTAAACAAAATCCAATTTACTATAAAAGAAATGACGACATATTTTACGGTTTCCAAGTAAAAATGCAAAATACATACCGAACATAATAAGTTTAAATTAAAACATTCATTCCGAGTCTAGTATATAAGGTCGATCAGTTACTACTCATATTATCGATTTGTTCAATGAAGTTCACCGGACTTATGTGATGGGTTTGAACTGAATGCATATGTAGTGCATACAACTCCAATACCCCACTCTATGTTATGTCTGTGTCAGATTTTAGCATGATATCAAAATCGTTAGACTCTATTCGCCTTACGATTCTCCTATTGCAAACTGATTTTATGATGAATTACCGTTAAATTTATACCTAAAAGACTAAAATACACGTATGCTCGTATATACGCAACTCTGCTCTCTATTATCCGTTTGTTTAAGACTTCTGCCAAAAATGTATCATAAACATAAAAGTATATTTTGTATTCGACAAGGACAGATTATTTAAGCATTTAATACGAGCAAAACGTGAATAAAAATAAAATGATCATATATCACACTATATTTACAGGACTAAAAAGTCTACATCAAACTCATCGGCCTACCTAATCAAATTAAAAAAAAACGTGTCGTGAATTTATCCTCTGTAAAACATTTTAATTTTGTCGTATTATCACCGAAAAGGCTAAAGCTACTATAAGTCATTACGGGAATAGTGGAATAAAATAAATAAATTATTAGAAAATTAGTTAAAAAAATTCTATGTACATTAAATTAACCAAATGGATATTACGTGGTTTATGAAGTATTTCTTTATGTCCCTACTCTATTTTTATATCGGTCAACCCATTGCATGACAAGGAAAAAAGTCGATGTCGAAGCGATTTCGTCGTTGAAGATTGTGCTCGGTACTTCAATTCAAGTTGTCAACCCTTATATGCCGATGACAAAGAAGACAGTGAAAATATATCAGTAAAGATTGTGCCCAATACTTCAAATTCAATTTATCAACCAGTTGTATGGCGAGTGCAGAGTATAAAGACAAAATCATCATTAAAAGTGAGAAGATGTCAACCGCGACAACGACACCATTAAAAAAAGGCAAAATTAGTAAAAAGGGCCATTAGAGTCAAAAGATAGGTATTTTGTGCCCCTATGTTTTTTGATTGCAGAATGAGGCCTCTAAGCAATAGGATTATTTCATTAAAAAGTACAAATCTTACCTCATTCTTCTTTTTTGCAGAACTCTTTTTTTAGATTGGACAGGTGAGATAATGATTTTCAATTGTTGGAGGGAAATGCTTTTGACATACGGACAAAATAACACATATGATCTCTCTTTTTTTAAACCCACTTGTCTTTCTTTAGAGAATTTTTAGCCCTACATACCCAAAAAAGATCATACTCAACAAAACCAAACCCTAAACCCAAAAAACACAGCCTTTGAAATATGTCAAACGATCCTAAATGCTTGGGTAACAATATATACATACCCAAAAAACATACCCAATTAACAAAAAAAAATGCGGACTCCAATTATTACTTGGATAAACACATACCCAATTAATAAATAAATACATACCCAAAAAGTATACTCAATTACCTATTTGGGTAAATACATACCCAATTAACGTAAAATTACCTACTCAAAAATATCATACCCAACAAATAAATACATACCCAGTTATCTGTTGGATAAACTACATACTCAATTAACATAGAGATATATACCCGAAAAATATCATATTTGGGTAATAGTATATATGTAATATCATACTTACTCGATTAACAAAGAAATACATACCCAAAATACATACCCAATAAATACTTGGGTAAACTACATATCTAATTAACATAGAAATACATACCCAAAAAATATCATATCCAACAAAGAAATACATATCCAATTAACTACTTGGGTAAACTACATATCCAATTAACATAGATAATACATACCCGCAACATATCATACTTGGGTAACAAAATATATAATATCATACTTATCCAATTAACAAAAAAAAAAATAGATATCCAAAATACATACTGAACTAACTATATTGGTATACTATATACCCAATTCACAAAGAAATACGTACCCAAAGTACTATCCAGTTCCCTCTCAAAAAGCAAGTAAATGGTTCTCTCTCCAAAAAGCAAATAAATGTCTTGTCAACTTTATTTCTCTAACATTTTGCAGGGCTAAATTTACAGAGCTAAAAATAAGGCTAAAATTGTAGAAGCCCATTTTACAAATAACATTATATAGGAACCTCTTATTACCAATTTTTTCTTAAAAAAATGGATAACAAATTTGAGTTTCCCGATCCGAGGTTTGTTTTTGTTATTTTCACTAACTTACCTTCCGACTTGCCCTCCCATCTTTTTGGCATGCCCCCAATACATAAAATACGATATATAAAATTACATACGAGATATGAGCTAGAAAAAGTTAAGAGGGGCTTTGAGGGTTTAGAACCTAGTTGACCCGTGGGCCAAAAGATCATCCCTACTCAATTCCATGACAAAACGGTATCAACCAAAATCGACCCAATCTGGTGAGACTGGTACCTTTATTTTCCTCGGGTAAACAGGCCACCCGAATTTGTACGGTTAGTGTTTTTGCATTATTTATTATCCGGTTTATAATTCAAGTGAGGACCATGGTCGGATATTTGGAATTCGGATACAGAAAGCATTACAAAATTCACAGTTGGCGCTTCTCTGTATGCTCCGCGTTTTCTCCTTCCTCCAATGGCGAATCATTTCACTCTCGGGGAGGTGCAACTTGCCTACTTGTATCTCCGCGCTTAACGTCCTTGATTCGAAGCTTTTCCATGTCAGTATGTTTGCTTTCAAATCATTGATAGCCTTGTTCATCTCTTCTTCCCTATTTTTTGCTTTTCGCTACTTCTACTTTGTTTCAAATTTCCCTATTGTTTGTGAGATTTGACGGCCTTGAACGCGGTTTCTGCAACCGATTTCGAATTTAAAAATCTAGGTTTGATTGTTTGGTGCGCATTTATGATTTAGGTTTTCGTTGTTTGTGGTTGTTGATTATTGCCCACAGAATCGAAAGGAGAGGAATTCGTTAGATCTCTGTTTGTTCTACTTTGTTGCTGGTGGCTGTAAAACGGTCGGTCGATCGGAGGATTGCCGGTTTTGTACTGAGTACTGAAATGTTATCTCTGTAGCTTCAGGTATTAAAAACTTATAGTAATTTTTGTGATTATAAAGTATGCTTGTAGTTGATCTTTAGTTAATGGTGTCATTACTGGCATCAAAGCTTATCTGGTCTAGTAGATGGATTGTTTAGACGCAAAAGGACCTTTTGTAAGCTAACAGCACAGATAATACCTAGATGTAATCTTCTAGAAGTTTCATGTGTATAAGAGCTATACACTGTGATTGTGACACTTTTCACCAGATATATACCATGTAATATCACTGTGGAATGATATGTCGGAACGATTATTTCCTTCACCTCTCTTCTGCAACATTCTGTTATTAGCCAAGTTTGTGAGGATGATACAGTTCCTTATCAGCTTTATGAATAACTCCATATCTTTGTGTCATAAGCTGAACTTCTGAAAACCATCTGGCTTATGAAAGTGTAATGAATCCAAGAACAAACTCATCACTGTGTTGTAGATTTAGCATTAATCACTGAACTTTGAGATAGTTTTCCAACCGGCACTTTCATTGTAGCTAAAAACTGCCTGATTATAATTGTATGTCCTTTTGATTACTGAAGTAATTTGCTTTGTGTCAGTTCATTCTGGTAGTGAAAGAGCTAATGAGCTATGATGTTGTTCAATGGTAGAATCTACAATACAACATGTGACTTAAGCTGCCAAAGTGTCTCCTCTAGCTGGTCCGCGAGTAGGATTGTAAACCACAGAAGAGAATAGACAACAAAAGTCAGCCAATTGCAAATGTATTCTTATTAGGTATTCTCGCTAATTTAAGGTCGGGTCTGGCTCTCGACTTGTATGAACACATCAGATAAACTCAAGTTGTTGGCTTCCTTGTAGCAGAAGTTAGACCACGAGTCTGTCACATTTAGTTTGTACATCAAAATGTGTTATATCTCAAATATTGGACTTGTCATTTACGTTCATCTAACCGTACATATTATGTTTATAAGGTACAAAGTTTTAGTCTATGAGGCTGTACATGAAGTGTGGATGAAGAAACGCAAAGAATCCAGACTAAGGTACCTGGTATGTAGACTTGGGCAAAGTCGAACCGGCAGATATGGGCAGCACACCTAAGCTTGATCGGGCTGGAAAGCCCAGATCGGACGGGTACGTTTTGTATGTTTTAATTAAATATTAAGGGCCGTTTGGCTTTAACTCCGGAAATGGAAACGGAATGAAAACGAATTTAGTTCATATGTACACCCTTATACATGAAAGTTTTTGGAATCATTCCTTGTGGTTTGAAGTAATTGAAGTTGAATTTGATTACTTTTGATACCCTATAGGGTAACAAAATATGGGGAAATAAGGGCAAACCACAAGGAATGATCCCACAAATTTTCATGAGTAAGTATATATATATGGACTAAATTCGTTTCCATCATGTTTCCGTTTCCGGAGTTGGAACCAAACGGGCCCTAAATATATATTAAATACGATGGTATAATTTGAACCTGAGACCTGAAAAAAAAATCCGGGACTTGCCCACCTGACCCGAAGCCCAACTCGGACGGTTATCGGCAAGATTCTAGACTCGAATTCCGGGCCGATAGGCAAGCAATTGGAAAGTGCCTTACTTCGAGTTGATTTGGGGACTTTTGGGCCTATCCTAAAGGCTCAAATCTAGTGAGATAAGGCCCAAAGATCGGCCCAATCCAACATCATAAATCAACCAACTGAATTAGTTATGATTGTGTTTTAAAATATAGAATTCACCATATTATTTTTTCATTATAATATTTTTTTTATATTCCTGTTGTATGACTATGAAGATAGGAAAACAAAGTAAAGCAAAATCTTATAAGTTGCTAAAAAAAAAAGTTGATCGATAAAAATATGTTTTTTTATCAAGTATTTGAATTTTGAACCGTATAAGTTGCTAAAATCCAAAAAAGTTCATTCAGAGATTGTCTTCAATCACTTTCTTGGAACTTCATCTTTTCTTATAAGTTGCTAAAATCCAAAAAAAAAAAAAAAAGTTTATCAATAAAAATATGTATTTTTTAATCAAGTATTTGAACCATATATCCTAAATTTGATTTCCGTTTAAAAGTGGATTTGAAGTAGTTTCAACTAGGGTATGTATATCCTTGTTGATACAATATGAAGTTTAAGATGTTCGATCCAATAGTTTTATAAAAAGAAAATTTTATTCAAGAATATTCGGATACACGATACCTTTATTTGGATTGGATGTTCGATCCAGAATTTGATATGTGACCCATCCGAGTATTTATTACCGGATCACTCGGATATATCCTATCCAACTTATTTTCAGATGTCTGATTCGTATCTGTAATTCGAATAATCTTTCCAGATCGACTCAAAGAATCAATTAATGAAAATAGTTTGATTTCGATTAATCTGATATATTTTCTAACACTTAGAGCAAGTTCACTCGGTCACCACATAGATAAAGTGACGTGGGGGCATCCAATGTTAAAAAATTAAACTTTACGCGGTTGGTTTAATCAGTTTTTATTTGACATTTAATGACCTTGAAAATTTCAAAGGCTAGAATCTTGACATTTTATATTATTTGTTAACCGGTTACCAAAAATATTATATTCATATGTGATCCCATTTTATTATATTTTTTAAATAATTTTTTCTCCCGAACATACCTTTATAAAATATCCCTACTTAATCAATTTAAAATAATTTTTTGTTATTTTAAAATATCTTGTTATGAGTTAATTTTAGTAAATAATTTTAAAAAATTATTTGTACAAACACATTATTTTAAGTTTTAATTTTTATAATATAATTGTTTTTTTGTTTTTGTATAAAAAGTAAAAGGTTTTTATTTTTTCCCAAAAAAATCTTCAAATTGTATGACTAAAAATAATAAATAAATAAAATTATATTGAATTTAGTCGGTAAAAAAATAAAAACACGTGTACATTGACAATAATAATATTTTACTGATATTTAAACTAATAACATTTGACGTCTTTATTACCATAATACATCTTTATTACCATATAAAACCCACATTTCCATTACAATAATACATTTATTTTTTTTTTCTCCCAACACTAAAATAGTGAAACACAAGTAACGTTATTTATTTTTTTTTTGAAAGCACAAAACCTCATATATTAGCCATATTCATCATCAACAATGAGTTCAAATGTTTATAAAACTATCATGTTGACAAAGCAAAACAGAAGACAAAGATAATATAGATGCCATCCAATGTGCCGGTTTATCGTTCAGACGGTCAATAAATCTCCATACGCAGGCCTCCGTGGCATTGACACACAGCTTGACCAAATACAAGATATCTATCAGGTTCCCCTTAACCACAACGTTGCATAAGAGTAAAGAAACCAAAGACTGAACGTCTGTTTCACAGATAATGTTACTCCATCCATGCTCGATTGCAATGTCAATCGCTCAAAGTATCGCAAACCCCTCCGCCACAGGCACATAACACTTATTAAGGATCCGATTTGATGTTGCGAGAAGAGTCACCCCAACTTGTTTATGGCCACAACACGAACACCACATCGCCCGTCCTTTTTGACGGCGACATCACAGTTCAACTTCACCACTCTCGCCTGAGGGCGGCTCCAACCATCCAGAAATGAAGTCCCCTTTGAAACTGTCCCCGCATCACTTTCATAGCCCATTGACGTACATCCCTTGCTTTGTGGCCAGCCTTGACAATCTCCGTATACTCTTTCTATATTTTCTTGATCCCTTACAATGAAGTAGAGGATGCATATGAGACTCCTCCAACTAACACACATCACAACAAATTTCTTCACACTCTTCATTGAAGCAGATTAGTTGGACAAATAACGTCACACACATCACAACAAACTTCTTCACACACTCTTCATTAAACCAGATTAGTTAGACAAATAACGTTATCGAAACGATGGTGATTTAACTTTTTTGAATAACTATTTAGGTGGGAGTCTTCCTTTCCTCTCCAGTCTCTCTTCAATCATGTCACAACAAATGTTTTTAATTAAATAATATTTAAAAATTTGTACTAGTATGCTTTTATCATTATTATATGTATAAAAAAAACTTCATCAATCATGGTAGAGTATGCTAACAATAATTAAATGAATATTATTTCGTAGTATAATTTTTGATATAATTTTCAGCGTGATTTTTGAACTAATTTATTTAAACTTTTAAAAGTATTAATGAGTAGTTAACTTTATGAAATGTACACATGTATATAATTAAAAATCTATATGTTATAATAAAATAAAAAGTGGATTTTTTTTAAATGATAGTAAACTTAATAAAACACATTATATAATCACAGTTTCAATATTTTTGGAATTAGAAATGTATAAGAAATCAATTTCTTTTTTTTTAACCAAACACATATATTTGATCTACTATTTTTAAATCTTAAAATATAAACGCAAAACATATAAATTAGTATTGCAACGGTCTTCCTCCGCGACCGAATGAAAGTCGACATTTGTAGGGATAGTCAATTTATGCGTACTCATTGACCATTTGACCCATTTATTTAAAATCCATTTCTACCAATATATGTACTTGCTTCATATCAAATACTATACATTGCATTCTATAATTTTATTTTTTTGAACAATAATACAAGATATGATAAAATACAAAAGTAGTTGACGAGTGAATATTTTAGTATAAGATTAATGAACACTTACAAATAATTTGTTGTTAGTCCTAGCTTAGATAAATTTATATTTATAAAGGTGATCACTGAATTGATATTTATAAAATAGAAAATCTAGCCATCGATTTTTTAATATATACATATATATTAAAAATTAGTCGTAAAAACCATATCTATCCGTATTAATATTCATTTACAGTATTTATTGTAATGGATTAATAATAACTTTAAATCTCAAAAGTATTATTTTAGTATAAGTATATATTTATTTATAATAATCTAAACATTCGTGTGCAAATTTCAAAAGTCAGTGTTTAAATTTTTAAAAACAATTTCCAATCATGTCATAAAAAAAATCGAATCAAAATAAACAGCTAAAAATAAGTTAGACTTGCGCCAGCCAAAATTGTTCAAAATTATTTCTTTGACTTACCTCATTGAAAAACAGCTCATGAATGTACACTGTTTGGCGCAGAGCGAAAATAATTGGATTATAAATATACCAACTACTGCAAGCACTCCATTGAAAAGCAAACAAGTTCAATAATAACCCCAATTCATTCACAGACCGCCAAAGAAGAAGAAGATGCCTGACAGCAATTCTGATGGAGTTATTACTTGCAAAGGTAATCAATCGATTCAGAAACTCTGAATTATGATATGGAAATTGGAATTTGATTCTGATGTGATTATGAATTTTGTAATTTCAGCTATTGTTTGCTGGGGACCTGGAGAATCACTTAAAGTGGAGGAGATTCAAGTAGATCCACCCAAATCATCTGAAGTTCGAATCAAGATTCTTTATTCGAGTGTTTGTCATACTGATCTTCTTCTTATGTCTGCCTACCCAAGTGTAAGTTTGCTGATTTCTGTCGGTTTTTTGAATGTTTATGTAATTGAATTGTGTAATTGATGGATCTGTGTGTATTGTCTTCTTCTTTCAGGCTGATGCTTTTCCAAGGGCTATGGGTCATGAAGGTGTTGGGTGAGTACTCTAACTATCTAATTGAAATTCGGTTTATGACTCGTTTGGTATTGATATCGGATTGAAAGAATCCAATACGAGTGTATATAAGTTTGGTGGACTACCCAATTGGTTTTAAGTTTCGTTAGTGTTTGTTATGCCGACGGTTTAAGGATTGGGTTCGTTTTTGTTGTAGGGAGGTGGAGAGCGTCGGTGAAGGAGTAACGGAGTTGAAGAAAGGCGACATAGTGATTGCAACGTATGTGTCGGAATGCAAGGAATGCGACAATTGTAAGTTCACTATCCGACCCACCAATTGCTGCAGCAAATACCCGTACTTGATGAGTGGGTTGATGCCCGACGGAACTGCAAGGCTTTCGGTTCAAGGCAAGAAGCTTTTCGGGTTCTTGGGATCGACGTGGTCTCAGTACATCGTGGCTCACACGGCTTATGTAGTTAAGCTTGACCCGAGGCTTCCTTTAGCCCATGGTAGCTTCCTTTCATGTGGGTTTTCAACTGGCCTTGGAGGGTCCTGGTTTGATGCTAATGTTCATAAGGGCTCTACCGTCGCTGTTCTTGGTCTCGGTGCCGTCGGTCTTGGGGTATTATTCTTATTTACACTTCTTGAATCGTCGGAATCTTCTTCTATAATTGGCTTTAAATTATTTTGTTAAAAGTTGGTTAGGTGATAGTTATCTTACACTAATTGCATTTAAAACTTAAGTTTAGACTAGGATGGGTGTGCTCCTATTGTCATTTGTCAATGAGTTATGAGGATGACACCGTCATTTACCACTTAGTATTATCGGGAGCCTTACCTGATTTAATCAGATAAACTCAATTGATTGAATTCGATCAAGATGTTTTATCATCACCGATTCACCGGATCGGATGTAAATTGAGTTTCAAAAAAATAAGTGAATAGGATATATTATAATGATCCGGATTTTAGATCTACCGTATATTCGGATAAGATACCAATACCTTTTTCAAGATAAATATATGAATTGAAGTATCCACTTCAAATAAATTGTCGAATATTTAAGTAATTTCGGGTTGAGTATCTTGATATTTGAATTAGATAGATTTGGCTGCACACCCTATGTGTGGGTCGTAGTCAATTTTCATAGCTTTGGCTCGTACTCAACTTCTCTAGTTTTTATTTTCTAAGAAAGACTACTGCACGTGTTACATGTGTACTTGGTAGTTACATGACCCTTATGTCATTAGATGTGTCCTATTTAATGTCTTATATTCGCACATGTAGGTCGTACAAGGAGCTAAGATTCAAGGAGCATCAAAGATCATCGGCATTGACAAGAATCCATTGAAGCGCGAAAAGGGTGAGATCTTTGGGATGACTGATTTCATAAATCCGGATGAAGCTTCCGGTGACAAGCCCATCTCCCAGTTGATCATGGAATTGACCGGAGGTCAGGGTGTTGACTACTCCTTTGAGTGCACCGGAGCCCCTGCATTGGTTAGCCAGGCTCTCGAGTCCACAAAAGCGGTAACAATCTTCCTTGACGTACTTGTGCATTTTCAGTTTTCCGCATTTTGTTACTTACTTTTGTTTATCGTGTCTAGGGACGAGGACTAACCATGGTCATCGGAGCAGCGGGTAAACCAACATTGGAGATGCACGCCCTAAGCCTTTTAACTGGAAGAACCATCAAAGGTTCAATCTTTGGAGGGATTAAGATTCAATCTCACTTCCCCGTGATAGTTGAGAAATGTATCAACAAGGTACGGGTATTCTGTTTTTGACAAATTCATCACATAAACTCTAACGATTTTTTATTATAAAACTAATCGGCGTAGAAGTAATATTCCACCAAACTTATATACTAATATTTTTAGCGGTTTATAATCAATATGAGATCGTTTTCACATTTTATTTGACCGTCTCAATCTCCGGACTAAGACTTACATTATTCTTTGGCATTAACCAAAACAGGAAATCGAGTTGGATCACTTGTTGACACACGAAATCTCATTCGACGAGATGGACAAAGCATTGGAACTACTTAGACAACCGGATTGTGTTAAAATCCTCATCAAGATGTGAAGATGCATCCCTGATTTCCACCTTCAAAGATTTTCTTTACCAATTACATCATCAATGAATAAAATGTTGTATTTTCTCAAGTATAAAAAAAGTCCATCACACCTTTACTGGCTTTAGAGCACAAGTTTGACAAACCATTTGAAAATGATCCTTTGATACATATTATTTCTCTACATTCAATTTATGTGAGCTTGTCATAATTGAAACAGATCCCTCAAGCAAAATTACTTTGATGATAAGCGAATCAGCGATGGATATATGAGAAATGGTTAAACAAGTTTTGTTTTTGTTTAGAACTAATAAATTTCGGCTAGTCAATATAACGCGAAGTTTATGCAATACGATATTATTTGATCCTACCAAAATCTATGTAAACAGTTGACTAAGATTCCTCTTTAACGGCAATGATAACTCTTAGAGTCTATTAATTTTAGATTACTTTCGAAATTTAAAATCACATAATTAAAGGGTTAAAAAGGTAATTGAGAGTTAAGATTATAAATTCTACTACGTGATCTTATTGAGGAAGCAAATACCCAGAGCTATCAAGCGCCGGAAAGAAGAGGTTTTGGACCGAGAACTCTCTAAGAAACCGCCGAGAAAACCGCCAAGAAGAGAAGGAGGGGCGCCGAAGCCCACAATGGGCCCTTTGATTTTTTGGATCGATCATAAATTTTATAAGGAGCAACAATTATTCATTGAAGCGCGAAAAAGGTCAGGCTTATGGGATGACTAATTCATAAACCTGGACGAAGGTTCTGATGCGAAGCCCGTCTCACAATTGGTCATGGACTTGACCAAAGGACAAGGTTGTGATAACTCATTTGAGTGCACCGGACTCCCGACATTGGCTAACCATGATCTCGAGTCCACAAAATCAATAACAAAAAAAACAAATCTTCCTTGACGTACACGAGTACGTGTATGTTTCAATTTTTGTGTCTTCTTACTTTTGTTTGCGGTGTTCAGGGACAAAGAGTAACAAGATTATCTATAATCAGGGAAGCCAACATTGAAGGTAAATATCCTAAGTCTTCTAAGTGGAAGATTCATCAAAGACTCGATCTTTTAAGGGACAAAGATTCGGTCTCACTTCCCCATTATAGTTGAGAAAAGTATTAACAAGGTACATATTCAATCAACTTGTAACAAACTAATATTGTGTTTCTTTGACCATCTTAATTTCCATACAAAAAGTAAAATTGTTCTTTGTTGTTAACCGAAATTGAAAATCGAGTTAGATTATCTGCTAACGCATGAAATTTATCGAACGAGGTGGACAAAATCTCAAAACTATTAAAACAACCGAATTGTATCAAGATACTCATCCAGAGGAAAAAGAATATTTCTTCATCCCATATTCAAATATTCTCCTTAACAATAACACCAATGAATAATATTGGTATTTTCTTAGAAGTTAAAAGGCCCTCCTATTTTTACATTAAAAGTTTGACAAAACACATCAACGTTTAAATAATATTATAATATTCCTTTTTGCAATTTAAGGATGGGTTTGGAGTGAGAGTTTTTTGTAGGGTTGTTAACGGTTCCTGAACCCGTAGTTTTTTTGTGGAACCGGGAACCGAACCGTTTAAGGTAAACGGTTCGGTTCCTTTTTTTTTCCGGCCGGAACCGTTTGGAACCGAACCGGTCAGGAACCGTTTCTCCTGAACCGGAACCGGACCGTTTAAGAAATACAAGGAACCGTTTAGAACCGGTCCGGGACGAACCGTTTGGAACCAGAACCGTACAGGACCGTTTTGAACCGGAACCGTGCAGAACCGTTTTGAACCGGAACCGTTTAGAACCGGAACCGTTCGGAACCATTTGGACCGAAAAACCTGTTTGGAACCGGAGCTGAACCGCTTATAACGTACCTAATTTGATCCGTTTCGGATCGTACCTGACCTATTATAAATTTCTACCACACAGTTGGAACTATAAACAAAATTAAGTAATCAACAAGAACAAATTATCAAAAGAAAATAATCCTTACACAAAAAAAGTTTCAAAAACAAGCTTGCGATTTAAATAAGTGCATAGTTGAAAAATTGCAAGCTCAATTACAAACCAAAGTTTACAAAGTGGAAATGCACTAGGCAACCGGCAACACAAAGTGGAATTCTTCAACCTACAATAATGAATAATGTCACCATAAAAGAATTTCATATTAAATAGAAAATAATCAAAAGTAGTTCATATTTTATACCTTTTCCTCTAGTTTTTTTTTTGTCTTTTGTTCATAGCTTTGGACTCTTTGATGACTAGTGCACGAGCTGAAACTGAAGCATCTGAACTTTTTGTTTTCACACTTGGTATGGATGGATTGGATGCAGATTCAACAACAGGATCATTGTTGTCAAATACCCCTTTCATATGTTCTACAACAAAAAAAATGTTAAGAGAGAATTTGCAAATAAACAAGTACATAATTGAAAGAAAATCAATTTATATATTTACCTGCTTCAATGATTTCATATGTCTCCATTTCCCCTGGTTCTGAAACGTATTGCAAGCCCATAATTGCATCAGATTTCAACCAATTTTGAAGACAAATCAGTTTTTCAACTGTCTTAGGCAACAAAGATGATCTGTAACCCTTTTACCGGTACTGAAAGTCGACTCACTTGCAACTGTAGACACTTGTACTGCTAGTACATCTCTTGCAAGTGATTGCAAGTTCGGATATTTATCTCCATTCACCTTCCACCAATCCAAGATTGACCAATCCACCTCTACACCCGGTTTTTTTAACAACTTTCTCAATAGGGTCCAACAAATATCTATCAACCTCGTGACCCACAACAACTTCCTCATTCTGTTCAATCTCCCTATCCCAATCTTCTTCCATAGCAGCCCTTCTCCCAGTAATAGGTTTGATTACTGTTTCAACCCTATCACTCACACCCCTCTTTTTTCCTCTTGATCCTGCACTATCAAACTGAGCTCCATACAAGTCACATAACTCAACCATAAGTTGTCTCACTTCATCAGATTTCTTCTTTATCTCAAAAGTAGGCAAATTCAGTTGTGCTTTACATACTCTTTCAAAGTACTTCAGCTTGTACCTAGGGTCCAAAACCACAGCAACAAGGAAAATAGAGATCATGTTATCCAACTTACCAAAATACTTGTTGTACTTTACCTTCATTTTAGTGGCCATCCCATATAAAACTTTGTCTGCTTCACTCGAATCAGGCCCTAAGCCAACTGCACAAAGATCTTCTAGGTCAGTTTCAACGGTAACAATATCCTGGAAGGCCTTGTGAGATGTTGGCTTAAGAGATGCACTAATATGCACAGTTGCTTCATAAAACACTTTCAAGAACTTAACAAATACCGCAGCATTGTCCCAATCTTCAACTGTGGGCGGTCCAACTCTCTTCACTCTCCTAGAAGTAGGCACAACACTCTCACTCGATATAAGCATCTCGTCCTCATCATCATCATGTTCATCCTCATCAAAATATCTTCTGAACCTCAAATCATCATAATACAATCTGTCAAAAGCTTTTTTGTATCCCAAAGCTCCATCCAACATCAGATAGGTGGAATTCCACCTTGTTGGAACATCCAAGACACAAACCTTCTTACAATCAATTTTCTCCTTCTCCACGCACTTTCTAAACTCATCATTTCTTGCACTAGAACCCCTTACATACCTCACAACATTTCTTATTGCTACAACAGACTTCTCCAAGGACTTCAAGCCAGATCTCACAATAATGTTTATGATGTGAGCTAAGCATCTCACATGCATAAACCTACCTCCAAGAATTGGTTTAGTTTCCCAACTGCACAACTTATCTCTCACATATTCAATGGCAATTTTATTAGCAGATGCATTGTCAACAGATATGCAAAGAACATTATCAATTGACCAATCTAGCAGACAAGATTCCAAAATCTGACCTATTGTAACACCTTCATGATTTAGAATCACACAAAAAGCAAGCACTCTCTTATGCATGTTCCATCCTCTATCAATGAAATGTGCAGTGACAACCATATAGTTTATGTTTTAGCAAGAAGTCCAAGTGTCTGTGGTCAAACAAACACTACGAGACTTCAATTCCTTCTTCAACTCCTCCTTCTTAGAATCATACATCTTTAAGAATCTTTTCATTATGGTTTGTCTACATGGAACTTTAAACAAAGGTACAGCCTGTGAGCAAAAATAACTAAATCCAGGAGCTTCAATGTAGCTAAATGGAAGTTCATCAACAACAATCATATGAGTTGCAGCAGTAACACAATTATCTTGTGTCCAATTAACCATCATTGGTGTGCCTTGACCATCCATCACTCCACTAAACATTTGTTGCCCAGATGACACCTTAGCTCTACCCGGATAAAGTTTGCATATAGTCTCAATATGTTTCCTAAGTGTAGAAGTACCATGAGTAGATGCACTTTTAACAAATGAAGTATCGCAATACTTACAGTGAAGTCTTTGGAAAGATCCAACTACTTTCTCAATACCATCGACCACATCCCTCAACGGATGACTCTTAGTCTCGAAATGAGAGTATATTTCAGCCCTTTGCGCTCCTTTTCTTCTTTTCTTTACTGTTTCAATAGGTTTCAAAACAGATTCAGTAGTTCCCACCGGTTTCTTTTCACTCCTAGCTTTCTTGAGTTCTAGTTGTCGTTGAGATGATAGAGATGCAATCTCCCTACACTCCTGATCGCTTTCAGACTCATGAGATTGAGAACGAGATATACTCCCAGATAGTTCAGACATTATGCACCTGTAAATACAAATCAAAATTTTATCATGAACCATCAAATCAAACAACTTACATGCCAGTGCCAAAATTCAAAAACGTGATATGACCAAAATAGTAGAACTACAAGTCTGAGCAGTAAGATGACCAAAATCAGATTGCAAGTAGTTCTGGATTCTATTTTTACTATTTTATCAACCTTGATATCCATTATCCAATCATCACATGCCTTGGTTCTTGACAAAATTAAAACAGAAAAACTCAAAAACGTGATATGAACAAAATCAGTAAGAAGGAAAAATCTGAAAAATGCCTGAGCAGTGAGATACTGAGATGAATCAACAAAGACGAGATGTGAGAAACAGACGCAGCGACAAATCAACAAAGACGGATCGAGGGGCGGATGGAGGGTGGCGACATACGGATGGAGGGATGGAGGGCGGCAACAGGCGGAGCGAGGGGCGGCGACGGAAGGTCTGGTGAGCAACGAATAGCGAGATGTGAGAAACAGAGAAACTGAGCAGCAGCGAGGTAAACGGTTCGGGTCGGCGAGAGGCGTTGAGGTGCGGCGAGGGTTGGTGACCGGCAGCGAGGGACGGTGGGGCGTGAGCGGCAACGAAGGATGGTGTGCGGCAGAGACGGCAACGTGGGGCGGGAGCAGTGAGAAGTGAAAGTGAGAAAGAAAGTGAAACTAGGGCTTGGGACGGGAACGGGAAAGCAGGAAGCTCATCTTCATTTTTTTATTTTTTTTAATTTTTAATTATAAACGGTTCTAAACGGTTTGAAATGTTTTTTAAAAGTCGAACCGGACCGGACCAAACCGTATATAAAAGTTCCGGTTCCAAATTAATCTACAGAAATTATTTTAGGAACCGAACCGAACCGCTAAATTCCGGTTCAGTTCCTCCAGTTCCTAATGGAACCAAACCAAATTAACAGCCCTAGTTTTTTGGTAAGAGTTTGGCATCTTATTTTTGGGCTTGCTGGTTTCTGGTTCATGGGCTCAAGTTTTGGTTATGGGCCGGGTTTGTGATTTGATAATTGTTGTTCCATTATCATAGAGTTTGTTCATAAAAGTTTACACACCTTTGAAATAATAATATATCAATAGTTATAATGATTTTATGAATAATGATATATAGTTTTTTTTTTTTTTAATAACGGAAAGCGGTTAGGTTAGTCTACTTCTTATAGGTAGTCCACCCTAAAGCATCCTTGCGGATGAGAACAAGAAGTTCGAGATCATCAGAAGAATTGGTGTTGAGGGTCGATACACCCAGGTGGGTTAACCGGTCAACAACACAGTTTATCTCTCTGAAAATATGTCTAATTTGGACTTCGTCGAATGAAGTATAGTTTTGGGGCTTTGCTATTTTGGTAGAAAGAAAATTTGTTAATATTAGAAACAATAAAAATTAAACTTATAACATATAAAGACAATTAGTCAAAAAAATTACTAGAATATCAGAATATAGTATTTAATACACTATTACTGCTAAACGAAACGAATTGAAGAACGGAAGAAAATCGTACCTTGAAGGCCGAAGCCGAAGAAGGCGCCATCAAAGACGATCGACGACGCACCACGGCGGGAGAACTCAGCTATGGAGGTTGTGGTTGTGATTGCCTGCTCCGGCGAACAATCACCGACGAATGAGTGGTATTAAGGGTTGTTATATAAGTCGATTAATGATATTCTCAAGCTCTGCTCATTTATAAACGGTCCTAGTTGAACCTAAAAAGAGATTTAAAATGCGTTTATAATTAATTCATTTAGAAAATAAATAAGTTTGAACAAAGTTCGAGTAGCTCGGCTAATATAACAATCTTATAATGTTATTTTATCCAAATGAGACGAGTAGGAAGCTATCAAGACAAAAACAACAAATCGATCTTATTGATATCGAGATAAAAACAACAAATCTTATTCAAGAAAAAATTTCAAAACTGGAAGCTATAAAGACAAAATTCTGATAAAATTTAATTGAATAAATAAACAAATCGAACAATAACTGAATAGTTCTTCTCATGAAAGGTTTTAAAATTATTGAACTTTGGTTATTAGATTTAGTATGTATATTTTTATATAATTATATTGAATTTCAAGTATAATAAAATTGAGTATTATGTTTCAGATATTGAAATTCTAGTATTAAAATATCGGTATTTTGAAAATTATTTTTAATATAATTATAATTAAAGATAGTAAAATTATGATATATCTATTTTTTTTATGGGAAGATATCGATCTTATTACTCCTTCTGGAAACTCACAAACTACTTTGGATCCATTTTCGAGAGACATACAGTTAATATTTTATTTTATTTTTTTACTTTCATAATTTCCATAATAATCTATTGGAGATTTAAAAAAATTATCTATAATTGTTGGAGATAATAAGTTCTCACGTCGAAAGTTGGGGACATTTCGAGCTAATATATATAAGGTCGGTGAACTATTCCTCTAATTGTCAATTGGTTATAGGAGCCGAGCTGGACTTGAACCTAACGCGCATGTGCGCTCGTATACACACGACCTCCGCTCTATAATCCGTCTGTATCAGACTTTAACAATAATTTGCATTCTCATAATCCCTTCTATCCCATAAACTAATCAACCAAACACGCCTTAATTTTTTATTTTTGTATCCACAATAAACAGCTCATTCATGCATTAGTTTAGACTTTAGAGTCATCAGCCTCGGGCATATAAATAAATAGCAAGATTTGGATACCCAAATCCATTCACATCTAGAAAATCACTTAGAAGAAGATCGAAGATGTCTGAGGGAAGCAACTCTGATGGAATCATCACTTGCAAAGGTAATCAATCAAATTTTGTGTGTTTTCTAGATTCATATACACTGATCAAAGGATAGTAATATTTCATTATGATGTGATTACAACAGCTGTTGTTTGCTGGGGAGCTGGAGAATCACTCAAAGTAGAGGAGATTCAAGTAGATCCACCCAAAAAATCCGAAGTTCGAATCAAGATTCTTTATTCAAGTGTTTGCCATACAGATCTCATCTTTATGACCGGATACCCGAATGTTAGTTGACTCATTTCTGTCAATTTTTTGTATGTTTATTACATTGAGTTATGCATTTGACAGATCTATATGTATATATATCGTCTTCTTCCTTTAGGCTGATGCTTTCCCAAGGGCGATGGGTCATGAAGGTGTTGGGTGAGTATGACTCGTTTGGTATTCATATCGAAGATATTCCGACGGAGAATGAATGGTAACGTTTTTTGTTGATGCAGCGAGGTGGAAAGCGTCGGGGAAGGAGTAACGGAGGTGAAGAAAGGCGATATAGTGATACCAACATATGTATCAGAATGCGAGGAATGTGAAAACTGTAGGGCTATTGTCCGACCCACTAATCTCTGCAGGAAATATCCGAATCTAAAGTCAGGGTTGATGCCCGATGGAACGTCGAGGATTTCGGTTCAAGGCAAGAAGCTTTTCGGGTTCTTGGGCTCGACGTGGTCTCAGTATGTGGTGGCTCACTCGGCTTACGTCATTAAGCTTGACCCGAGGATTCCTCTAGCCCATGCTAGCTTCCTTTCATGTGGGTTTTCAACTGGCCTTGGAGGGTCTTGGTTTGATGCTCGTGTTGACAAGGGCTCGACCGTCGCTGTTATTGGTCTCGGTGTTGTTGGTCTTGGCGTAAGTATTCATTTACACTTCAAGTGAACCACACTCATAAGTAAACGGACTCTATACTAAAATTAATTGACGATAGTAACATAATTTATCATCAGTTGTTGTTCGACTAATTATAAAGAAAAATGACATGTTTATCGTGTTTTGTCTATATATTTTAAGTTTTTACAATGATTGCATTGAAAGATTAGGTACACAACCTCTACATCACGAACTAGTTCAATTTAAGATCATTGATAGAAGTTGTTAAGATGAGTATCTCTTCTTGATTACATAAATATTGTTAATTGATTTTGGTATTGAGTTTTATCAAAATTATGTATTAGGCTTGTACATGTTTGCTCGTTATATGCATGCTAAATTTATTATCGAAATGTGTTTTTGTTGTTAGGTGGTTTTTTTTAGGTGAAGAGTGGAACCCTCTAACAAGTGGGTCTTATAAGTAGATTGTATTGTTTGCACATACAGGTTATACAAGGAGCTAAAATTCGAAGAGCGTCAAGAATTATTGGCATTGATAAGAATCCACTGAAGCGCGAAAAGGGTTATGCCTATGGGATGACCGATTTCATAAACCCGGACGAAGGTTCCGGTAACAAGCTCATCTCGCAACTGATCATGGATTTGACCAAAGGACAAGGTGTTGATTACTCGTTTGAATGCACGGGAGTCCCGACATTGGTTAACCAAGCTCTCGAGTCCACAAAAGCGGTAAAAAAAACCCTTCCTTGACGTACACGGTTACGTGTATTTTTCAACTTTTTGTGTCTTCTTACTTTTGTTTGTGGTGTCCAACTTTTTGTGTCTTCTTACTTTTGTTTGTGGTGTCCAGGGACGAGGAGTAACCGTGGTTATCGGATTATCGGGAAAGCCGACATTGGAGGTGAATAGCGGAAGTCTTTTAAGTGGAAGATCCATCAAAGGCTCAATCTTTGGAGGGACTAAGATTCGGTCTCACTTCCCCTTGATAGTTGAGAAATGTATAAACAAGGTTTGAATCTATCAACGTGTAATGAACTAAAATATTGCGTTTCTTTGACCATCATAATCTTCGTACAAAAACTAATATTATTCTTCTTCTTTTAACAAAAATAGGAAATCGAGTTGGATCATCTACTGACACATGAAATTTCATTCAACGAGATGGACAAAGCATTGAAGCTATTAAAACAACCAGATTGTGTCAAGATCCTGGTCAAGAATGTAAAGATTCATTCTTTATCCCATATATAAAACTCTCTTGAGCAATAACACCATCTATGAATAAAACTTGTATTTTCTTAGAATAAAAAAGCCCTTCGTATTTTTTAGTAAGAGTTTGCCATCATTTTTTTGGACTGGCTGGTTTCCGGTTTATGGGCTCGGCTTTTGGTTTGGGATGATTTTTCAGCTTTTGGTTATGGGCCGGGTTCGTGGTTCGATAAGTGTTGTTCCTTTGTTATAGAGTATGCTTATGAAAGTTTACACAACTTTGAAATGATATTATTATTTGTGAAAATATGAAGGCACAATAGTTATGATGATTTTGTGAATAACATAGGGTGAAACAGTTTAGGGTTTTTAATTTTTTGGTTTGAGAAAGAAAATTGTCCGAATATAATATTTAATACACAATATTTAGAGAAAATAATAACATGGACACCTTAGGTGAAATACAGTTTCCGATTCCGTTCTCGTGATCTGGACCTACCAATTCTGATCTCACAACCTATCACCATTGTTCTCGATCTAACGACACCATTCTCTGCCTAACGGCACCTATAATACCGAAAAAGGAAAACAAAATTCAATATTGAATAATATTCTCGAATAAGATAAGGCTCAAACCTCGACCATCTTATAAACAAAGGTGCATTGTTGTTAACCAACTCGTTTTTTAACCTCCTTGAACAAATTCCTCTTTACAAATCGTTTAATCTTTAAACCATAAAGGTTTAATCTCTTATATGCCATGACACCCGTTCTCACCAGTTTCGTTCCGAAGTTTGAAATTGTCTTTTGGTGGCGGTTTGAACAGTTTGTCAAGAAGGGGGTGTGTATTTGTGATCGACTCCTTTTAACTCTGGTGCATTCCAAATGTGAGGTGTCCACATTTGTTCTCCAGACTTCCTTCACGTGTATTCGTTGACGAACAGTTATCCTCGTTGTCTCATGTGGCTGGATCATCCTACTTTCCCTTGAAGACTTTTTTGCTTTCGAGTTTCTTTTAATGTATTTTTGAGTATTTATTTTCTTCTTTGTTGTGTGACCCTCCATGACAGTTAGTCCATCTGTCGATCTTTTTCGATCATTCGATCCACTAGACGACACACTGTGTAATGGTTCAAACTGCTTTCCGTTTAAAAATAAAATAAAATAAAACATATTCAATACGATATGATAAAATTACGTGAGCAGATCTCTTGAGCAACATCGATTGTGAGACACGAATTCTTAATAGTGACAATGACAACCCTCATGTTAACACATGCATCAAGTTAACATCAACAAAGAAAGGATAGTAAACTCAAGATCAATTAGGTGAAATGATCATCAACATAATTAATATACGTTTCTATAAAAAAAATGCTTAACATGACTTGGAAAGAGACAGAGAATTAGGCCGAAGTTAGATATAGGGTGCGTTCGGTGAGTCAGGGATTATCGAGATTATTGGGATTATAACATCAAGAGATTATTTTGGGAGATTATTCTGCCCATTTTTTTCATCCACTTCAACATGGATTATCGAGATTATTGGGGATTATTGTGAAATTTTAATCTTCCAAATAATCTACTATGGGCCCGTTCGGTTGCATAATTTTAGTGGTTGAAGTTGAAATTTATCACCCTAAAATGCTTTTTGGTGCTCGGTGAATATTTTCCAGAGGGTTGAAGGTGTGGTTGAAAGGGTTGAAAATGATTGAAATTTCTTGTAAATCTTCAACCGATATCCCTCAGCTTATGAGAGTTTATCCATTTCACTTCTCATTTCTACCCTCGAGCTTCATCCAAATCTAAAGAGAAAAGTCATCTTCCCTTGTTTTCTTCTCTAGCTCGTTAGTCATTTGAGGTTGAGAGTTCTTCACCAGTTCATCCCAAATTCTCGTTCGTCTCTTCAACACTCTTCTATTCCCCTCTTTATTTCAGATTTTAGGTTTTGCCTCATCTCTTCACCTCTCTTCTTGTAATCGATTGAGCAAACATTGTTTTGATAAACAGAACGAGGTATGAACTGATTTCTGCTTCCCATTTTTTAATTACAATATGCAACCCACATTCCCGTTCGAACGCTTTTGATTGAAGAGTACATTCTCGTAAAGATTGATGTCCCGCTGAGTGATTTCTTCTCGTTATTTTATCTTAATTGTGGCTTGAATGTCATAAATTGCGCTCTGCTTGTATCTGAGCAAACAACAATTCTGCAATCGCGTGAAGTTTGGCAAAATGAGTTTTTCTTTGCACTTCTCGATTTACTTTCTTCAATTATAAATTGTTTTGCAAGTGTCCTTGTTTTATTATGCAGTTCAATCTCCTTGATTGCGCATTTGTTTTAGATTTCCACAAGATTGTTTTAGCTCTTCTTCCCAATAGAAGAGAAGGGAAGCTCAAATTTTGTTGTTAAAGCATTCATGTCTTGTGATATGGGGACTTGGTGATGTAATTCACCCTTTCTAGAATGCTAGATAACTTTACCCAAGGATAATACAAGTTTTTAAATTATGATTACAGTGCTTTTTTATATTACTCTGTCTATTCATCTTGTGATCAAATTTGTATGAATTACAAGTTACTGACTTTTTTTTTATCTAATGGCAAATTGCATTCTTTCCTGTGGGTTCAGGGCTTGTTCACCAATGTATGAAAAAGACAAATTCCTTAGTATTATAAGTAGTTCTAGTAAAAGTTAGATCTTTCCTGTTTCCTTTTTCCTTGGTGAAAATGAATGTGTCATCTGAACAGACATGGGTGAGGTAGCTGCTAAGGTTCTTGTTCTCTTCAATCTTTGCTTTCTTCAAAATGAGCTGATTGACTCTTAAAATTGGATCTGTTCGTTTTAATTTATTTATTTTGTTTAGTTGGTAGTTTGAAAATGGGTACAGCAAAAAACAATTTTGAAATGGATGATGGCAATATGGAGATCGAGATGGATAATTTCTCTTGATTTTTACTGTCATGTTGATATCAATTTGGCATTTGTATAAATCGACCTCCTCTGATGTGTGTGTTTGAGGGGTGTTCAAATGTGGTAGTCACTCATGATCCATCATTCCTGTGTATAACAATTTCTTTTTTAGGGAGTACTGAGTAGCAGTGGAGAAGGGATGAAGCAGCGGAGCTCCGTCTGAGAGAAGAACGAAGCTTACCATTCCCTACTCACGTGGAGCTTAGCCTAAGAGAAGAACGAAGCAATTTTCCTATTCCCGTGATAGTCACATGGCTAATTAAAAAAATTTTACCCAATACCCTTTTTCGTAATTTCACCCGTATTAATACCCTTCATACCCATAATAATTCTCTTTGTACCGAACACCAACAACTTTTATTTTATATCATATCCTTAATTTTCATACTCGTTTTTCAACTTCATCTTCATATTCAACTTCAACTTCAACTTAATTCCGTAATAAACTATCCATCGCCAAACGGACCCTATGTTCACCAAACGGACCCATAATCGTCTCAATCCTTCAAGGGCAAGTCCAATATCTCTTAAAAACTTGGATTATATTGTTCACTTTTTGTGGCCATATCCACCCCTACAATGTTGTCTAACACTTAACTAGTTATCTCCACCAAACTATAGCAACTTTTATCATTAATTTTTAATCAAAATTTCTTTGGAAGTTCTTGAAATCAAAATTTGTTTGAAAATGTATGATAGTATTGGTCAAAAAGATCAATATAAGTTGAAAGAGAATCTTCCATTATTGCTATATTTTTAATACAATTTATTTAGTTTTATAATAAAAAATTCTGAGTCAAACCTAAATTTTTAACGAGTTTTAAAATATATCTAGGTTTGATTCATTTATAAAAGTGAACGAGCCTGAGATAATTTTTTCCAAACTAAATCCGAATAGATAGTCTCATATAATAACCCCGTGTAAGGGGGAATTTACTGAAGAAAAAAAAAATTCAAAACCAGTCTATGAAGACGAAAAAATCTTATAAAATTAAATTGAATAAGTAAATAACCCGAACTAACCAAAATCGCAGAAAAAAGCAAAATTGAATAACAAGGGATTTTTATTATCTACTAAAACTTCAAGTACAATTATTATAACTAATATATAAGATTTTTTTTTTCTAATATATAAGATTTTTATTATATAATTAAAAAATGTTTTTTTTTTCTAAGAACTGACATTTTTTTTTCATTCCCATAATAATCTATTAGAGGTTAAAAAACATAATTTCTATAATTTTCATTCTCGTAATCCCCTTCATCCCATAAACTTCTTGCAACCAAACACACCCTTAATTTTTACTTTTGTATCCACAATAAACAGCTCATTAATGCAGTAGTCTAGACTTTAGAAGTTTAGAGTGATCAGCACGGACTTATAAATAAATATCCAGATTTGGATACCCGAATCCATTCACATCTCAACTAGAAAATCACCAAGAAGAAGAAGAGGATGTCTGAGGGAAGCAACTCTAATGGAGTCATCACTTGCAAAGGTAATCAATCAAATTCTATGATCATCTAGATTCATATACTCTGATCATGTGATTACAACAGCTGTTGTTTGCTGGGGAGCTGGAGAACCACTCAAAGTGGAGGAGATTCAAGTAGATCCGCCCAAAAAATCTGAAGTTCGAATCAAGATTCTTTATTCGAGTGTTTGCCATACTGATCTCATCTTTATGGCCGGTTACCCGAATGTTAGTTGACTCATTTCTGTCCATTTTTTGTATGTTTATTCCATTGAGTTATGCATTTGATAGATCTGTGTATATATATATCGTCTTCTTCCTTTAGGCTGATGCTTTCCCAAGGGCGATGGGACATGAAGGTGTTGGGTGAGTAAGACTCGTTTAGTATCCGTATCGAAGATTTCCGACTAATGGTAACGTTTGTTGTTGATGCAGCGAGGTGGAAAGCGTCGGGGAAGGAGTAACGGAAGTGAAGAAAGGCGATATAGTGATAACAACATATGTATCAGAATGCGAGGAATGTGAAAACTGTACGGATATTATCCGACCCACTAATCTCTGCGGGAAATATCCGAACCTATGGTCAGGGGTGATGCCCGATGGAACGTCGAGGATTTCGGTTCAAGGGAAGAAGCTTGTATGGTTCTTGGGCTCGACGTGGTCGGAATATGTGGTGGCTCACTCGGATTTCGTCGTTAAGCTTGATCCGAGGCTTCCTCTAGCCCATGCCAGCTTGCTTTCATGTGGGTTTTCAACTGGCCTTGGAGGGTCTTGGTTTGATGCTAGGGTTCATAAGGGTTCTACCGTTGCTGTTCTTGGTCTAGGCGCCGTCGGTCTTGGGGTAAGTGTTCATTTATTGATTTCTTCTCTTATACGTCACTTAGCACATGTGAGATCGTTTGCATACGATAGTTTGGTAACGATATATTTTTGGCTTTATTGGACTAATTATTAAGAACATGACATGTTAAACATGCTTCGTCTATAAAAGCTTTCACATGGATTGTATTGAAAGGTTAGGTATACAACCTATATATCATGAACGAATCGAATTTAAGACGATCTTTATTAAGATGTGTCAATAATTAGACAATTATTGATTATTGATTTTACTATTGAATTTATTAAAATTATGTGTTGAAGATGAAGAGAATCTCTAAGAAGCTATCTTCGATATTAAGTATATTGTATGGTTTGTACATGTAGGTCATACAAGGGGCTAAGATTCAAGGGGCGTCAAGGATTATTGGCATTGACAAGAATCCACTAAAGCGTGAAACGGGACAAGCTTACGGGATGACCGATTTTATTAACCCGAATGAAGGGTCCAATGACAAGTCCATCTCGCAGTTAGTCATGGACTTGACGGGAGGACAAGGCGTCGACTACTCGTTTGAGTGCACCGGAGTTCCTACATTGGTTAATCAGGCTCTCGAATCCACAAAAAAGGTATGATAAAAAAACCTTCCTTGACTTACACAAGTATGTGCGTTTTAAGTTGTCAATGTCTTCTTACTTTTGTTTGTCGTGTCCAGGGACGAGGTCTAACCGTGGTTATCGGAGCATCAGGGAAACCGACATTGGAGGTTGATGCCCTAAGTCTTTTAAGTGGAAGATCCATTAAAGGCTCGATTTTTGGAGGGATTAAGATTCGGTCTCACTTTCCTTTAATAGTGGAGAAATGTATAAATAAGGTACATATTTAATGAACATGTATGGAACTAAACATTGTGTTTCTTTTACTATCTTAAACTATTTACGAAAACTAAAATTGTTCTTTGGTGTTAACCAAAATAGGAAATCGAGTTGGATCATTTGATAACGCATGAAATTTCATTCGACGAGATTGGCAAAGCGTTGGAACTACTAAAACAACCTGATTGTGTCAAGATCCTCGTCAAGATGTAAAGATTCATTCTTAATTCCCATCTTCAAAGATCCCCTTCAACAATAACACCATCTATGAATTTTTTTTTTTTGTATTTTCTTACAAATAAAAGCCTCTCATATTTTTACATTACAAGTTTGACAAAATATTTCAACAGTCATAATAAATATTGTAATATATTTCTTCCTTTCTTGCATTTTAAGGATGGGTTTGGAGTGAGAATTTCTTGGACCTGGGTTTGGCATCTTGTTTTTGGGTGGACCGGGTCACGAGACTCGGGTTTGGTTTGAGATGTTTTGGGGGCTTTTGGTTCTGGCCGGGTTTGTGGTTTGGTAGTGTTGTTCCATTGCCATAGAACTTGGTAATCAAAATTAGCATAACTTTGAGATAATAATATTGTTTGTGGAAATATGAATACACTATAGTTATGATTATTTTATGAATGACATAGGGTGAAATATAGTTTCGGGTTTTTTTCCATTTTGGTTTGAGAAAGAAATTTTTATTAATATTAGATTGTTTAAAAAACTTGTAAAATTATAAAGACAATTAGTGAAGAGAGTCGAACGATAAAACAAATATTGTCCGATGTAGTCTTTAATAAATAATCTTTTGGAAAAACACTACTATCTTAATATTGCAAAAAAAATTAATTATAAATGGAAATGTTTTCCCAAATCTACGATAAATGAACGAAATAAATGAAGTAATTTGTCAGTTTGTAAGCATAAAATCCCGCTGTATACAATTTATCGATTTGTCATTATTCATTGTTTGACACTTTATTTGTATATCAAGATTTATTTCAATCAAACAAGTTTTACTCTCTTATATGTCATGGTATCCATTCTCAGCAGTTTCGTTCCGAGGTTTGAAATTGTCTTTTGGTGGCGGTTTGACAGTTTGTCAAGAAGGGGGCGTGAATTTGTGATCGACTTCTTATGACTCTGGTGCAGTCCAAATATGAGGCTTGACAGTTATCCTCGTTGCCTCATGTGGTTGGATCATCCTACTTTCCCGTGAAGATTTTTTTGCTTTCAGGTTTCTTTTAATGTATTTTTGAGTATTTATTTTCTTCTTTGTTGTGTGACCCTCCATGACAGTTAGTCCATCTATCGATCTTTTTCGATCATTCGATCCACTAGACGACACACCGTGTAATGGTTCGAACTGCTTTCCGTTTAAAAATAAAATAAAATAAAACATATTCAATACGATATGATAAAATTACGTGAGCAGATCTCTTGAGCAACATCGATTGTGAGACACGAATTCTTAATAGTGACAATGACAACCCTCATGTTAACACATTCATCAAGTTAACATCAACAAAGAAAGGATAGTAAACTCAAGATCAATTAGGTGAAATGATCATTAATATACGTTTCTATAAAAAAAATGCTTAACATGACTTGGAAAGAGACAGAGAATTAGGCCGAAGTTAGATATAGGGTGCGTTCGGTGAGCCAGGGATTATCGAGATTATTGGAATTATAACATCAAGAGATTATTTTGGGAGATTATTCTGCCCATTTTTTTCATCCACTTCAACATGGATTATCAAGATTATTGGGGATTATTGTGAAATTTTAATCTTCCAAATAAACTACTATGTTCACCAAACGGACCCATAATCGTCTCAATCCTTCAAGGGTAAGTCCAATATCTCTTAAAAACTTGGATTATATTGTTCACTTTTTGTGGCCATATCCACCCCTACAATGTTGTCTAACACTTAACTAGTTATCTCCACCAAACTATAGCAACTTTTATCATTAATTTTTAATCAAAATTTCTTTGGAAGTTCTTGAAATCAAAATTTGTTTGAAAATGTATGATAGTATTGGCCAAAGAGATCAATATAAGTTGAAAGAGAATCTTCCATTATTGCTATATTTTTAATACAATTTATTTAGTTTTAAAATAAAAAATTCTGAGTCAAACCTAAATTTTTAACGAGTTTTAAATATATCTAGGTTTGATTCATTTATAAAAGTGAACGAGCCTGAGATAATTTTTTCCAAACTAAATCCGAATAGATAGTCTCATATAATAACCCCGTGTAAGGGGGAATTTACTGAAGAAAAAAATATTCAAAACCAGTCTATGAAAACAAAAAAATCTTATAAAATTAAATTGAATAAGTAAATAACCCGAACCAACCAAAATCGCAGAAAAAAGCAAAATTGAATAACAAGGGATTTTTATTATCTACTAAAACTTCAAGTACAATTATTATAACTAATATATAAGATTTTTTTTTATAACATATAAGATTTTTATTATATAAATAAAAATGTTTTTTTTTTATCTAAGAACTGACATTTTTTTTTATTCCCATAATAATCTATTAGAGGTTAAAAAACATAATTCTCTATAATTTTCATTCTCGTAATCCCCTTCATCCCATAAATTTCTTGCAACCAAACACACCCTTAATTTTTACTTTTGTATCCACAATAAACAGCTCATTAATGCAGTAGTCGAGACATTAGAAGTTTAGAGTGATCAGCACGGACTTATAAATAAATATCCAGATTTGGATACCCGAATCCATTCACATCTCAACTAGAAAATCACCAAGAAGAAGAACAAGATGTCTGAGGGAACCAACTCTGATGGAGTCATCACTTGCAAAGGTAATCAATCAAATTCTATGATCATCTAGATTATTCATATACTCTCATCAATGGATTTCAAATTTTACTATTTCAGCTGTTGTTTGCTGGGGAGCTGGAGAATCACTCAAAGTGGAGGAGATTCAAGTAGATCCACCCAAAAAATCTGAAGTTCGAATCAAGATTCTTTATTCGAGTGTTTGCCATACTGATCTTATCTTTATGACCGGTTACCCGAATGTTAGTTCACTCATTTCTGTCAAAATTTTGTATATTCCATTGAGTTATGCATTTGACAGATCTGTGTGTATATTTCGTCTTCTTCCTTTAGGTTGATGCTTTCCCAAGGGCCATGGGTCATGAAGGTGTTGGGTGAGTAAGACTCGTTTAGTATCGACATCGAAATATTCCGACGAAGTGAATGGTAACGTTGTTGTTGATGCAGCGAGGTGGAGAGCGTCGGGGAAGGAGTAAAGGAAGTGAAGAAAGGCGATATAGTGATAACAACATATGTATCAGAATGTGAGGAATGTGAAAACTGTACGGATATTAACCGACCAACTAATCTCTGCGGGAAATATCCGAACCTATGGTCAGGGGTGATGCCCGATGGAACCTCGAGGATTTCGGTTCAAGGGAAGAAGCTTCTATGGTTCTTGGGCTCGACGTGGTCGGAATATGTGGTGGCTCACTCGGATTTCGTCGTTAAGCTTGATCCGAGGCTTCCTCTAGCCCATGCTAGCTTGCTTTCATGTGGGTTTTCAACTGGCCTTGGAGGGTCTTGGTTTGATGCTAGGGTTCATAAGGGTTCTACCGTTGCTGTTATTGGGCTAGGTGCCGTCGGTCTTGGGGTAAGTGTTCTTTTATTGATTTCTTCTCTTATACGCCACTTATCACATGTGAGCTCGTTTGCATACGATAGCTACGATAGCTAACTATCTATTTATGGCTTTGTTGGACTAATTATTAAGAACATGACATGTTAAACGTCTATAAAAGCTTTCACATGGATTGCATTGAAAGGTTAGGTACACAACCTATACATCATGAACTAATCGAATTTAAGACAAACGTTATTGAGATGCGTATCTCATATTGATTAGAAAAATATTGATTATTTGATTTTAATATGGAATTTCATTAAATTATGTGTTGACGATAAAGAGCGAGAATATCTAAGAAGTTATCTTCAATAATAAGTATATTGTATTGTTTGCACATGTAGGCCATACAAGGAGCTAAGATTCAAGGGGCGTCAAGGATTATTGGCATTGACAAGAATCCACTAAAGCGTGAAATGGGACAAGCTTATGGGATGACCAATTTTATAAACCCGAATGAAGGGTCCAATGACAAGTCCATCTCGCAGTTAGTCATGGACTTGACGGGAGGACAAGGCGTCGACTACTCGTTTGAGTGCACCGGAGTTCCTACATTGGTTAATCAGGCTCTCGAATCCACAAAAAAGGTATGATAAAAAAAACATTTCTTTGACTTACACAAGTATGTGCGTTTTCAGTTGTCAATGTCTTCTTACTTTTGTTTGTCGTGTCCAGGGACGAGGACTAACCGTGGTTATCGGAGCATCAGGGAAACCGACATTGCAGGTTGATGCCCTAAGTCTTTTAAGTGGAAGATCCATTAAAGGCTCAATTTTTGGAGGGATTAAGATTCGGTCTCACTTTCCTTTAATAGTGGAGAAATGTATAAACAAGGTACATATTCAATGAACTTGTATGAAACTAAATGTTGTGTTTCTTTTACCATCTTAAACTATTTATGAAAACTAAAATTGTTCTTTGGTGTTAACCGAAATAGGAAATCGAGTTGGATCATTTGATAACGCATGAAATTTCATTCGACGAGATGGGCAAAGCGTTGGAACTACTAAAACAACCCAATTGTGTCAAGATCCTCATCAAGATGTAAAGATTCATTCTTGATTCCCATCTTCAAAGATCCCCTTCAACAATAACACCATCTATGATTTTTTTTGTATTTTCTTACAAATAAAAGCCTCTCATAATTTTACATTACAAGTTTGACAAAATATTTCAACAGTCATAATAAATATTGTAATATATTTTTTCCTTTCTTGCATTTTAAGGATGGGTTTGGAGTGAGAATTTCTTGGACTTGGGTTTGGCATCTTGTTTTTGGGTGGACCGGGTCACGAGACTCGGGTTTGGTTTGAGATGTTTTGGGGGCTTTTGGTTCTGGCCGGGTTTGTGGTTTGGTAGTGTTGTTCCATTGCCATTGAACTTGCTAATCAAAATTAACATAACTTTGAGATGATAATATTGTTTGTGGAAATATGAATACACTATAGTTATGATAATTTTATGAATAACATAGGGTGAAATGTAGTTTTGGGTTTTTTTACTTTTGGTTTGAGAAAGAAAATTTTATTAATATTAGATTGTTTAAAAAAACTTGTAAAATTATAAAGACAATTAGTGAAGAGAGTCGAACGATAAAATAAATATTGTCCGATATAGTCTTTAATAAACAATTTTTTGGAAAAACACTACTATCTTAATATTGCAAACAAAATTAATTTTTAATGGAAATGTTTTTTCTAATCTATGATAAATGAACGAAATAAATGAAGTAATTTGTCAGTTTGAAAGCATAAAATTCCGCCGTATACAATCTAACGATTTGTCATTATTCATTGTTTGACACTTTATTCGTATTTTAAGAAATATTTCAATCAGACAAAATTTCTTATTAGCATTACGGAATTTATTCGAGATTCCACTTTATTAAATGATCAACGTTCTTTTAGTCCAACGAGTGAATACGGTATTAAAAGAGTTAATACAAAATTATTTTTAATTTTGTCTTTTAAATTACAAATTTGAAGAAAAAAAATAAAAACACATAACAAAAATTATCATCTAAAAAAGAAATTATATCTCTATATTTTTCCTCGAGAAATAATTTTTAACAACTTCCATGACCCATTTGCATTGAAGTTGCTTCTTTTTTTCTATTATTTTTTGATTGATTATTCTTTCAATAAAAACAATTTATAAATACGTTGTTATATGTGAATCTGTATAGACCCCCATTGCCACGCCTGCAGCACTGCACGTATGGCTGGAAGAACAAGGAACCAGCAATTTCTGGTTGGTTCATGGTTAGCACAGCACAGCACTGAACTGTATTGTTCATGTACATTTCATAATTTGTAATATTTTGTGATAATTTTCTTTTAATAGATCCAAAATTTACTTTCTTCTTTATAATTTACATACCAAAAATCCACTGAAAATGGAAAAAATTAAATAAAAAAGAACCTTCTCTTCCCATACAAAGAAATGGTGAATTGAACTTAAGAGGTACAGATCCTAATTGCGATTTTCATAATTTTC
Organism: Fagopyrum esculentum; assembly: GCA_033239045.1. Taxonomy (NCBI): domain Eukaryota; kingdom Viridiplantae; phylum Streptophyta; class Magnoliopsida; order Caryophyllales; family Polygonaceae; genus Fagopyrum; species Fagopyrum esculentum. Next base: position 154,132,589 of record BSUD01000004.1, on the reverse strand, counting down.
CAGCTGTTTCTCCTCTCTAAGTGACTATGAATTTGGTTGATTCTTCCTTCTTGTGTTTGATGATTTTTCATATAAATACACCCTCAACAAAGAGAGCTCATATATACAAAATCATCTCTTCTGATGTCTTTTCTGGGTTTCTGGGTTGATTTTGATTTTACACACAAAGTTTGCATTTTTATGCTTTTTGATGAACTTTCATTTTAGGGTTTCAAATTTTAGCAGCAAAATAGAAAGATGCAAAGTGTTAGGGATGAAGATTCATCTTCCGATTCGGAATCAGACATTTATCCAAGTCTAATCCCGGGTCTCCCAAATCATATTGCTGTGCTTTGTCTTCTTCGAGTTCCAGTCGAATCACACAAAAACTGCAGATTTGTTTGCAAATACTGGTTCCTATTGTATTGTAATAAACAAAGGTTTTTTACTGCAAGAAAGGATTCTGGTATGCATGATCCATGGTTGTTTGTAAACTCATTTTGTAGATTAACCAATGAGATTAAAGGGCAAATTCTTGATCTTAACCACTTATCATGGCATTCCATTCCAGAAATGCCTAGTATTACTGAATCTAATCTTTCTGGATTTAGATGTGTATCAGTACCCAATGAAGGGACTGTCTATGTTTGCGGCGGGATGGACCTGGATTCCAGATCGTCTGTTGCTGATGTGTTCAAATTTGAAATGCAAGAAAATGAATGGGTTACGGTTGAAGAGATGATCTCTCCAAGATGCTACTTTCCTGGTTGGTCAATTGATGGCTTAATATATGCAATTGGTGGATGTAATCCTCAACTACTTGAAAACATATCTGAATCTGAAGTTTATGATCCTAAAACCGAAAACTGGCGTTCTTTAGCGAATATGAAGAAGAACATAGGTTATGATCGATCCGTTGTTCTTGATGGGAAGATTTTGATAACGGGCTGGTTATGGCCTTTTGATAAGAATCCTATAGGTCATATTTACGATCCAAAGACTGATAGTTGGGAGGATATGGCTGTTGGTTTAAGGAAAGGATGGATTGGTGCTTGTGTTGTGGTTCATGATCATCTTTTCGTTGTCTCGGAACAGGAACAAATGAAGCTCAAGGTTTATCACAAGGCTTCGGATTCGTGGGAAACTATTGAAGGCCCTCCAATGTCTAAGGAAATCCGTAAACCCTTCAGTGTGACTTCTTGTGATTCTAGAATCTTTGTTGTTGGGAAAGAGCTATGTGCTGTTGTCGGACATATCTCGAAGATTTGTCAAGAAGGAAGTAATCAAAAGAAATCGCGGTTTTCTGTTACATGGAATGTATTGTCTGATGCTCCTCACAACAATGTTGAACCCATGAGTTGTCATGTTCTTCATGGTTAGTGTTTTTGAAGGATTATAGGTTTGGTTGTTTGTTGTTCTTCTAGAAGAGAATTTATATTGGTTGCAAGTTGGAAGATTTGGAATTTAAGTTATGTACTTTCAGATTTTGTTATGTTTTTTTTATCTCTTATAATAAGAATTCAGCATTTTTTTTGTTAAAGCTTTTGCATTTGGTTCTATGCTATCATGTTGTTGTTTAACTTCAAGTTTGTAAGCAAAACAATTGGACTAGGGTTTTGAGATTATGGAAATATCCATCAACAAAAAGTCGGATATAATATTTTTCAGACTTTTCCTTAAAACGGTAATTTTTAAAAGAGAGTTTAATGAACACAAGAAAAAATGTTTTACCGAAGACTTAAAACTTAAGTAATTGAAGATTTAAAAGAAAGTCGAATATGATAATAACGCATTAATGTGGGGCCTTTAAATGGTTTTTCCGATCATTTTTTTGTACACATGCAATTTTAACTATATATGTGATATGAATGTAAGATATAGTTTTGGGTTACAAAAGGCATTTTTTTTCTATACTGTGACAAGAAAGCGCTCTTAATTTAGTTCGGTAGAACGTTGGTCTCCAAAACCCGATGTCGTAGGTTCAAATCCTACAGAGCGTGAGTCCGGTCTTGTTAGTTCTAATTAGAGGTAAATAATAATCGAAAATTGACCTAAGCCAGAGGAGGTCAAGGGTTTTAGACTTTACGGATTATAAAATCCGTGTTCCGGTCCGCGACCAAAGCTGGACCGTGATTAATAGGGTTCATGTCTTCATTACGTTCTACACTGCTCACTTATTTTATGCATCCTTTCAATTGAAAATTAGAAATTGCTCAAATCCATCACAACTTTTTAAGATGTTCGTATAACGCCCAACGTGAAGACCAACCCACACTATTGGTCCAAATGTGCAATATTATGAACTTTCGAGTATCCATTTTTACATTCATTTGGGCCCATAATGGACTGGACTCTTTCATTACAAATTGAATGATGATTTTATAGATTTTAAAATTTTATTTTACACCTATGTCCGTAGATTAAAATTTTATCTAAAACTAGTATGGATCTAATTTCTAAAAAAATATTATTAGGCCATTTTTTTCAAATAAATTTAATAATCTATTGTAAGCTATCTTGTTTAAGTTTATAAAATTGAATTGGAAAATTAATACAAAAAACTAATCTACTAAAATAATCCACGCTAGGGGTGGGCATGGGAGGGACGGGATAGGGATCGTCCTGCGTCCCGTTCCGCAAGTTATTTGCGGGACGGGACGGAATTTATGACTTTTTTCTTCGTCTCGCGCGGACCTTGTCCCATGTGGAACGGGACGGGACAAATCTCACGCAAATTATGCACCGATTATATTCAATATGTATTATTGTTTTCTCTCAAGCTTAAAGACAAATGATTGGGAGAAAAACTCGATACCTAATTATCGATTCATGACGCATACATTAGTACTTAATACATTGAAAACAAATTCAAGTTACATCAAAGTGTCTTACCGATTAACATTCAAAAAAGAATAATAAATAATCTACAGAAAATTACATTTATTTAAATATCGATTACAATTGTGGGAATCCACAAATACAAGAGCGATGGAACGGACATGGCGGCGATGAAACGAACCAGAGCAAGGCGGCGAACGGACTAAACCAAGGGAGAGCATAACCTCTAGTATTTTAGATCCAACCAAATGAGTCGTAAGGAATGAGTAAATGACTAATGAAAAATTAACGAACTAATAATTTTGAAAATATAAAAAAAAAACTAAAAAAAATTTAAAAAATTATAATTTATGTATGATATTTATCTATATAATATATATAAAATGTAAAAAATTTTATTCATACATATGCGGGACGGAACGGGATTAACCGGGATAGGAAGTGTCCGTCCGACGTCCCGCCCCGCAAATTTTTTCGGGATATACATTTTTTTTCCAAATCCCGCCGGGATCAGGACGGGACCGGATTAAGCGGGATTTACGCCGACCCCTAATCCACGCTAATTCTATCAAACAACTACAAGCTTTTACAATTTTAAAAACTACCCAAATATTCTATACCAAACCACTTCTGATCTCAAGTAAAAATGTACTAGAATAACAAATATTATTACAAAAATAGAGATAAATTCTTAAGATTGTAGCATGATTATAGGCTTTAAATTATAGAACTCAAAAGTAAATTCTAGAATCAAGAAATCATAATAACCCAAAACAAATTCCAACATAAAGAGAATTCAAAAGGAACAAAGAATGATGACTTGAAAAGATTAAACAATCCAACCAAAGTCCACATCAATTCTACTCGATGTGGGACCTAATCACCACACTAAACATCTAAAAATGATAAAAATTACCACACCTCAGATCACATTTACCCCTAAAACCAGATTTTTTTTACCCCTTCCCTTTCACCTGCCCTAAAAAGCCCCCAAATTTCACCTTCCAAACAGAACCCATAAATTAGAAACTGAATTAAAAGAAAAGTCAAACTGTCATACCCCACCTGCTACTCTTCTTCTTCTTCCCTTGTTCCAGAACCCCAGATGACAGTAACCTTTTTTATACCCAAATTGCCCTTCCCATGTGTCTCATCATCAGCTAATCAAATAACCAATCAGATAGTCCAAAGGGTAGTTTCGTCATGCCCCAAAGTCCCACAAGTGAATCGATGTGTCGTTCTCAGACACTGCCACGTGTCTATCACTTGCAGTCATATACGTGGCATCTCTAACTCTTTCTCTTATACTGTAAAGAAACTCTCCTTGATCAATATCCCATACTCTAATCGCACCCCCTGCGCACATTAGTACATACCCTAAGTTCATTGCTCCTAATAGCCCGCTAACCTGCGCACCTCCACGGATTGGAAATCTACGTGTCTCCTCTAACGTACGCACCGAGCGTACGCTAGTTATGCCTCGTGTGTTCACCATAACGTACGCCCCTGCTCCTGCGTCTGCGTCTAATGATCCCACGATTATTCCTCGACGTGGCTCTTCTTCTCCGATCACGACTCCTGGATGCCGGAGATCAAAGACGATTGATCGAACTCCGGTGCAAGCGACGGCGAGTTCGTTTCCCGCCACGCGGACTCGGCCGACGAAATCGGTCGTTAATTCATTCAACATGTGCCATCCCATTACTGCTTCTTGATCCGTTAGTGTTCCTCCGACGAAGAGAAGCTGTTCTGATTCGCCGTCCCATATGTGGATCGCTCTGTTAGGAACTCCGGCGTATAGCCCCACCCAAAACCTAAAAACAGCACATTTATTAAATTTGATAATATTATTATTAATTATAGTGGGAGAAGAATATACAGACCTGTTGCAACCGGTGAAATCGACTAAGGTTCCGTCATTAACGACGTCACCCAATTGAGCCCGGCGAGTTGGACGGGGACCGCCATTAATGACGGAGATATGAATGTCGCCGTCGAGGGAAGAGAAAATTACGTGCTGAGAGTTTTCAAGGAGAATGATTCCAGTGACAGCTCGTGGGAAGATGCCGAGGCGATCCCGACGGAGAGGACGGAAAGTATAGAGGTGGACAAATGTGTCAAGGTTAAAGAGACGAACGGAGCCGTCGGAAAATCCAGCAGCGAGGTAGTGGTCGGAGAGGGAGAGGCGGAGACAAAGAAGGTTATTAGCAGCTGCAGCTTCATCAGCAACGGCTACTCCAACGTCGCCGTCATCGAATTGCAGGGTGTTGTGGGCGTATTGCCGGAGTCGGAAGTTTCGGGCGGTGCTATGACGGTAAATGAACTCATTGCGCCACGTGTCGTTCATGAGAGTGGTTCGATTCCAAATTCGGCTCGTAAGGTTTTGCCATAGGTACTCTGATTGTGATACAGCTCGCCACGTGGAGCACACCTGGCACATTTTCATCATGTTACACAATTTGCACTAGTGTATTGTAAATTACAAACTCGTATTAATTAATACATATTCTCATTACTGAACTATTTCACATATCAATGAATGAAACTGAAGGAGTTTCAGAAGATAAAAATTGAATTAAAAGTTTGTGAATTTAAAAGGGTTTATGCTGTAGGGCACCCTTCAGGTCAGGGCTACAATCAGAAGTAGGGCAGTCAGAATATACACATCTAAAGTAGTAGAAGAAGAAAAATGATCAGCTCTATCATCTGATAAGATTAAAAAAAATAAAAAAAATCATGCAGAAACAGAAGCTCAGAGCTTGAGGATCGATCTGTCTAATTTCACCAACAAAATTTTAATATATATTACTTGCAGGTGATGGTGTGTTGCTTTTGCAGGTTCAAGAGAGAGAGGCAAATAGTACCAAAGAGTTGTCTTGTCTTTGGTATTAGTTGCTGCTTATTATAGCATTAGTTGTGTCAGATTTGTATTAATTTTACATATAAAACTTCTTGCATGCTATACATACAGCTTACCTATTTTTTTTAGATTAGTAACTTTTCTGGGTAATTTAAAACTGTATAATATTCTATGTGGCATGCATGGGGAGCAATTAAAGAGGATAAAAAACACAAAGTAGGGAAATTTGTGGTCCATATATGTAAATAACTAAGAGTACAACTTCCACATAGCCAAAATATGCTACAGTACTGTCTACAGTACTGCTAGATAGTTAGATTAACCAAATTCGTAAGATTTAAGGGAAATGAAAACATAGGATTTGTAAGATACTGTTACTGTAGGGGATTTAGTTTTGTTTTTGTGTGTATTTTTCGCTATCTCTGCAGTATTTCTTCTCTCTCTTTCATTTCCAAGAAAGGAGGTGGACAATGTTTTGTCTCGTTTACAGGGACGAATCTCTCTCTCTTTCTCTCAACCATACATGATATGATACATACTTCTCTCTCTCTCCCTATATCTGCCTCCTGGGCTAGGCTGTTATAGCTTCATAGCTCTTTGACTGTTCTTACTACCATAACACTATTCTGTTGTGTTCTATGCATTCAAATATCATTTACTCTTTTAAGTTTTGATAATACAACACTTCTTGATTATTTGATAATTAACTTGTTTGACTTATTTGGAGTAGGTATCTTGTTATTGTTATATGGCATGCAGAAGGTATATATAGAAAATGTGGCAGAAGATATAATAACTAATAAGACCATTCTTCAAGGAAAAAAACAGAAAAAGTGTATATTTACCTTTGACCTTGATTATCTATATATAGATGAAATCTGACATTTGACTCTCTACCTATCTAACTAACAAGAATTTTTGTAAATCATAAAAAGATGAAATCTTTATAGTTTTACTAGGGTTTTTTTGATCTTGATTAAGGTGGGGTACTTAGAAGTTTATGGCCACATTTAGTAGGGGAGAGGAAAAGGTTGTGAGCAATTTGAGTGAAACCCTAGCGACCTAGTCTAAACCTTATATAAGAACTTATAGTTTCTGATGTTTTGCCTATAAATAGCAATTCAACTATCTAAAGTACAAAAATTAGGGCAAACTGTTCAAGGGTCAGCCAAAAGCACTAGCCTGCTTGCCCCCAATTTAATTCTCTACCAACAAGCAATTCTACTTTCATCTTGGACAGGGTGCCCTCCAAAACCCCCAAGAGTGACCTATCTTTGGTATCTATGGATTCAATCACACTTTGCAAGTACAGTCAAAAAAAGGTGCAGATGTGAGAAGAAGAACACTTCTAGACACTTTATACATAAACTATCACAAATAGTTTTGCAAAATGCAAAACCCTCATAACCCATTTGGAAATTAACCTTAGTTTTTCGAGTTTTCGGGTTTTAGGGTTTCGGGTTTATGAGCATGGATGGATCAAAAGTGAAGATTTTTAAAAGAATAGATCTTGATAATAGTATAGTACTAAGATAGGTTTAAATAATGTTGTTAGTCCATTGATTTGATACACTGCCTTCCATGCTTGCAAAACACTGCCTAAGAAAAGAAATCATATTAAAATAGCTACACTTATAAAAGTATGTTTCCTTTTTGAATGTTTAGATTTTTTGTCCCTTCTCATTTCTTCTTCTTTGTTTATAGCACATGCGTCTTTGTGTGCGTATCGATCACCAAATCTTTTGACAACACTAAGAGCCTCCAAAACTCATCAATTTAAACTCGGTCAAAGATTTCATCCAACCTACAACAATCATATCTATAGATTTTGCATGCTTCCATAATTTCTTACATGAATTCAATCAATTCTCATTTATCAATTCAAATCAAATATTATGAAATATAGATTTGTGCATGTGTAAGAGAGAGAACATACTTGGAAGAGAGAAGCAAGAGCAGGTGCAGAAGCAAGACGACCAATGGAAGAAGAAGCATCCATGGCAACTTGAAGAGCAAGAGCTTCAACAAAAGGCTCAGGCCAAACTTCTACTGCATTTCTATCGTGATCATATGGTGGTGGTGGCGGAGGTGGTGGAGGCGGCGGGGGCGGCGGTGGAGCTCCGACTCTTCTCCTCCGTCTGATCCTCCTTCTTGCACCGCCGGCAGTGCTGCTAGCTCCGGCGTGGGAAAAAGAAGGTGAAGAAGAGGAAGACATGAGTAAAAAGAGAGAAAACACAGAAGAATAACACAGAAGAGATGATGGGAAAACACGAGATTGAGGTTGAAGAAGATGAAACAAAAGGGATGGGGAAAATGACAGAGAAGAAGAGGGCCCCAAAAAAGGGTGTGCAAAGACATCCTTTTATATACATTGTACATGTCAAGGACAAACCCGGCTTGATTCACATTATATTGTATGGGTGTTCAATGTCCAAGGTAAACCGAAATTTTAAAATTGGGAAACCGAGGAGTTTTTGTTAGATTTATATTTTCAATAAAGATAAGTTGGATGATCACATTGAATTTTTTTTTTAGATTTTACAAGTATGTTATAGTTTATTAGTTTTGGGTATGGTTAACCGTGAAATAGTAAATGAATCGAGAGGGGCAAATTGAAATTGGATTCGGTTCGCTAAAAAATTAAACCGTCTTCAAGTTTGAACAAAATTGGGTTCAGTTTCGGGACAAACCGACAATTTGGTGGTTCAAACGACGGTGTAATTATAAAGTATGTGGAAAAAATGTTTGTAATTCACAACGAAATACTAGAAAAGTATTGAGACTCTTTGTGAAATATTAAAGTAACGAGGACTAAAATTAAATAAAGAACAATCATAACGCTCGAATTTGAATGTATTTTACCTTTCTTGTAACCGTTCAGAAAAGATGCTTATTCAGTTCTTTCACAGTTCAGTTACGTTTTATATATGAAAGAGCTATTACTTATTTCAAGAACTATTACTAATTTCTTTTATGTATGAAAATATTGTCCACATCTTATTCTTTGGTTTCAAGCCTTGTTCTTTCTTTTGTATTTATTATTTGATTTTCTAGTGTCATTTATTCATAAGATGGAGCCTCTTTGAGTTTTTGGTCCTTGACTCATTTTAATTACAATCTCAACCACTTGATTGGGTATGTTTGGTTGGGGATTAATTAGATTATTTTTATTGGGAGATTAATTTTGTGTATACATATGTTTGGTTGGAGATGGAGATTATAGTGGGAGATTATTAAAGATGTTAAATAAGTATAAAAATAAAAATAAAAATAAAACCTCATACCACAAAGGTTAACGTATCTCTTTGAATTTACATACAACTTATGTCCCTACTCAACTTCATTCCTCTTTTCCTGCACTACACCATCTATGCTCCTTCTTCGTACACTTTTATCACTGTATTAGCGAAATTAGCGGCAATTACATTGCCGTTGACACCGGCAATGACATTTTCTGGCTCCAATGTCAGCCTTGCTCTGGTTGCTACCAACAAATTGACCCTATCTACACTCTTTCTTCCTCATTGTTCTCCTTCTTCTTGCACTTCACCATCTACAATCCCTCCTCCTCTGCACTGATTGATATGTACCAACCAATTCGCAATAAAAACCCTCTCATTAGGATCCTCGGCCCCGACAACCCCTCTTGTTATTTCCTATTATCATTCAAAGAAGATCGGAGAAGAAGGGAAGAGAAAGTCGAAAATATATTTTATCGTAAGACAAGTAAGTTAATAAAGTGATTTTGAGTTAAAATAAATTATAAAAATACCTATAATTCATTTGATAAATGCTAATATAATATATAAAAAATATTCTAAAATAATTAAAAATTTGAATACTTGAATACATATATACATATATGAATATATTTTTGAACTCATACCCTCCTAGTATTATTGGGTTAATTTGGTACTAACTAGATGACTTAAAACTTTTTTGCTTGGATGACTTCAAAGATTATTGTAAAAAGCTTAAATTTGAAACTTTGCTTGATCATTTTTTTAATCCCCTCTACTTAAATATGAAATTATTATTGGATTATAATTCTTAAAATAATATATAAAAATTCCGTTTGTTACCTTTGAGAATTTTCTTTTTTCGGTTGGTGACCACAAAATTTTGCTTTTTTATTTAGTGTCCTCAAATTTTGTTTTATTTCGATTGATGCCCATTTTTATCTAAATTGTTAGTTTTAACACTTTTTGTTGATTTTTATTTAGTGTCCTCAAATTTTGTTTTATTGACACTCTTTTAAAAATATTAAAGTAACGAGGACTGAAATTAAATAAAGAACAATCATAAAGCTCGAGTTTGAACGTATTTTACCTTTTTTGTAATCGTTCAGAAAAGATGCTTATTCAGTTGTTTCACAGTTCAGTTACGTTTTATATATGAAAAAGTAATTACTGATTTCTTTTATATATGAAAAAATTGTTCACATCTTATTCTTTGGTTTCAAGCCTTATTTTTTCTTTTGTATTTATTATTCGATTTTCTAGTGTCATTTATTCACATGAGCTTCTTTGAGTTTTTGTTCCCTTGACTCTCATTTTAATTACAATCTCAAACTCTTAATTGGGTGTGTTTGGTTGGGAATTAATGAGGTTATTTCATATTAAAATTGGAGGATTAATTTTGTGTACATATGTGTTTGGTTGGAGATGGAACTTATAGAGGGAGATTATAAAAGACGTTAAATAAGTTTAAAAGTATATAAAAATAAAATTGTACCTATTTAAAATTTACATACCACTTATATCCCTACTCAACTTCATTCCTCTCTTCTTGCACTTCACCATCTGCCATTCTACCCTCCTTCCTACACTTTTATCATCGTACTAGCCAAGACATCACCGATTACATGATCGTTGACACCGGCAATGGCATTAGCCAGCTCCAATGTCAGCCATTCTCTAGTTGCTACCAACAAATTGACCCGTCTACACTATTTCTTCCTCCTCATTCTCCTTCCTCCTGCACTTCACCATCTACATTCCTTCCTAGGCCTCCTCTTATCCTATCGCTACGTACCATCTAATTCGCAATGAAAACCCTCTCATTTGAATCCTCAGCGCCGGCAATCTCTTTTTCATTTTTCATTACCATTCAAAGAAGATCGAAGAAGAAGGAGAGAGAAAGTCGGAAATATATTTTATCGTGAAGACACGTAAGTTGGACAAGGTGATTTTGAGTTAAAATAAATTATGAAAAATACCTATAACTCAATTGATGAATGCCAGTATATAATATATAAACTATTCTAAAATAATTCAAAAGTTCAACACTTGAATACGTATATGAATATATTTTTGAACTCGTACCAGCCTAATATTATTGGAGTTGTTAGGTACTAATTAGATGACTTATATTGAGCAGGACTATATCAGAATTGAATAAGAAGCGACACTTATATTGAGCAGGGTTGGGTCGAAGAGAAAAACCATATATAGATGCCCTCCTTCCCGAAACAGAAACAACCCATTAGAAGAGAATTAAATTAAAAATAGCACCCGATTTTCAAACCGAATCAAATATAAATAATATCTAAAAATCAAACTCTAATTTTAAGCTCGTAATTTTTAAAGAGAACCGGAGTGGAGGCAGATGAAGTTAGTAAGTCACGAGTGACGCCCTCCTCACGTGAGGCCTTGCAACTAAGTCACCAACAACACCCTCCTCGCTGGAAGTAGATGAAGAGTAGAAGACCGAACGAGCAATGCCCTCCCCTCTTGCGAAGAAACAATCGAGTGAATACCTATATGCCTTTTTTTTTTTTCCTTTTCTTTTATTTTCACTTTCTTTTTTTAATTTCAAACCGCAAAAAGTATAAAAGATTAACATTTTGGATGAAATGGGCACTAATCAGAATAAAATTAAATCTCAAGGACACTAAACGGAAAAAAAATAAAAATTTATAGTCACCAACCGAAAAATACAAAACTTCAAGCCAAACGAAAATTTTCTAAAACGGGTCCACCGTCAACTACTCCAACTAGTGGCGAATTGGCGATTCATGATTAACGATGAAAGGAAATTGATTTCACTCAAATAATCATGTTGCCGAAAAAGGAAAATTTCTATCGAATGAAAAGTAGACAAAATATTTAAATACAGTGAGATTTAACAAATAATAAATCATAGAAAATTTTATTAACTATTGTTAATTATGATTTTACTTTTGTATCCCAAGTGAAGAACATCATTACAAACTACTCATTGCTTTGTTCCCCTCTTCACGAATATCTTACAAATTCTCACATTTTTATATTGCCTACGCATGCACAAAACTTGCATATTTTATATCAATGGTACTTATTGAGCATTCACAACTTATAGAATTGTATCGATCGGTTAGTTGCTACTAAAAGGCAACGACAATGACTATGATTAGAGTATGTTATGTATTTCTCGAACCAAGAAGATTGTCTATGGTCTTCTAAGCACCAACCGACTTTATCTCGATTCAATGTCACGTCCATATTCTTCACTGAAGTTTAGTTTGACGATAAGAGAACTAGCCCACCGACTTAATTAAACATGTACAAAAGCGGGGTTGGATCGGGTTCAGCCGGGTCATATCTAAAAACTCTATCCGGAAAGTGTGGGCCGGGCTGATCCGGCCCGTCATGTCCGGGTCACAAACGTTGTCCATGCGGGCTGTCATGTCGGCCCGGATGACCCGTATATACTTGATTGTGCGCCGGCCCCCACCCCCGGAATTTATCGTTCAAAACAAGTACTATAATTTATCTAACACACACTTTCAATCCAATTATACTTGCATAGTGCACTATTAACAAGTTCAACAACAATCAACACAGAAAAATGAATAAATCCAAATACCTGAAAAATAACAAGTATCATTACACTCAAGTTAGCCGCGCAATCTTGTATTACAAACGAGCATAACACGTCAAAATACTTCAAACAAACTAAATGAAAAATCAGAGTATGTGACACTCAAAACGATATAACTTATGAACACATATATATAAAAAAAAATTATATGTATAAAACTATATGCGGGTCGGGCTGGGCCAATTCCGAATGGGCCAAATTAGCTGCCCATACGGCCATACCCATGTTTTTTCCCGGACGGCCGATCGAGATTTGTACAGGCCTAGCGCGAAATCTTCCAAATTTATACATGGAAAGTTATTATTCCAACACGTTCTTGCACGTGCAACTAAAGGAACGTACTTGATTGACACTTAAACAAACAAATTTGGCATCCCATTCTCTTTAGAACTAGCCCACAAGTTAGTATCAACGAAATTATAAGTCAAGCCGCTTTGATATCATATAAAGTCTCACTCAGACTGTAAACTGGTAGTCGTGTCATAACATACATGCACATTAGGTTTATGCTCAAGGTCATCACATACACCTAATGGGTTCTATCCTTGAACCAATTGACGGTATGAGAAGTACTAACCCACCGATCTTATATACTGACCATGAAATCTTCCAACTTTATACGTGAAAAGTTATTGTATCGACATTGTTGGGCCTCCTAATTGTGGTTTTGACTGGTCTGGTCTTTATTCCGATTCAATTCCATACCAAACCAATGAGTTTTTTAGTCAAGGTCCGGTCTTAGACCGGAAAATGAACGGCCCTAGGCTACAGGTGATGATATAATGAACAAATCTATGATTAGAGAACCGGGTTATTGGGTTGGGCTTAAAATATTTACATAATTATGCTAAAATAACATCGGCCCAATACTCCGGCCCAATAGTTCGGCCCAAAAATAAGAAAGCCCATTCCAATCTGAAACCCCCGCCCGTCATTCTTCCATGGTTGCAATTTTGTCGTACCATAATCATGATTACGTGTCATCATCATTAGATTAATGATTGGATGATTAAGGAAAATAGAAAATAAAATTAGAACGACAAATAAAACAATAAAGCAAAAGCAAGCACGTTTTATAATTAAATTGATTAGATAGAAGGTGGGATTATTTGGTGCAAGTGCAACGAATATTTCATTTGATTTCCATTATGTTCGCCAAATTCCAAGTACATGCATCCCACTAGCTAACCTTCCTTCTACAAAAGACAAGAAAAATATAAGAAGCAAATAATAATAAAAAAATTCAAATATATTCGGATTTATTTTAATTCGATCTTAATTACACGATATTTGTTTAATTTTTTTTATTTATTATCGTACGTTAAAATCCAATACAAACGGACTATAGAGAGAGCTTAAATTTATCTTAGTTCACCGACTTTATAATCAAGGTTCCCTGATATTAGGGTTGTGTAAAATTGGACCGGACCGGTTACGGTTCAGAGTTTTTTTGAAAATCCGGGTTACGGTCTGATCCGGTTTTTGACCGTATAAAACCGTAACTAGGGTTGGACCGTAATCTACGGATTTTCGGTCCGGTTCAATTCGGTCTGATTTTGGACCGGAAAACCTCACCAACGTTGCACCATTTAGGTACAAACCGGACCGGTCCGGTCCGAAATATTCAAAATTGCACAATTTAGGTACAAACCGGTCCAACCCGGAACTACGGTCCAAAGTTTTATCAATTTACGGTTCACCGGTCCGGACCGGACCGTATGCACAGCCCTACCTAATATCATATTAAACTCCGACAAGTGCAGATACATGTTAAGGTCCAAACCTATTACATAAGTTCATTGATCTTGCATCTTAAAATCAATATAAATGTGATATTTATAATTAGTGTGTTTACAATATTGAATTACATTTTTTTTTTTTTGAAAATTTTGGGATATCTTGTAAACAAGTCATTTTGAAATCAAAGATTTTGGTAGGTCATTCTAGTGTGCTCCACTTGTACACATAACTACATAAACGTGATACTTTGTATCAAATGTCAAAAAGTTAATTAACAAAAAAACTATAAAAAACTCGTTTACCAAGCATGTACTTAGGGTATGTTCGACGGAGGTTATTGCGGAGATTATTATAGAGCTTTGTATTTTTTAAAGCTAAATGATGTTTGGCATAATAACTTTTTGGAGAGATTATATCTTTGAAGAGTTTTTTGATGAGATTTTTAGTGAGATTTGTAAAAGGGGATAGATTTTGGGTAAAATGGTTAAGTAGGCACTTTTTGCATCATTGTCTACAAAGTAGGTAGTTTTGTGTTTTAATTAACAAACTAGGCCCCTCTAATTACCAACAAAAAAATTTATTATTTATAAAAATAAAGATCCTATAATCTTTCTCTCTCATCTTAAAAATTATTTATTTCCTTTAATAAAAATGGTAATTGCTACTAACAACCGTTATTTAAGGAATCATTCAATAACTTTCAACCACGTTTGTAGCTAGTTGTTCATCTTCATCCTCCTCCGAAACAGAAGACGGCGGTTTCCATTACTGGTGCTTGATTCCGCCATTGATCCTGGGCGATTTAATCTCGGTTTTTGTTCGCGTCGATATAACATCCACTTATCGGTAAGTTTATTTCTGAAATTTTGATCGATTCGTTATTTGTTCTACTATAGCTGCTTCAATGGCGTGATGTACTCAACGAACTAGTATACATGTTTATGTACGTAATCTCGCGAGATACAAAATATGTAATCGATTGCATATGTTATGTAATCGATTGTGATAAAAACAATTATGTACTACTGTGCAGAAAATATGTACATAATGTTTGTGTTGATTTACTTAATTTTATGTTTATGTGGATGTGTACGTTTGTACTATTCAATTCATGAACAAAATTTGTAATAGTTCGCATAAAATATGTACAAACTGTTTGTGTTGCTTCACTTAATTTTATGTTTTGGTGTTTGTGTACGTTTGTATTGTTTAATTCATGTACACAATTTGTGTGTTGTTGAACTCATAATTTTATGTTTCCGTTTTTGTATATGTTTGTATTGCTTCACTTAATTTTATGTTTCGGTGTTTATGTTTCGGTGTTTGTGTACGTTTGTAGTGTTTAATTCATGTACACAATTTGTGTTTTTGTGTACACAAGACGGCGGCAATGGCGAGACGTGAAGATAGATTGCTAATGGCGACGGCGAGAAGAATGAAGAAACGATTATGTGCGTGAATAGACGTTTGGAAGATCTTCCACAATCTTTGAAATACAGTTTCCTTTTATTTTTATCTGTTTTTGGTAGTTTCTTGGAAGATCTTCCACAATCTTTGAAATACAGTTTCCTTTTATTTTTATTTGTTTTTGGTAGTTTCTTTTAATAAATTATAGCAGTTACTATAATTTACTCTTTTAAATTAAAATCATCTTATTTATTTTATCTTTATTTTTGATTGTAGAAAAAGCAGGAGCCTAGTTAGTATTCTCTAAACAAAAACTACCCTAATAACTAAATCTTCTCATAGATTTTTGGGTAGATTATTAAAATTTTTACAAATATACCCCTCTTTTACACTCTAACAATTTGGTAAATCTACCGTACAAATATATCCACAAATCTACCTTTATCAAACATCAATTAGTTTATTTGTTAGATTTTCGGAATTTACGAAGGTCTTTAAAACTCTACTAACAAATCTACCCAACAAGTTAAATCTACTCAAAAAGTTTAAACTACTCAAAAATCTCGCTTTACCGAACATGACCGTTACGAACCTTAATCGGTAACGAAATTTGTATAGCCATGTACATATTGTGAGGAGTTTATTGTAAATAATAACGAACAATGAAGAAATTATATTGCTTTGTTTATTTATCACTAATCTCATAATCTCATTCCTACAAATCTGATAATTTAGAAATAATAATAATAATAAACATAAAGAATTAAACATTAACGGGACTGCAGAGAAAAACGAGAGAATCCGTTGTTGACGCGCCGCCGTGGATAACAGAACCACCGAGTCCAACTCGCTCATAATAATCCACACAGAAAAGCGAAATCGAGAGCTGAGCGCCGTGACTCGTCCAAACCCGACGAATCAACTCAGCATCTCGTCGGAACATAAAAGAGCACATCGCCGGAAACACACAAACCAAATAAAGTCGCCGGTAACCACCGAGAGAAGCCACAACCTCCCGAACAGAAACCTCCGGCACCGACACTGCACAGTGTCGGAAACAGAGATGCTCCCAAACATCTTCATTTCGGGCAACGGAGCTCCACAGTCGGCATACACAGGCGGCGACGCCGAGTGAACGTCCGTCAAGTCGCTTCAGTACCTCCGTTAGTACGTCGGTGTTGTCGTTAATGCAGAACGACGTCGTTTCAACAGCTCTTCTTCTTGCTCTCTTTTCCATTGCTGAAGGATTCAACTATCAAATGGGTATTTGTAGAAGGAGATGAATCGATTAACAGCTTTATATTCTTTTTTATTTTTTTGTTATCGCAAAATGTGGATTGAATGGGCCAAGAAGTAAAGATCCAAATGAGAATAACTCAAATCACCAGTGTTCTATGCACTGCATTACAAATTACAAACCAACTAAACAAGAATTGATTTTTTTTTTTTTTAAATTTATATTTTTGAGGGTTGATGGTCAGATTTTTGTTGCTGTTCGTTTTGGCCGTTTTTTGGTGACTGTCTTTCTTGTGTTCAGTCATATTCCGTGAAGTAAAAGTCAAATCAACTTTACATTAAAGTCAATGGAAGTGGTAAATTCACGTTACGTTGACTATTTTTACTTACTTGTCGGACCTTCAAGTACTGTATCATTGATACGAGTTGATTGTTGTAAATTTCGGCTTAATAGTGTCCGAAATGTATGTAAAGGCTAATAATCACGAAATGTATGTACTCTAGCGGAGCTTTCCTCGTATCAAAAAGCCTATAAAAGTGATATAAATAAACCGTTACTAGAAGAGACAAAAGAAAAATAGACGAACACAAGACATTAACATACGGGATTTTCAAACACAAAACACTCGTTATACGATTTTCATTTATCATTGTTCTCATTTCGTTCTTTATATTTTATACGAGCTTGTTGGTTTTCGATTATTTCGTTTAATTAAGATTAGATTGAAGTTGGTACGGGCTAGGTCATGTTGTATGTTGAAATTCGGATAATTTGGTTATTTTGGATCGGCTTACTTCATGTCATTTGCATTATGTTGTTCTTTTATCGGGATATAATCGAGTTTAGTCATTCTTTTCATTTTATTCGGGCATGTTAGTTTCAAATTATTTCATCTGTTAATCAATTAAAACTAGATTGAAGCTGGGTGCGGGCTAGGTCAAAAATATGTTGTTAAATGTTGATATTCGGATTATTGGGTCATTTTGGACCGGCTTACTTCATGTAATTTGCATTACGTTGTTCGTTTAGTGGAATATAATCGAGTTTACTCGTTTACTATTGTGGATCATAAAACTACCGAATAACTTTGTATATGTAAGGTTAGGGTTCCTTATCCATCTCACAATATGATCATTGGACCACAATTTCTCTTAAATTCCTATGAGACAAAAAGTATACAATAATTAGAAAATATTTTTTTTTAAAAAGTGGTAAGAAAAAGAAAATGTCAGTTCTTGGATTTTGACAACTGAATCTTCACAAAATAGTTAGCTTAGGGCACCCATACACTGTATAGAATATGATAGGTAGAAGAAGAAAAGAGACGGACTTGTTCTTGCATTGCTTGGACACACTTGAAAAGCTCTGTGGAATCCCAGGCTAAGAAGAACTTGATAAACTACTAACCAACAAACACAAATCCCCCAAATCACGCAATATGAGAAATATATATATAAATTCCCAAAAACACTTAATTGGAAATTGCTATTTAGGTGGTTTAGGATGAAATATTTTATCATTTTTATATGCTATTTTCAGCTTTTTTTTATAAATTTACCTGATATTTTAAGTTCTAAATGTCTTTCGTTCTTGTATTTATATATCAGTTCTTGTTGTTTGTTAAAGGAACCTTCTTCAATCAAATTCAATAATCATGGCTTAGCCACAACCCAAACACAGAATAATGAGACCCGATCTGATACCATGTTAATTTATCTTTTATATCCCAGCGGGTCTAAGATGTAGAAAGGATGCATGTTAAGTGAACCTACACACAGACTTTCAGGTTAACATAGTATCATATTGTCGATCATCTCAACAACCTACAATCATTGAAGTTTTCTCAATACTTATTTCAACTGTGTGACGTCTTCTTGCTTCATAGTTTACCCCAACTCGAATTCGATGATCAATCTAGAAACCCCTTTAGCTTTGCCCTTCTGCAAATTTCAGCTGATGTATATGGTGGTTGTTTGTAAGAGAAAACAATGATTTCAACTGCAAGCAATGGCACATACAACTTGTGGATTCAGACAAGGGCAACATTTTACATCATAAATGAATGCTAAGCAATTCCATACACAAATTTGCATTTCAACTGTCAAAAGATCATCTTCTACTATCTATACTGCATACTTGTAAACTACTTGGGGCTCTTAAGCCTCTAACTACAATTTACAAGCCCGGTTTTCGGGCTTTTCTGCTACCTGCAAAACTCTGCTATCATTCCTGCAATAGGCTTCTTTGTGATTTACACTATACAGTTACACAAATTGGAGCAAAGTAGAACCTCTACATACAGCAAACATGGCACACATTTACCATACAAGGTATGTCAAACAATCAAGCCCACTCGAACGTGACAAACAGCTGCTTATTGCCGCGAACAGCCCATTCTTGCTGCCAAAGAATGTAATGAAACATCAGTTTGTGTCGAATTTAACAAAGATTATGTAGGAATAGAGGGTGATGAAGTACGTGTATACCATGGCCGGCATCTACTAGACACAACAATGTGGCCCAAAAGGGTCCTTTGCTCTCGACACTCAGAATTAGTCTGGAGAAATAGCGTGACTGTGGGCCGGCAGCAGCGCTCACCAATGATTAAGCAAATTGTGGTGTAATATGTTAAGGATCATTCCTGCTCAAAGAAACATGCCACAGCTGAATAGAGTTGTTCTTCTTCAAATGGCTTAGAGACGTAGCCATCCATTCCGCATTTCATGCATTCTTCGTTGGTTGCTTGGATCACATCAGCTGTCATTGCCAATATGGGAGTGTGCCAATGAGTTCGGTTTTTTAACTCTGAGACAGGAACTTCACCAGATTCAATCTTCTGATTAAACTCAATCTCCATGCAACGTACTCTCCTAGTCGCTTCAAAACTGTCACAGGGGATAAAAATTGTGCCAATGAGTTCTGTTTTGTATAGAATACTTAAAACGAATATTATAATCGAATATCTAGATATGTTCCATCTAAAATTCAACCTAAATCTACAAGAACATAGGCAGCATACTAACCCATCCATCTCCGGCATTTGAAGATCCATGAAGCAAGCATCGAAAGAGTGAGGTGGCTCAAGCTTTGTCAAAGCTGCTTTTCCACTTGCTACACAGGTAACAATAGCTCCATATTTCTTCAAAGCACCTTCTGCTACTCTCCTATTGACAATATTATCATCCACTACCAGTATTTGCTTTCCTTTAAGTAAGGTCCCAAGAGTAGGTTTTACTCGACTCTTCCGTCCATTTGAAAAGGCTTCCTGGAAACATGTAACTAGGACACTTAACCTTAGAGGCTTGATTAGTATGTCATCAACTAAACCAGCTGATTTGAGTTCAGCACGTTCAGCTGAACTCGTGACATTTGCTAACAGAAATATCTTCAAAGACTTGAGAATGTGGTCGCTTCCATCTCTTAAATACGCTCTCGAGTCACGCAGGCCAACTACTGAATCCTTTACCCAAGAATCTTTGTCAATAAAAATCATGCCCAGTGGTGATGATGAGCTGCAGAAAAAAAAAATACAGCATAACTTAGAGCATACATAAGACATGAAGTCCGTCCCATGAATTTTAGAGGCCCTATGTTTTTCTAAATTGTAAATGATGTCCTAAAATTAATATGACAATGAATATGCAATAACTATAACAACTTTTAGAAGTAGAAACAATTTTTTATAAATGGTATTTTAATAAAAAAGTACTCCAAATTCCAAAAGGATGACAAACTTTTTTTTTTTTATCAATGAATACAAACTATTACAAAAAATGGTCAAAAAGAAAGAAACATACCTTGCATTGCAAGTACTAGAAAGGAATGAGACAGCAGAGCCAATAGTTGGTGCAAGATCTACATATATTCCCAATCTTTGAAGATGGTACCTCGTGACCTCAGCGCGAATGCTTCTTTTATCAACCACCAAGGCCCGTGAACCCGTGAACTCCGAAAGAGCTACTTCATTGTTCTGAGATTTAGTATCTAGAGAATTCATTTCTCCTCTTGTGAGAACAACAGTGAAGGAGAAAGTACTGCCAACATCAGGCTGACTCACAAACCCAAACTCCCCCTCCATAAGGTCCACCAAGCGTTTGCTTATACTTAATCCGATTCCGGTCCCACCATAAGTTCTTGAGGTGGAACTATCTGCCTGCATAAACGGTGTGAATATTCGAGCTTGTGCTTCTTGAGGAATCCCTACACCTGTATCTTCTACTGTCACTAGTAACCTGATTCTGTCAGATTCCGTTGCCGACTCTTTTCTTCCCCACTGCTTGAAATTTTTCCAACTTTTCCATCTATTTACAACTTGATAGCCGCTCAAAGTATTCAAAGAGTTTTCTACAGAATTTGAATTGAACTGAACACCATCCAGGCTTTGCCTCAGCACTTCATCCATCATACCAGTGGGGGCTGTCACGTCATCCGCCAGATGTACAGATACAAAGATATGCCCTTCATTTTTCGTGAACTGCAGGTTCATGCATAAGACACTATGTAAAGATTTAAAAAAAAAGAAAGTACCAACTACTTTTAGGAAGAAGAGTGTTACTGTTGAAACCCCAAGAAAAGAAACAGAAGAAGGAAACTAGTCTATAAGCCATCTGAAAATTTGAACTTTGAAGTTTAAATCACATTTGGTGGCAACAAATAACCTGGCTCATGAAAGGAAAATAAATAAAGAACCATAAAAACAAAAGGGTAGACAACCAGTGATCCGCTTAAATATCCTCTATACAAGTCCCCTCCTGTCTGAAAAACAACTCACTGGCGAAATGCTCAAGCAATATGAAAATGAAAACAAGCTGACCTTTAATGAATTCCCAACAAGATTGGTAATAATCTGTCTAAATCGCCCAGGATCACCTATGACAACTTCAGGCACTTGACTTGATACATAAACAGCCAACTGTGAACACCCAATCAAAAGGGCAATAAAGGCAAAGTTAGAGGAATGCAATATAAAACGTACGAGAAAAAAAGAGAGGAAGAATTATCAATCTAATGTTCTCAGACTATCCTGAAGATTAAGATAGTGGATAAGTTTTATATACAGGTTCAAGCAGCCATTATGCTATAAAAGTGTTCAGAAAACAAAGCAGATTGCCCAAGAAATTGAACAAAAAGTGTTATACAGTTATACTACTGTCATCTAAAAGCATGAAAGTAATGACAGATTGCTGTAGAAGTATTTAAACCTTATCAATTAAGTATATATTTCAGAATACCTTGCACACAAACCAGTGATATTTACAAAAAAAAAAAAAAGGTTAAAGATGAAGGAGATAGAACCATTACCTCAATCCCCTTTTCAGTAGATTTTCCTGAGAAGAGGGACAAGATATTGTCCAGAACAGCACGCAGATCAAAAGGCACAGCTTCAAGTTCAAGCCTGCCTGATTCTATCTTGGCTTGATCAAGAACCTCATTGATAAGGGATATTAGATCTTTTCCACTAGCATGAGCAGTCTGGGCATAATCCATTTGAGTTGGATCAAGATCAGTGTCCATCAGCATTTGCAACATCCCTGATTGTACAGCACAAATTAGCTTTATTATTACACCAAGGATTGCAGAAAATAATGAACCTTACAGAATTAACTCTATTACCTAAAACACCGTTCATTGGAGTCCTAATCTCATGAGAAACGGTCGCAAGGAACTGCAAGCAACAAAACATATATACTTTAGATGTTGGGTTGAAAATGTCTAAATTTTTTTATCTATCTGGATGGATGAATTAATAATGATCAACTGAATGTTCAAAAGAAAAAAATCTTGAGCAGTTTATGGAATTAACAAAATGAGCAAATAAGAAATAATTATCAGCTAGAAAGAACCTGAGATTTTGCCACATCTGCTGCCTCAGCACGAGCTTTGAGCTCCATCATCTGTTGACAATCCTTCTCTACTTCCGCAATTCTATTTATGGCTGCATGGAAGATATAACCTACGAGAAAGGTGATTATCAAGACTCCCCCTGATGCCATTATTGCTGTCCAAGGAGGAGGAGGCTTCTGCTTGAACCTGAAAACAAGGGATGTTCAACTCAAAATAACATTGGAAAATAAAATAGAATACAGCCTTTACCACCTTTCTTATTAACATCCAGTTTATATCGTCTCACCGTACCTGCAACGCATCTCGTGACTTCGAAGCGGATCCCCAAAATCAAGACGGCTAACATGCAATAGACCAGTATCCTCAGCATCAGGGCCATACATAGTAATAGGAGCTGACATATTTGTTGTGTCATACACATTCACAACAATTGTTTGTTTGCTAGCAAGCTGCTGCAGAAGCTTCTCCACCTGTGAAGGGACATCATAAGATGCTCCAAGATACCCTACCGTGGCAGCAATATGTTGTTCTGGTGTAGCATCTAGAGGAAGGACGGCGTTATATACAGCAAAAGTGAGCACGACACCAAGGTGGTTTGATTTTAGGAGCTTGAAAGGAGAAGTAAGAACTCCTTTTCCTGTTGCCCTAGCTCTCAATATATTCTCGTGGTCCTCCTGCATGAGGAATAGAGATATGAGTACATGGAGAAGTTGGTACAGAAACATAAGCCGGCAAGGCGAATCAGTTCAATTCTTCTATTCAATAACTCCAAATTTGGAAATGACTTTATCTTCAAGCAGAAATCAAAACAAGACCCGACAAAAGAACAAAAAAACTTAATAATCCGAAAAATAGAGAATCATTGGTATTTGGTAATACTGAAAAAGGAGCATGCAAATATTTCATACCTTTCCTGACATCATATCTATAGAAACAAGGTGAGATACTGTTCTCTGCGTAAATATTACAGGAGCATATTCATCTTCAACTGGGGCAGGATCCATCTTTTCCGGATCACAATCTTGTACAAGAGTTTGGTCAACAGTCTCCTCCATTCTCTTTATTGTCCATCCATGCTTCTTTTCAAACTCCTCCCTCTCAGAATGAGAAACTCTCAGAGCATAAGAAACACCACTAGTAAGTGGCCTTTCAAAGGCTGTTTGCTCTGTATATTCACCAAAGGTTTTCTACAAGAGAAAATACAAACATATATAACGGAACAACCAAAATGGCCAATGCATGACAAGTAAACACAAAATTTACCTGATCAATAGCAGATGGATTTTTGCCATGATGAAAAGTAGAAACTAAAATGGCTAATGCATGGACATGGTTCATGCTAACATTGAACTGGTCCTGCAGCATCCGTGCTCGTTCATCACACATGTTGGACAATGTCTCCACTCTTCTAACAAGAGTATCTTGATTCATGTAATGGAACAACCAAATGGATAAAAGCACGCCTAGAGAAACAAAAAGAACTAGAAGTTTTTTCCTCCACTTTCCTGTCCCCTTTGAGGTATTCTGAGTTGCTTGTTGCATTTTCTGCAGCATTAGTTCCTGTTGCGGATGAGTCAAATCCTGGTTATCATTATTCCACACTTTAAGATCTGATCTCCAAGTTCTCAAGGCAGCCATAGCTATTATTCCAAGAAGAGCCGACCAACATAATCCCGTAGAACAAGAGAAGGAAGACTGACATGACTCGTACGTGGAACCCCCAATTTCTCTCGATTGTTTCACATGCTGATCACCGGTCAATACATTCAGTCAACAATATCAAACCATATTACTTATTTTCTAGCTGGGCTTTCAAAATTTTAGAAGGGATAAAGAATAAAGAAAAAAGATGAATCTGGCAGAAACTTTTTCACATCATATCGAAGCTAATTCAACCAAGTGGTTTAAACTCCAAGCCCTGAAATCTGTGAGTTCTTATAAACACAATCGTGTATGTTTGTTCCAAAGTATTTTCAATTGAGCACAACGCAAGTGGAAGGATAGTTTATTTTTGTAATAAATTGTTGATAGACATTTGCATAGCGAGCTTTAAGAATGAGCATTTTAGCATCATTTAGGAGTCATGTGAATACATCCTGAATATTTCCAGGCCATTTCCTGACCACCATCTCTTATAAGACAAAAGACCTATAATCTGCTTAGTTAGGCTAGCAGCTACAAAAGGTCGGGTATCGAATTGGAAAAGGGTTTCAATAAAAAAATGTCAAAAAGATGCCCAAGAGGCATCTCCAGCTGAATTACCCACAATTAGCAACCCACAGATTTTAAATCAGTTTTAGAATAATAAGTCAACTAAGGCTTTGGATGAAATATCAGGACATGGATTCAAGGACTAACACCAAGAGCTAAAAATGGAACGAACTCTCTAAGGTTTCTATAACTAGCAGAAGATTGCAGGGAAATGCATAATATTCAGTTGCAAGCTGATGAATACTAACAAACTTATTAGTCAATGATATCCCAGTTCCATTTTTGTGGTAATAGTTAGTTCAGCCATGTGAATCTAAGCTTGCATAATCTAAGCTCCATCTAAGATACTCAGGGTGAATCTTAGGTTAAAGAATTGCAATTTGAGTCTAAAACAATTAATTTCAGGTATGAACCGTAAGTTTTTACCATAAAAGCACACAACTTAAGCAAGATAAACAACGGCTAACAAAAAAACCTAACTCCTTAACAGAATTAGCGAGGGTTTTGAGATAGAAGTACCTGATCTGGCAAAGAAAGGTGTTGGTCCTGGCTATGGCTACCGTTGAATCGCTGAAACAAGAAAGAATCTTTCTTTGCCTCCATTAATGAACACCCAAATTGAGCCTTATAAAACCCAACACTAAGCCCATAAAAGAAACAACACATCCCAACAAGAGTAATCCCCAAAACCCACAAAATCACCATAAGTGCTCTCCACTTGGCAACACAATTAGATCTCTGGAGATGCTCTTTAGCTTTCTTCAACTTGAAACTAGCAGGAAGCTTGCTGTAAAACCCACAACTCAAAGACATTTTTACCCTGGTGTACCAGCCTGAGCTAAGATCCTCCAATGTTTGAACCAAAAATCTTCAAAAATAGGGCAAAATCGAAGGTGACTTTCCCTTGCCCAGAAGACTATACAAGTAAAAAGTGGACCCAGAAGTTTTGATTTGTGGATCTGCAGTTTCCTCCTTGTGAATCGAAACCAAGAAAAGCATTAAAGCCAGCGCATCAAAGGCCATAGAGAGCAGAAGAAGCTCAGATCATGCCAAACGGGAAACACTCAAGATCCAAAGCTGGCATTATAGAAATCTAACAAGCAAAGAAATGAGAGGGGAATCGAAGGTACTGGTATTTTCCTTTTGCTTTAATGGGTAATACACTTCACCTGCTTAGCTATTGAACTGAACACATCAGGAACCAAATAAAAAAGAAAAGTGGGAAATTGCAAGCAAGCAAGCAGATGAAAAAAAAACTAAGAGAAATTGCAGTAGACCCACTTTAGTTTAATGGGGAACCCAACTGGAATCAATGATCAGGGTGAGCCTAAAAAAAAAAGGTGGGATTTTTATTTTATTTCTCTGCTTCTCTCTCTCCTGGCAATTGGCTATTATGGTTAAGGCCTGAAGGGGAATTATTATCTCATCATCCAAGTGGGCATTGCTTTGAAGTGGAAAATCAAAAGAGCAAGAAAATATAATAACAGGAAAGAAGGAAAAGCTATGCACCCAAACTCCAAAAGAGAAAGAAGAATCACACCATAAAAAATCCTGCAAAAAAATTGTGGCTGTCTTTGTTAGAGAAATTAAAGAGAATGGAAGAGAGCCACTCGCTCTTCTTGTTTTGGTTTTTCATGAATCATAACTAAATTCTAGACTAAATTCTACAAATTGTCATAGATTTTAATTAGTTGTTGCAGATTAGGGTTACTTTCAAATACAAATCTTTGTAAAGAATACATATTTATATTGTCTATGTCAGCATATATAAGCAAGATGGTAGAACAAGCTACCATTTTTATATTGAGACTAAGTGAAACCCTAGAAAAGATTTTAGATCAAGAGTGAGCATTGTTTATTAATGAAAAGGGAAGGACAATGAAGAGTGAAAGAGAAAGAAACCAAAGTGGATTTCAATTTGGAATATTTATGGCTTTGTATGTAATGTAATGTATTATATATGTACCACTATAACATGACAGAGAAAGAAACTCACTTGAAATATTTAATACAATTCTTTTGCATTTACTTACTTAGCTTAGGTATGGCCCAACCAACCACGCCTATAAAATTCATTTTGTCAAGTATAAATTAAGCCATCAAGTTCAACTAATCCATCTTGATTAATTTTTGGAAAAAGAGAAAAAATAATCATTTAATATCTATATTTACATTATAACCACATGTTTTGGTTTCAACGTGTAATACGTTTTTACGAGAGAAATACAACTGAGATTGATATATATTGATAGTCTGACAATCTATTTTGTTTGAACGGAAGTCAGTGAAAATTATGTCGGGTAAGATAATGTGTGTCCATACATAAATAGGATGCACATAATGCAAGTTAGTTAGTTAGTATATTGTTGAGCACGTAGTTCAGTTACTTCCATCTAGAACTTATTGGCGAGAAGTTTATCACCCTTATATATTAGGATGTTATTCTTTATTATCGATTTGAGAAGGTTCAATCTTTCAAAATCGATTCTAACCACATTAGTGACCCAACAAATTCCAACTGCACATAAAATGTTAACACAACTCCAATTACGCATTGTTAAAGCCATACATTCAAAATTCACACACATATATATATATATATATATATATATATATATATATATATATATATATATATATATATATATATATATATATATATATATATATATATATATATATTGTATGGTTTTGTGACGACTGAAGGAAGTCAGAGAAAGAGAAAGAGCATGTCAGAGGATAGATAGGTGATGAGAGCTTCTTTTGCCTCAGCTGTGGCTAAGCTAAACTAGCAGCAAGTAGCTTCAGCCAATACTCCCATGCATGTAGCAGACTCTACGTAATTTTCATCTCCACAAATACACATACTTTCACTAATTTTAAACTTTTTTTAAAAAATAAAATTCATACTTAGTTAAAAGTTTAATACTAATTTTAACCCATTTTCTTAATTTTCTCTTTAATTTTATCTTTCAGCTTAAATATATAACTTATTTTTTCTTGTTACATTAATAAAACATATTGATTCTCGGAACTGATGTGTATGAAATAAGATATCTTTTATAAATAGATACATTTATTTATAACTTGCAGATATTTTTTAATATCAAAATATTACATATTATCGTGTATGTGTTGAAAATCATGTATTTTTGTGTGTTGAGGTGTTATTATTAATTTTATCTTTTTCCTACTAATTTGTGTCACGTGCAAGAGTTGTTTTAACTTTGTATTGTGTGGCTCATAACTTATTTAGATCCCTTGTCATGCTAATAGTCTATTCTCGATATTGACAATAGAAGAGCTTATTGTTAATGGTGGCTATGGAAACTTAAAATCTTTGAATTGCAAAAATCCTATTTATACTTAAACACCTTGAAAATAATAAGTTATCATCTTCAGAGGGAAGACATTTTGAGTCTAATATATAAGATCGGTGGTCTAGTCTCCTATTGTTAATTGTTTTTAGGATGGAACTCCACCGGGTTATGTGTTGGACTTGGGTCTACCGCGTATGTGTATGCCCATCAATATCGGACTTTGACATAGTATTTGAGCGGTTAGCCTCTATTCAGCTCACACTCTTAACCAATGGAAAAAGGTCAACTAAGGTTGTACTCTAGTTGCACTTGCAAGGCGTGTTGGAGATAATGAGTTCTCACGTCTAACGTGGTGACATTTCGAGCCTAGTATATAAGGTCGTTGGGCTACTCCTATTGTCAATTGATTTTAGGATGAAACTCTTTAGGCTTAACCCACATGTGCGCTCATATGCACATGACTCCTGTTCTACGATCCGTTTGTAACGTACTTTAACACAAGGTTAGCCCTCCTAAGAAAAGTTCAGACTCTCAAAGTCTAAAACTCTTTCTGAATCCTTGTTGATTAGAAATTCATACAATTCTCTCCAAGTCTTCACTAGAAAATTTTGATAATGAGGTTTTTTTTATGGGACGATCATGAGCTTTAGCCAAGCCTATAAATGGTTTCATCATTCATCAAAATCTAAAGAATTCCGTCGGGATCTAGACATGTCCACACTATTCTAGTGCCTCCCGTCTTATTTTGAATGACCCAGCTTGATCCAAGATCTTCCGCAAATGTCTAGCTTCCGAAACGATTGAGAAGTGTGACCCGTGTCATTGACACATTGGCTGATATTAAGAGTTTATATAGGAGTTTCTTTGATTATTTATAAACAAAATTATAATAAATGTCTATTTAATGGTGGAAATAGATTGGGAAGGTTATAGGGTGTTAAGACAATGGGTATCAAATATACTATATTTGACTATAAGATCGATAAGTATAAACGCAATATTCAGTGTGCTATCGATTTTACTATCAATTGACTTTATGATGAAAATTCAATGAAAGTGTAGTCATTGGTCTTCTACAACTCCTTTCATGACAAAGTTACGAGTTTACCAATCCAAAGATAGCAACTTCCACTAAGGGTTCATTTGGTAGTAATGGCTAGATTATTTGAAAAATTAAAATTTTACAATAATCTCCAATAATCTAATAATCTATGTCGAAGTGGATGAAAAAAATAGACAAAATAATCTCTCGAGGTTATAAACCCCAATAATCTCGATAATTATTGCCACCAAACGCACCCGAAATTCATATATGCTATTATGACAGTAGTTATTCGAGTAAAATTATAAGTTTGAAAGCTAGGTAATTGCTTTGCATTCTAAATAATGAAAGAGAAGAATGCATTTTTTAGGCAATCGGACTTGAGATATAAATGTCCGTATTTTTAGTTTTTCTTCGCTCTTCTATCTTTTCGGTCACTCCTCTTCCCCTTGTACATTACAAAGTAGAGCTTTATTCCAACGTTTAAACAATATGTGATACAATTCTCCAATGAAAAAATGACTCGAGAAAAATTGATAAGAATAAGTAAAAAGAAGTGCCTACGTGCGTTATATGCGCGTTAGGCCCAACACAACCCATAAGCCTCACATGATTTCATCATAAAATTAGTTGACAATAAACGAAGTATCATACCGATCTTACATATTAGACTCGAAATATTTCCAACTTTTGATGTGAACACTTATTATCTCCACCAACTTGGTTCTGCACGTTCATTTCCTCCATTGTATTAAACTTCTAATGCATAATCAAATATTGTCCTTAAGTTTGTAAAAGATAATTATTAACAAATATAACTTATATAGCTTAATTTATATATAAAATATTCTAGTAATTGCGAAATATACAGCCCTAAGAATATTCATAATATTCTAACATTATAATTGTTTCTTCAACCCAAAAAATGTCAGTATAATTAACAATATATTTATATTTTTCTTGTGGTCGATAGTTGGTGATTAGTGATTTACGGGGGTGTTGTCAGCATCATTTTGACGTTACGTGTAGGTTAAAAATGCTTGACCCACCACTAATTACAGATTAATTAAAATAAGTATGTCAAGCTTATCAATACATAAAAAAATACGATAGTAATTTAATCATATTAATCAATGAGATTAAATTTAAGAGAAAATTGCTTAAACGGTATTCCATCTTTTAAGCTGACTAAACTTTAGTACCCAGTCATTTAAACTATCAGAACGGTACCTCATCTGCTGAGTCCGACCAAAGATTTGTATCTAAATTACTATTCACACGTTAAGTAAAAAGGTTAAGACAGTTGCAATGACGCCTACATGACAAACTTACTCAACAAGAAACATAAGGGAAAGTTCTAAGAGCAAAGTTGTGTTAACTTAACGTGTGAAAAGTAATCTATATACTAATCTTTAGTCAGGCTCAATAGTTGATGTACCGTTCTGATAATTTAAACGATGGGGTACTGAAGTTTAGTTAGCCTAAAAGATGAAGTTTTGTTCGGACAATTTTCTCTAAATTTAATGATGATCGCTCATCATTAAATTTATAATTATTTATAAAATTGCACGATTTTAACATAGTTATATTATAGTATAATTTTTTTTTTTAAATTCACAATTAAGAAATTTAAGGATTGGACAATTTTGATAACTAGACTTTTTTGAAAAACTAGAGTAGTAACTACGCTTTTTTGAAAAACTAGAGTAGTAACTACGCTTTTTAATGTTTCAATTAAGTAAATATACCCCAACCTTTTGTATTCATTTTCAAACTCTACACACTCTTCTCTCGATGAGTACATTTACTAAACACAAAATTAAAAAAAGCCTAGTAAACCAAATTGTTTCTAAGAATTATTCATACCGAAATATATGTATAAACTTTGTAAAAAAAAAAAAAGTATGTTCTATATTGATTCTCCATTTTGAATTATAAAATTAGGTAGAGATAGATAAGTAGGCATAATCATATTCGATTTGACTTTAATTTATTGTAACTCAATGAAAGTGATAGTAATTGGGTTTAAAGGTAATTATTTGAGCTCGTGGGTACTTTAGTTTATAATACATTATCGTATATAATTCAAATTAACTAATAATGTGAATCATTAATTATACTCTTCCATTCCAAGTATTATGATTTTGCAACGTACTCGATTGGACATGTATTCATGAGTAATCATCTATGCTACTTGACCTCCAAGTCTACTCGTAAATATCCTTTCATTTTATTAATCACTTTATTATTTAATATTGTCAAAATTATATTAAAAAATAATTAAAAAAATAAAAGTTTATAAATTTAAAATATATATATATATATATATATATATATATATATATATATTATTAATTGTGTTATTTGAATTGCTTTGTGTATGTAATGCTCCGTAAAATTATCATCTCGCATCATTTGAATGGGTTTTTTGGTTAATTTATAGTGATGAATTGTTACTCATCAACAATAATTATTCTTCTCCGGACAAAGAACTTTGGAGTTAAGCGTGCTCGTGCAGTGGAAAGATTTTGTACGTGTATGGTTGGCATGGGGGCAGCGTCCCTAAGACTTCAGATCTTACATATGGTATCAGAGCTAACCCTTAGTTAAGAGTGGTATCAGAGCTAACCCTTAGTTGCGAGTGTGCTCGTCCCTAAGACTTCGGCTCGTGGACGGTCCTTCGCCCTGACGTGTCAGGAGTTTAAGTGAGGGAGATTGTAATACCCTGTAAAAAAAACATCCCGTATCATTTGAACGGGGATTTATGGTTAACTTATATAAATTGTTACTCATGTTAATGATAATTCTTCTTTTCCAGTGGTCGAGCAAGGACAAATAACTCGGTTTGAAGTTAGAGCATGTGCAACAGATACTCTATTTTAGAGAATGTTGAACAAATTTTGACAGTTTATATAAATAAATAAATAAATAAATACATTAATCCATATTATGGAGAAGTTATTGGGTTTTACACAAAAGTAATTTAGAGAAAATTTTAAAAAAAATTTCATTTTAGAGTTTTTATGAAGAATCTGTTGGGCATGCTCTAAGCGTGCTATATATGTTATAGGTATTAGGAAAAATCTGAAAATAAAAGGGAGATTTTACATTTAAAAAAAAACTTAAGGTGGCTATTGAGAAAATCCTTTTAAAAAAGGTTTTTTTTTTTTTGTCAAATTTAGCCTTTCAATCCATATATTGATAATAGATAATAAATATTAAAAAAAAACATAATTTAACAATTAAAAAATTGAAATATATTCCACAAAAATAAAATATTAAATATTAAGCATTGGATTATTGAAAGTTGAAACGAACTAGTTATAAAATATCGTTGCAGGTACTTTACAAACTGTATTATCGAGACCAACACCTTATAAACTATATATTTATGCACTTGAAAAACGGTTAACCGGTTGATAAGTGGGTGGTTAATCTTTTATTATGAGTCGGCTAATGATATTAATAAGGGAAATTAGGTATTTAAATCAAAGCACATGCATGTGATTAACCACTAATTTGACCCTAAATGTGTCTCCCATGTGAATGTTACACTTCATTTAAATTAAGGAAAGTTATGGAGGGTATTTTTGTCATTTTATATTTTTAAGGTTAATTTATATGTTAATTTCGAGAGAAAATAGATGAATAATGTTCTTTGGATCGGGTTAATATCATTTGTTTATATTATAATGTGTATACACATGATTCATGACATTGTTATTTACATACATTTTAAATTGTTGTTTTTGTTTTACTTATTGGGTTTGTTTGCTAAAATATAATGAGATTGTTGTTAATTTAGGGTTGTGATTTTTGATCGTGAAATTCTAATCGGGTAATATTTTTGAGTTTATAAATTCGGGATTTATAATCACTTTTTTAAATTTTATTTTTTCGGTTTGCATCTCTCACTTAATTTTAAGTTTTAACAAGTTCATTGCCCTCACAAAAATTATATATTTTTATGTGTAATGTATTGAATATTAATCTATAAAAATTTTAATTATATATATATATATATATTTCATGTGTTATGTATTAAAAATATTTATCTCCATTAATTTTTTTGGTTTGCATCTGTTATTTATGATTTTTTCTTAACCATTACGCATTTCTTTTATTCAATTCCGGTTTTCATATTCGATACCAATATCGGTTTATTCTTAGTCAATAGTAAACAAGACTTGTGATTTAATTAAAATTCAATTTTAAATTCAATTAAAATTCAATTCCGACATTTGAGGGAAGAGAAGGCATGTACTAGTTGCAGGCAGACACTGGAATCCTTAAACCATCTGTTTGGAGATTGCTCGCGAGCAAATATACGTGGAGTTCCTTGCAGGTGGCCCGGGTTTTCGATACCCCGTTCGCATCGTGGAGATGAGTCAATATTCTCTCTAAAGTTTTTTATAAAAATGTGTATTTGTGGAGTGAAATTTTTGCAATTGTAGGGTGGTGAACCTGGAATGGAGAAACGAGAAAGTTCTCAATAACAAGATCAATACGGGAGATAGAAGCCGGAACATTCTAAATAGAGTTAAGGAATACATGGAAGTTTGGAACAAAAGAGACATGAGACATATAAGAAACTCAAAGAGTATCGTCAATGTTGTTTGGGAACCATCCCTCCCGGATGCATCAAGTTTAACACGGATGGTTCCAAGAATATTGATGGCTTCGCTAACGCGGCAGGTATGTTAAGAAATGATGCAAGAGAATGGTTGGGTGGGTTCGGTGTTAACCTAGGGATATGTTCCATTCCCATGGTTGAATTGTATAGTATGATTCATGGTCTTAATATTACTTGAGAGTTGGGCTTCCGATCAGCAATCATTGAAACAAATTCTCAATTGGTTGGATTATCACCTCTCACCATCCTCTTGCTTGTCTCGTACATATGTGTTAAGACTTTTTGAAAAGAGACGGAAACATCCAGTTTCAGCATGCCTAATGTGAGGCGAATAGAGTAGCAAATTTTATTGCTAAATTTTAGTATAAACCTTCTTCCTATTGGCCTGAATGTACCGTGTGATCCGTCAGAGAGTGTAGTTGATCTATTATTTGAGGATGTAAGGGGTCAGGCTATCCCTTATGAGACTACTTAGCCTTCATTCATATTATAAAATCACATTTAGTTACGTCGGAGAACATTAAATCTTCTTCCAAAAAAACAAAACCCGTTACAAGTTAAAAGTTAATTAATTTTAAAATCTAGTATATCAAACGGAATATTCTCTAGAGATGCCTATGCACGTCAAACGCAAGAAAGGTGTTGTCAAATAGCCGGGCTAGCTTGTTGGATTTGCATGTGTATATTTAGCAATCATATATGTAATTAAGTGTATATGTATAAGTCAATGAATATATTATATGTCTATTTATGAATTATTTGCCGTTATAAACTAGTTTATAATACTTTTTTCGAAATTAGGCTCGGCTGAAAGTTTTTTCCGAAAATACACGAGGGTGTCAGGTTTGGAATAGAAGCGCGGTGAGTCACCGCGTTTCTTCCGTAAAGAAACACGGTGGTGCATAACCGTCATAGAAAAATCAAACGAAAATTTAAAAAAAAAAGAAAAAAAAAGAGAGAAACGCGGTAATTGACCGCGTTTTTACAATTAGCAATTTAAATAAATAAATAAATAATAGAAGCGCGGTGACTCACCGCGCTTCTAGTGTATTTTTTAAAAAAATAAAAAAAATACTTGCACTAGTGTATTTTCTTTTCTTTTTTTAAAATACCTTCTGTTTTACACTA
Organism: Fagopyrum esculentum; assembly: GCA_033239045.1. Classification (NCBI taxonomy): domain Eukaryota; kingdom Viridiplantae; phylum Streptophyta; class Magnoliopsida; order Caryophyllales; family Polygonaceae; genus Fagopyrum; species Fagopyrum esculentum. Next base: position 154,097,489 of record BSUD01000004.1, on the reverse strand, counting down.
GAAACGCGGTCAATGACCGCGTTTCTCTCCTTTTTTTACAAAATTTTTTTTCCATTTGACTTTCTTATGACGGTTATGCACCGCGTTTCTTTACGGAAGAAACGCGGTGACTCACCGCGCTTCTATTCCAAACTTACACCTTCGTGTATTTTCAGAAAAAAAACTTTTACCCGAGCCTAGTTTCGGAAAAAATTTTAAAAACTCGTTTATAACGACGAAGAATTCTCTATTTATGTACAAAAATATAAATTTAAGTACATATGATGACATAATCTGTATTATGAACATTTACCCCATCTACGAGTAAAGCATAAGGAAAATCCATTTGCATGGCCCATCAAAACCATGCAACCATTAACGTGATTCATGATAGCCATTTCCGTGTATAAGTCTATTTTTTTTTGAAACAATTTGGTTTGTTAGGCTTTTTCTAGTTTTGTGTTTAGTAAATGTACCCCTTGAGAGAAGAGTGTGTAGAGTTTGAGAATAAATACAAAAGGTAGGGGTATATTTACTTAATTGAAACATTAAAAAGCTAGTTACTAAAATTGGCCTTTTTTTTATGGTAAGGAGTGAAAATATATATGTGTTCAATCTAAAGTAACTAGCATTTTTTCTATTTGGATACATGTCCCGTATATTAAGGCCGTTCACGGTCCGGACTTAACCGTTATGATCCCATCCATCACAGTCCGGTCCAATACGGTCCGGTCCGGACCAGTTTTTTTTAAATAAAATATATTTTTGTTTGGATTAAATCCGGTTCGGTCCGGGCTTGGACCGGACCGGATGGATGCTCTTCGAGTTATAAAATATTTTAAGTATAAAAAATCCGGTCCGCACCGGAACATTACGGTCCAGGACCGGACCGGACCGTAACATCTTGGACCGGATCAGACCGGACTATATTATGTGCTATTACGGTTGAGGACCGGCCCGGACCGGAATTGATCCAGTCTACATGTGTGCAGCCCTACTGTAGGTAAACAAGTGCGAGCAATCGTGCTCTAGAATTATCACGGGTTTTCAGCATTCTCGATTTTGAACACATCCAAGTACGTGAGTCTGGGGTGCACATAGTCGTGCTCTATAGTTATTATGGGTTTGAGGTGGGAATTTTTGTTCATTTGCTACAAATCTTTGGAGTTTGGAACATGATTATTAATGTACTATCTTTGCTACCCTAATACGAATTGGACTATTTAGATCTCTTTAATTTGTATTTAGCACAAAAATATAATTGTTCAAGATGTCTTACTATTGTGTCCATAACTTGTTCATAGTTATGTTCATTTAATTGGATGAACGGATACAAACGAGCAAACGAACAAAGGATGCACAATTCATAGGCAAATGATTGTGCATCTCGTAATAAAGCGAGCGCACGATCATGCACCTTGTTACTGTGATTTGAATGCTTAATGCTTGATCCATCGTAATTACATAAGCGAAATTATGTGCACCACAAACCCACATACATATCGAATGGTGAAATCATAATCGTTTTTTTAATCAAATGATTATTAAAAGTTACGTCTCTTTACTATAAGAGATTCTCATATATTTATTATATAAAAAATTATCTCTAGTTTCTCCTCGTATATCCATTACCATTTTCATAAAATTATACATATTTAATCTTTCATAACAAACACTCATCTATATTACTAATTCATAGGTTAGGATCACGAGCCAATTAGAGCTCAATTGATCTGATATCATATTAAAATCCTACAAATATGTATGGTAAAACGGAACTGCGTGCATATAAACACTCATACACATTAGACCTCCCATCCAACCATGGCCACCGCCTCCTCCACCTCTTCACCTCCAAGCTTTCACCAAAGCGTATCCCGTCCCCTTCTCGGACTAGCCTCCTTTGAGGCTTATAACTCGGCTATCGACCTCCTTTCCGGTGCAACCCGCCGCCTTCTCCGGCGTAGGCCACCGCCTTCTCCCGCGTACGCCACCACCTTCTCCGGCTTTCCTACTGTGCTCACCAAATCAAAGGAACCATCACCACCGACGTGACGCGCCGCCTTCTCCGGCCTCAACCACCGCCTTCTCCGGCTTTCTTGCTGCGCTCACCAAATCAAAGGATCCATCTCCAATACTAATGTCTTCGTCTGCTCTAGATCTGTTTGTTAAGCTTCATAGCTTCACTCAAATCTATCGGTCCCATGGCGTCTTCTTCCGGAAGGCATGACCATGGAGCATATGTGACGATTTTTGGGTTAATCCCTGGTGACCAACTCCACCCTTGCTTGACTCCCGAAGTGTTTCTTTTACCTCTGTTTCATTTACCAGCAAAAATCTGGTTTTGTATTGTAGAATCAAAATAAATGTTTGAGATTCAAGTGCAGTAGGATTTCCTTGTTCAAATGCACTGGTAAGCTCAAAATTTTGTTTGGACTAGACCAATAAACAAGAACGATTGAAGTCTGACCAACTTATTTTGCAATTTTGTTCTTCTTGAGACTGTGCACACAAATCTCCCTTCCATCTCTTGCATCCCAGTCTTTTGCTGTTGAGCATTGACGGCTTGAGTTGCTTATGCAAACTTGAAATTTTCAATGCCTTTGCAACTCGTTCAATTTAACGAATTATCTCCAAAACAAACCCGGTGACAATCAAAATCCGGCGGCTGACTCTCGACTAGGGTTTTGCACGTCACTCTTTCTCCATGGCTGTTTAATTGGGCCTAAAGCCCTAATGGTTCATCCGTCAATAAGAGCATAAAAAATATGACAAGCAAAATTCACAATTTGAACCTTCCGACCTAAACCAATTACACCAAAAAACGAGAATTCAATATATATATATATATATATATATATATAATTTTCATAAATGAAATGAAAAGGTTTAAATTATGGGCGGTCAATTTTTGACTCATGTCTACAAATCAACCCATTTTGAACAATCTTCTCCCTACAATTCAACTTCTTTTATCCATCAAGTTCTACACCTTTATCCATCAAGATTCCCGTGCTCTGCAATCTCGTCTTCTCAGATTTGATGCAGTCATTTGCTGGCGGTTTCGTGCGTTTATCGAGAAGGAGGCGTGGATGTGTGATCGACTCCTGATGGCTCTGTTGCAGTCCAAATCTGAGGTGTCCACAGTTGTTCCCCAGGATTCCCCTGTGTACTTCCTTCGAAGATGAACTTTTATACTTGTTGCCTCCTGCCGGCTGGATCATCCTGCTTTCCACTTGAAGACTTTTTTGCTTTCGGTTTCATTTTGAAGTATTTTTGTGTAGTTCTTTTCTCCCTTATTTGTGTCATGACGGTTAGACCGTCTGCCGATTTTTTCGGCTTTTCGATCCACTAGACGACGTGCCGACTAGTTGCTTCGAACCGCTTTCCATTTTCAAAAAAAAAAAAAAAAACACTCATACACATTAGATTGAAGTCCAATAAACATTAATCATCCCAAAATCAATTGAAAAAAGACTTATGTATTATTAAGGATTTGAATCTTTTGTTTGTGTATAAAAAAAATCCCAAATTATGACGTAATAGAAATTGAGTACATATATATAGAACCTATAAATAAATCAATAGAGTTAATAAAAAAAAGTAAAAATGTAATAAAACAAAATGACAGATCAGATTTGTCTGGTAGTGACATGGACCCTACTGCCAGCTTTCATCTGACAAATCACGTTTCTTACATAATTTCTTCGTCTTTCAAATTTTTATTGCATTTTGTCTCTTAAATGTAACTTGTTTCTCTAATTTTACAAACAACAAAAGCAAAATGACAAAATTTTATCAAACAAACAAAATGAAAAGACGTCCATAATAATAAGTACATAAGATTGCAGTTGATAAAATGACAAAGACAAAAACTCATATTTCTCATTATTTATTTTATTATATATATACTGTATTTGTGACTGCTTGTGATTGACGTAAATCTACTAATGAATAACACACTGCTATTTTTGTCTATATGTTACAAGTCAAAAAAACACAGAGTATATCCAATAGTGTTTTTAGGATACTTGGGACTAAGATGCTTTAGACAAAGATCTATACTTGGTCCTATAAGATATTGTATAGGAGATAATAACTTTTCGGTTTCGGTTGAGATAAGACCATAGGAGAATTGGAGCGTAGTATATAAGTCGGTAAAGTTATACTATTGTCAATCAATTTTAGGAGATAATGGGTTAGCCTTAAATTTAACGCATATGTACACCCGTATGCATATGATTCTGTTCTATAGATTGCAGTCATATCATGTCGATATACTAGACCACTTTGTACAAGTGTCAACTAGGAGATAATAACTCACCCCTCTAAAGTTGAAAGGATCTATGATTTTAGGAGAAAATGTGTTGGCCTTAAACCTAACGTGCATATATGATCGTATGCATATGACCTTGCTCTATAGATTGCAGTCATAACATGTCGATATACTAGACCACTTTGCATAAGTGTTAACTAGGAGATAATAACTCCCCTCTCTAAAGTTGAAAGGATCTAATTGATTTTAGGAGATAATGTGTTGGCCTTAAACCTAACGTGCATATATGATTGTATGCATATGACCCTGCTTTATAGATTGCAGTCCTAACATGTTGTTATACTAGACCACTTTGTACAAGTGTTAACTAGGAGATAATAACTCCCCACCTCTAAACTTGAAAGGATCTTAAAGTAAGCTTATGTGTTGAGTTTGGACATAACGTGTATGTGTTCACAAATACACACGATTCCGCTCTACACTCCAATTGACTTTAAAAGATGGTTGTGTTTAGTATGAGTTTTGGTTTTTTTATAGATTGACATTATAACTTCACTTTTTCAATTTAGTATGAATTTGAAAAGTTTGAGTGTTGTGGCTTTGTATATTTGAAAACCACAATTCTATAATCTCATGATAAAGGCACAACAACTCTAACCACAAGTTCATAACCAGAACTAATCTATGATAAAGGCATAAGCCCTTTTTTATATATACATATTTTTAGATTAAAGCTGCAAATTTGTGTTTAAAAAAAAAGGTTAAAGAATTGGCAAAAAGTAACAGCAAAGCATCATAAGGATTGGCAAAATTGTGCTGCAGAATTGAGGCACAAACACAATGATACGCAATCACACCACATAAGGAAAATGATGTATCAGACAGAACAAAACTAACATTTTTTTACCCCTAAGTAACAACTATAAGTACCCATAAGATAAATCACAGGATTACGAGAAATTATCGAGCATTCAAGTGCAGCTTCTTCTTTGTAGGAGTAAACTTGAAGTTTCTTCTTAGTTGGCTGGCTTGTCAGCATTTGAGGAAGTACCATAAACATTTTTCAGTAAATCTTGAATCTTGGAATACATCTGGGAAGGTTCATTCCCAAGATCAGTACTATGAATCGAACGGGAACTTTCCTGGTGTTTGATCTTCTGAAACAGATATTGCTTCTCGGCTTCAGCCTCGCTCATTCTGAGTTTAAGGTATCTGCTAGCATATTCTTCTTCTGATGATTTCTCAGCTTTAGCAAGAGCAATCTTTTGGAGCATTTCGGCCTCGCGTCTTGCCTCGTCAGCCTTCAGCTGAAACATGTCGGCTTCGGCCTGTTTTAGCTTCACTATGCTCTCGAGCTCGTCTATCTGTTGCTTCTTCCTCTGCCTTTCTAGCTTTAGCTCTTGTACCTCCCTAGCTTTCTCTTCCAGCTCACGGTCACAGGCATCTACAGCCATTCGGGCTTTTTTCAACATTTTCAACTTATCATCAGCCACCATTTCCATCTTCCTTATCGCCTCTTGCACCACATCTGCTATCTGTTTGCAGGCTTCCTGAGGTGCTATAAGCTTACCGCCATTGCTGAGTTCTACGGTTCTTGATGCATCTGCCTCAATCTCTAAAGTCGAGACACAGTGAGTGCAGGTTAGAAATCAGGGATTTTATTCCAACACACTGCTTGATCAAATTCTTAATTCTTATCTTTTCTAACTAAAACAGAGATTATAAAGAAGTAAATAAAGAGAAAAATAGGAAAGATTGAACACTGATGACTGATCTAGACAAGGGGCTGATTTCTTCATGTCCGACATCATGAATCAAGTTTGTAACTGGCAATTGTCCAAGAGAAATCTGGAAGTATTTAATCCTTATTAACTATCACGACTAAATGACATGGAGACTAATTAGGAGTTCAACAGAAGAATGTTGAGTGACAGAGGTACACAGTGATATGTCTAGAAAATATGTCTCTGTGTGCTTTGTACTCCCAAAGCCATAACTTACTCATTTTATCCCTAGTGCTCAAGCCACAGATGGTAGTCTTAATACAAACTCTATTATAATTTGTTGTACATTGCTGTAAACAACCTGCTATACAGCTGAAATCAAAGAGAAGTTAACGAAGATACACTTGTCAAATAGTGAATGGAAATTTTAATTGACCCTTGATGTATCTACGCTATACTGGCACTATTTTTTAGTCCACTATAATTAAGTTTTAGTGAGTTACATTGCTTTGTAAGTTAAGAGAGATAATTCCATACATACAGAAGGATTGAACATCAATTTAGCGGAGGGTGATATATACGCAAATGAAGATTGAGTAGGAGACTGATATTGTAAGAAACTGGAGAAGGTTGAAAATTAATCTTTAATCTAAATATAAGGCTTACATGTTCATTTAGCTCTCTTTGGGTTCCATTTGGTTACACAAAATTTTGGGAGTCAAGGCGCGGGAAATGGCATTTCCCTTAAATATCCAAGCAATACTTTACATCCAACCAAATGGAGCATAATAAATCACACAAACCCTCTCCAAAAAGACTGAGAAATGGGAGAAGCTCAGAAGTATACAAAGCTGCATGCATGGATAGCTTCAAAGCATGAAGACAGGTTAAGGAGATGCAAGCTATGTAGGGCATATTTAGTACTATCACAATAAATAAACTAAGTTAATTTAAACATCAAAAAAGAGGAGGGTAAGACTAATGAATGCATACAACTGATCAGTAGTTATAGAGCAAACATGGGGAAGGATAAGATGGTTAGAAACTGAATCTGAAGTTAAAGTAAACTTGCAAGTTATTATTCCCAGAACAAGCACAAAAGAAGATCCATAGAGGCATCGAGATTTCAGAGGAGTGTTATTCACCTTGAAAGAAGAGAAGAATCATTCTGCACGCAGTTGCCTCAGTCAGTCCACTCTTCATTTTTTCTTTCAGCTCATCACACTTCCAAAACAGTTTCCTCCCTTTGACATCTTCACTACCGCGAAAAATCCTTCCAACTATATCCAGTTCATTCAGAAGAGCAGCATGGTTCCATGATGGCGCACAATGTTGGAATACATCCTTAACCCAACCCAACAACTCAGATGTTCGGCTGCAAGCCCTACACCTGAAAAGCATCTCGGCTTGCCCGCTCCCATTCCTGCTAGAAGTACCCATGCAAATCAGTCCATCATGGATTGCACAATCCGTATGAGTCCAGTGAGAACAAAGATCACAACCAATCCAACGGCAAGTATTCACTTCAAAATCAAATTTGTTGCAGATAACACACATGCAAATGTTACAAAAACCGTTCTTTGAGCAAACCTCACAGCTACAGTCATCCACAGGGAGCGGGTTTTGGCAGGCTATATTTCTGCATCTCTTGTACAGAAAAACCTCGATAAGAAAAGCCTGAGAAAGGTTAACATTAGGATGCAAAAACGCCTGGATTCCCGTCTTAATGCCAACCAGGATTTCTAGCTGCACACGGTGGGCCCTGGCCAATGTTTTTGGCGTTAAGTCGGACCTGCTCTGAACAAGTTTTTGCAAAGTCAAAAACTCCTCTCGGTGCTGGGGACTTCCTGTTCCTTCTAAGATAACTCGAAGACCATTTTTTAGCTCCTCAAGGTAATTATCAGGAAGAACTTGCATTTTCTCAGCAATGATATCAACTCTTTCTTCTGCTATAACACGGACAGTTATCTTGTCACCAGTAAAAATCTTACGAACAACTGATTGTTCAAAACAATCATTCTCTGTCTTCACATTATCCAGCTTCTTTGCCAAGGCTGTATTTGCATTTGGATTAGTATCACGGGAACTGGCACTTTCTGTCGGGGATTCATGACCCTGATGGGAACTTTGGGCAGCTAGTCTAGGATCCATGATCCAAAGGGTTGAATAAGCTCAGTCCTTCAAGTTGAGATGATACGAGACAAAGATCATTTCCTAGTAACAATTGAGAATGAGTTAAGTAATCTTCTCCAAATAATAGCACAAAGCAATATATAACAGAAGCCCCAATTGCCATGCCAAGTAGAACTCCATAGGCAGGAAAACACCAACACAGTCAATTCAAAAGGGGTAAGAATATGGTAATCCAACCAAAAGTGTCAAAATCTGACCAGCGGGCTAATTTAGTGTGTCATTCGACAATCAAATGGAAGTAGAAACATCTTGGGCACTCTAAAAGGGTAAACACATAGTAATTCAACAAAAAAGTGTCCAAATCTGACCAGCGGCCTAATTTAAGACAAACTCGACGAACAGGAAATGTTTCAAACAGGAAAGTTGCCCTAGAAAGGGGGCAATCTATGTTAAGAAAGGTTTTACATGGGTGATCTACAAAAACCCTAATAAATGCAGATATATATCAGTTTCGCGAACTAGATTCGACAGTATGAGAACATAAAAAGTAAAATTACTTTGTTTTCCTACTGTTTAAAGATGATAAAGAAAGAAGTTTAGCAAATCATCCAAGCTCACTTGACTAAGCAAAACCGACGATTCAAAGTACCCTCGAAATCTTAGCTGAAAAAACCCAGCAAAGTAGCAGAGTTGAAATGGCATCCAGATCGATTAAAACAAAATGATTTCGAGTAAAGCTGCTACTCTGCAAACCGCAACACCGAAAATCAGAGAAAGGATAATCACCTCAAAGAACGCCGAAGAATGGTCGAGGAGGAAGCAGGCGAAGAGCAAGACTCCAGAAATGGCGAAAATCTTGAGAAAGCAGAATTGGTGGGAGGAAGAGAGGAGAAGGAGAACGCGTTCCGATGTCAAAAGTAAACGCTTGAATTTTTTATTTTTTAAAAATTGGTACCACAACGGGATTTCCTGGCTTTTTCTTATTCGCTCATCACCCGTTGCATAACGGGTGATGGATGACTTTTTGATCTTATCGGATATCCGCCTGTCATCTAACAAATGAATTAGGCGGGCCGGAATCCGTACCATCCAACTATTTTTTTATTTTTTTTTGACAATTTTGGTAACAGCCTTTTTAATGTTTCAATTAAGTAAATATACCCTAACTTTTTGTATTTATTTTCAAACTCTACACAATTTTCTCTCCAAATGTACATTTACTAACCACAAATTTTCTGAAGTTTCATGTCATTATAAAAATACAAAGTTTTTGAATCATAATAAAAATTGGTGTTGGGTCGAAATTCTATGGGTTGGTAGCAACACATTTATCTAAATACATGTATACTCCGGACTTCGTCAAATGGGTCAAACGGGCAACTCTAATTATTTTGAAGGACCCAAAATGTCATGCTCAATTTCGATTATTATTTCTATTATTATTTCTAGATTTCAAAACTCCACCGCTCAACATATCATTAGGGAGATTAATACAGTTGCGAACAAGATTGCGTTGCACGGACACAATGAAGAGCTGGATATAGATGCAATCCCAGAAGGCGTTCAATACCTCATCCAAAAGAATGTTTTAGGCCGGTCGATTTCTAGAAACTGATTCTCCTAAGTTGTTTACCGATGTATAAAAAAAATACTAACAACCTCAAGTCTCTCCATTGTAATTTTGAAGATCCGTCAAATTTAGTTTGTAAAATCCAAGTAAAAAGGATTAAAAACAATAATTAATTTCATATCCATAATTTCACAATAATCCACTTCACCCCCATGATCCCATATGTAATATACTGAACAAAACACACAAGTAATATACTGATATTCATCTATTTGGATCATCTTATGACCTCATTGGCTTGGAAGCACATATACTGCAAAATATAAACAAAATTAGTAATGTCAAATAAATAAGCACATTCCTAAATAACTAAAAGATTATTATGTAACAAGTTTGGCCAAATGTAGTTGGAGCCACTGTTCATACAGAGTAAAACGAAAAATGCATTTATATTTAATCACCTTAGAGAAGCAGAAAAAATAACCAAGCCACATAATTAAGTTCTCTGCTGGATCAGATATGAAACTCAAAAACAGATTTTGCTAGAGTTCTGTTTACATGTAAACTTGCACTGGAACAAAAATGGCACATCTACTTCGTAAAATTCAAAGGAGGTTTCGAAACGGTTGTAGTATCGTCTCTACTTCTGACCACCAGCTTCAGCAGGCTCCACGACTTCAGCCTCCACGATTTCAGGGATCGGTGGCGGCTGACTCACTGATGGTTGTCCGCTTCTAAACTTGTTCGAAAGAGCCATCCCCATCATTTCATATATCTTTCCACCAAGCAGTGACGGATTTTCCGGCTGCACCAAAGGAAAAACGAGACGGCTTCAGTAACAACTACGAAACAGTACACTAGCAACTCTTGTCAAAGGAGAACTTACAGTATAGCCGCTGGATATCAATGCGGTATCGTACAGAAGATCTACTGCTCTCATGGCTTCTTCGTCGTCAGGGCTGCTACTACTTGCAACCTGCAAAAACATCATATTCCTTGTTAAAATGTTGTTTACGAGATCTACTTGAGCGTGGGTTGGCTTATAAACTTACATGTAGACTCTTGATGATTGGGTGTTCAGGGTTGATCTCAAAGACCCTTCTGCTTCTCATGAACTCGAGACTAGAGGCATCACCCATCTGCTGTGCCTTCATCAACCTGTATAAGAATTTAAACTTTCAAATTGCTGATAGCGGATGTCAGATGCACTAGTTTGTTTGCATATATAGATGAAGAAATACCTCTCCATGTTGGCAGACCAACCAAATTTCCCAGACACGAGAACGCAAGGCGAGGCACTCAAACGGTGTGAAATCTGAACACTTGCAACCTTGTCACCCAACCTTTTCTTTATCCAGTCACAAGTTTGGCCAAATTCTTGCTTAAACTCCTTTTCCTTCTCCTCATTTTTGTCACCTGCATATTGAATTCGGTTTAAAACATCTCACTAGTAACTAAGAAAATTAGACGGACCTAATACCCGAACGGTTCTTCAAATTTGCAAAAGATTCTCAAAAGCTTCACAAATCACAACATTTATCAACAAAATGACTTGATGGTCCATAGAGAGGAACAAGACTTCAACCAAGAATACCTAAGTCCAAGTCTTCCTTGCTTATATCGACAAAATTCTTTTCCTTGTATGATTTTAGATTCTGGATTGCAATCTCATCAATAGGATCAACCAAATAGAGTACCTACAAAGCAAATCAATGTATGAGTTTATAAGGCATAAAAGAACAGGGGACAACAGATAGAGGAGCAGATGAATACAGATCATACTTCTAGGTCTTTCTCAAGTAATTTCTCCAGGAATGGTGTATTTTTGGCACTCGTCACACTGTCAGCTGCAATGTAATATATATCCTTCTGCTCAGGCTTCATGTTCTCAACATATTCGTCCAAGCTGATGAACTCATTTTCACTCTGTGAAGAGAAAAATCGAAGCAACGGAGCAAGACGTTTGTGGTTTTCACGGTCTTCAAGGCAACCTAATTTAATGTGCTTGCCGAAGTTCTCCCAGAATCTTTCATAATCCTGCATAGAATTAGAAACAAGAATCATAAGCTATGACAATTATCTACAATTCAATGTTGAAAGATAAATAGTAAACTTTTTCAAGCCTCCCACAGCTGACAGAGCATCAGCAAGTAGACAAGTGCAAAAGGGAAGGAAACTGAGAATAGGAATGAAAGAAAGGTGCAAATGAGACTGCTTACATCTTTATTCTCACTCATAGATATTCCAAGGATCATGTCAAAGGCTTTCCTTACCAACCTTTTCCTCATAATTCTTACCTGCAAGACACAGCAAAATATAAAGGATATTAGGTAACCGAGAAGCCTAAAATTGCAAACTGTCCTTTTTATATGCTCTGTGAGTGAGATCATTATATGCGTCGCTGCAGTGAGAAGGAACAAAAAGAGATGGTACTTACAATGCGACTCTCTTGAAGAATCTCACGCGAGACATTGAGTGGAAGATCATTTGAATCAACGACACCTTTGATGAAGCTCAAATATCGAGGGAACTATGCAACAAAATAAGAAACAATAATGAGATCCGCAAACCAAAAATCCAAGCATATTTTTGCAATCAATCTGAAAAGTACATTCTCACCAGCTCTCCATCGAAGTCATCAGATATGAAAACCCGCTTGACAAAAAGCCTTATGTTCTTGGTCTTGAAATTCATAATATCATCTTTGCCTTGGGGAGCAACAGATGGTACATACAAGACTGATCTAAATTCAACTTCACCCTGCAATCACAACTAGTTACTAAAAAATCCTTCAACAGAAAATACAAGCTCCAAGCACGAATAAAAGAACTTGCAACAAGAAAAAGAAACTTCTTTTCACCTCTGTTGTGAAATGTGATGATGCCAGAGGCTCCAAGTATTCATTGAAGGTGTTCTTGTAAAACTCATTGTATTCCTCTGTTGTAACTTCCTTAGGATTACGGAGCTGCATTAATCGAATAATAAGTTAATCTTGAACTTTCTACTAGAACATGAACTTAAAATGCAATTGTAGCTGCCTACTCACCCATATTGGTTGGGTCTCATTTGTGAGATCCCAGTCCCAGTACCTCTCAACAACTGTCTTGGTTTTCTTCTTCTTCTATTTGGAAAAAAAAGTGGTAAGATTAGATTAAGTCCCATCAGGTGGACCAGATATCTTCCAAAACAAAACTAATGAAAATTCCTATAGCATAGAGAGGAATGCTACCTCAGTTTTATCATCTTCTCCATCCTTTTGAGATTCAGCAGGGTCTTCATCTACCTCGACCTGCAAAAACATACACAAATTTGTAACGAATGATTAGGCATAGTCTCATACATTGCATAAATATGATATTCTAGTTTTAGAAGGAAACAATACATCTGGAAAAAAAAAAGAATCTCAAACCCGCAGTATATACCCAAACAGAATTAGTAGAGAAAAAGGGGCTTGTAAACTGGTAAGTCAAAGAATTATTAAGGGAGAAAAGGTCAAGTACCTCTTTAGTGTATCCCTTTTCTTGCCATGTGTATATTGGAAATGAAACAAATTGTGAGTAGTTCTTCACAAGTTTCTGGATCCTCTCTGGATGTGCATATTCTTTGTCATCATGCTACAATGTTAACAAGACAGTCAACACACAGGCTTATCCAAGAACTGTAGCAACATAGACAATTGCAGTCTCTCAGCTTACCTTCAAATGCAGGGTAATACGGGTTCCTCTTGGTAGAAGCTTTTCTGGCTCTGTCTCTTCTCTGACTGTATATGTACTAGCATTAGCCTCGCCTTCCCAAACATACTGTTTATCTGATTTAGGACTTTTTGTTGCCACAGAAACCTTTGAATAAAGACAAAAGGCATAGTAAAAAACCTCATAAAAGGGTGTACATTGAATAACCAAATAACAGCACCTGAAAGTGTTCTGGATAACCTATAAACATATAATGATAAAAAAAGTGTATAACTGAAAGATAATCCTACCTTATCAGATACAAGGAATGCCGAATAAAATCCTACACCAAATTGACCAATCAAGTTGTTGTCTGTTCCAGCATCCTTGCTATCCTACAAAGTATAACAGAACTAATTCAGTAAACACATTATTACACCAGCGAATATGATGATCTATCCAGTACTGTCATCCAGACCTTTAACGCCTTCAAGAACTTTGCAGTACCACTCTGGGCAATGGTTCCAAGACAATCAACTAGTTCTTCACGGGTCATACCGATACCTGAGTCGCTGTACAAGTCAAAAGTATGAGTTAAAATTCAGAGATGTAGGGGAAGTCACAAGAAGGAATGTCGGGGGAAGTAAGTCTTACGTGATTGTGATGGTGCCATTATCTTTGTCAGCCTGAATACGAATATCAAGATCAAAAGACTCTTTTAGGAGGTCAGGCTGTGTAACACTCAGAAATCGCAGCTTGTCCAGGGCATCACTTGCATTGCTATGGATACAAAAAGAAGCAGCTCGGTAAGAGACTACAAATGAAAGCAGCATAGCAACAATCCTAACAAATAAACATTTCTAGGCGATCTTCAGTCTTTGGTACGAAATCTTTACCATGAACTTGGCAGCTAGGGAATCCAACAAACAAACCTAGATTATTAACAAGGATAGATAAATGCTATTATCTACCATTATGTGTACACTTGAAGTGACAACCTAGAAACTAGATCTAATTCAAGTGAAGATGAACATCAACAGTTTCAGTATATAACTACAGTACATGCACCTTTGGAAATAATTATTCTTTTATAAGGAAACCTTATATACAATCCTTAAATATGTTTCGAGCAAAGAAAATAAATCAAAATAATGAGTAGGTTCCACTCCAAAAAAGTAATACAAGAGTCCATTCTTTCAAAAATACTAGGCAAACAGTTCTTCACATAGAAAACCTTAACTGGACGGGAAAGGGATACAAGCATGTACCTGATAAGCTCACGGAGGAAGACTTCTTTGTTACTATACAGACTATTGACAATCAGGTCCATCAGCCGGCTAACCTGTCACGAAGAAATAAAGAGTGAACAACCATGATCCAAAATATGCTTATTAAAGAAGGTTCAATCTTTCTGAGGACTCATGCAATATACCTCCGCTTGATATTCATATTTCTCCACAGGCACATTTGAAGAATCTGACGCTGCTGAAGTAGACTCATACCTGTACCCATTGTAAGAGCTTTTTATCTGATTATAATGTGAAGTAGATCCAGTTGTTCTGCCTCCATTGAAGGGTAGTGTAGAGTGTCTTCGGACCTTTTGATCATTGTCTTGCATCTTTCAAAGGAGAAATATCAATGTTAAGATCATATATGATGATTTCCCTAGAAAAATCATATGTACATATGATAAACAAAAGTAAGCTGATAATCTTATGTCACTAAAGTTCGAAGTCAGAAATAGGAAAGCATGAAAACGGCAACAGGTCACTGATTTCAGGATTATCCAGCAACCCACCAGAGAAAGCCCAGAACAATTACAATTATAACACAGAAGCCAGTAAAGTGAAACCCTAGAACTTGACCATGAATCTGTGAACAGGCGAATTGACTCCAATTAAGCGCAGAAAGGAAGGCGACGAGTAACATAAAAAACATAACAATTCTATGTCAAAAAAGAATCGGGAGCGACACGATAACAGATAAACGAGGCAATAAAACAGCAATCAACAAAATTGAAACTGTATGAAGAAGACTGTAATAGGAACTAGACTGTTAGCAATATCTCACCAAAGAGTTTATGGAGCTTGAGCCAGAAATGGGAGCCGCCACATTTCGGCGACCGGCGCCACTGTGGCGAAGCAGGGCTGAAACTGATCTTCTGGTGATCCTGTGCATCTTCACGGAGCTACGTAGGCGATTACGGTAGAACAGAGCGGGAGGAACGCCGGAAGCTGGGAAGGAGACTGGTTTTTATATAGTAGGGTTCAGTGAGGGTTTTGCGGAAGGTTCTGGAGATGAGTTTGAGATCCCACCTTGTCATTCAAGAAAAAAAAGAGAGAGATAATTGTCATTTGTCCTAAATTCAAAGAAATAAACCATGTAAAAATATTTTACAAATTATAATTAAATAAATTTACAAAAATCATTTTTAGCACATGATTATAAAATATTTTACAAATTATAACTCACACCATGAGTTAGAAAAATAATTTACTTTGTGATTGAGAAAATGCATCTAATTTCTAGGGATGAAAAGACTATCATTCTCTCATTAAAACGGTAGTCTAAAAACGTACATATTTAGCTCGAAATATAAAAAAACTTTTGTTCATACAAATCTCAATGTTCATTTTGGAGACTCGTTCACGTAATGAAAACCAACTGTCTATAATACAATACATCAGACTCTACAACCCAACATTGTTTATCACGCCTTTGATGTTTCATATGTAGATATAAGTAATATATCTCCTTCGTGATTTGTAAATGATATTCTCGTAATGATGAACTATTGTAGGGGATGACGACTATTTAAGCGATAGCGTGTTTTACTTCTATATATAGTTGTAATTATTTAAGTGATATTGGTCATACTTCAATACGTTCGATCTCCTAATATCCGCCAATGCTGCAAGAAGATTGCAACAACTACGATAACTACATTGGATTGCCCGTATGCACACAAGCAACACCGATCCCGTTCCTATTCTTCGCTAATGATATGATTAGTTTTGCTAAAGTAAATGTGCCTTCTTGTCAAAAAAAAACTAAATAAATTATGGAAACATGCTGTTCCGTTTCGGGACAAAAAATTAACTTTCAAAATCTGTTTTTCGAACAAAAAAAATATAAGTGAGAACAACATGGCCCAATTTAAATATATTTTGGCAATATGTCATACACAACCCTCCACAAATATTTTGGTTGTTCAATCATTAATTGAAGAGTGACTAAAAAAACATTTTGAGACATTAACCTTAAAACTAAACAACTTCTGAAATAGAAAACTAACTCTTTATCGTAAGAAGGTAGAGACACCCGTATCAAACATAATATGGTGACCAAAACCGACATCTATTTTTTGTGATAATGAAAAGCGATTAGGATGAATTATCTTCTGGAGGTAGTCCATCCTAAGCATTCTTGCGGATGAGAACATTAAGTTCAAGATCATCAATAAAAAAAAAGTTGAATCATTTGCTCTTAAATCGGGATTACAAGAGGTTATAAGCTTACATATCAAAAAGATCGAAATTGAAGGTGATAATATGTGTTATCAATACTCTATGGAGCTGCCCGTGGAAGGTCGAGATGATTATTTTCGACTCTATGGAGCTGCCCGTGTAAAGTCGAGATGATTATTTTCGACTCCAAATTCTTTATTTCTTTGATGAAGTTCAGATCATCCATGTTTTTAGATAGATCAACAATATTATTGACCATGTTTTCACATAAGTAACAATGTTACTGACCGATTAAGCTCAAAACTAGTTCAAAAAATTTCAAAATTTATTCTTGTAATCACCTGGATTTGACTGAGAACAAATGAACACAAATGTGAATCATTAGCATCTGCAAAATTATCCCATTTTCGGTAGTCTCGACTTTGAAAAGCTCAATTAAGACTAGATTGTGGGGGTTTATCACTAATCAAACTCTAATGTTACAATAGGATTGCACAACACTAACAGCCAAGCATAAAAAACTGATAAACTTTCCCACATACATGGGAGGAAGTCTCACAACTAATCAATCATCATATACAAAATACAAGTACATCTGAAGTTCAAAAGATTGTCACAAAGAATATCTATACGGTGGCTTGTTTTCTTCTCAAGCGCAGGAACAGAATGAATTTTCAGTAGGAATGCTAATTAATACAACAGAGAAACCGAAGAGATCGAGAGAACGAAAGAAGAGCACAATGCGCGAGACATCCTAAAACGAGCCTCTAAATGACACAACCTGAAATTATCTGCTACAAATTTCACGCAAAATTGAAAGACATTCCCTACCCTGCTGCTTACGGATTAATGTTGCACTCTCGTAGGTACATTTGATCATAATCAATATACTTACTCCAGTAACTACGGAACTTGGGCATTGCTATCTCAAGCCAAGGCTTCATGTTACCGTTGTAGTGAATCACTGCTGCTCTTTCGATCTCTCTCACGCTTACACTGGGATTGTAACCGAGGCCCAGGACATGCCATGATCTATCTAGTGGGTAGGTGCGTTTGTAGAATGTAATGAGTCCGGGTGGCAAAGTTCCTAGCTTCCACAACTGCCTGTCATGGTTCTGCAATGGGATAATAGAACATGGTCCGTCAACTGTTTAGACTTGAAGGGAATAATAATGCAGCTTTGTACCCTACATATTATATGTTGCATTATATTATAGTATTGACAAACACTGCTCACAACGAAAAGTGACATTTCCAAGCATCAAGTCAATGTACAGCCAATGCTGCCAAACAGAGAAGCATAGTGTGAATTGAGCAATTTCTATGCTAACGCAACATTCATCATCCAAGCATCAAGTCAAAGTGCGGCCAATGCTGACAACATCATAACGAGAAACTTGAGCAATAAAGACGCAGGGAGAAAAGAAATAATGCACTATTTTTTGTTTATTTTTCTGCACAAATCATATGTCAGGGCCAGTAATGAATTCATTCAGCAATCAGCATTGCAATTGATGTTGACATAAATATAAGTACACTGAAGAACCAATTAGTAAGATAGCCACTTATGTTACTTACCAGTTTTTGCCACTTGTGATATACTTCAGTGATGTTTTGTCTTTTCCATTGATCCAAATCAAAGACGTTCATTCCATATGCCCATCCACAAGCACGGGAATCAAAATTCTTGGCAATGAGAGGGTTTGAGAAATTAAGGTAACGGTCAAAACGATGAAAGCTCTCCCCACAAGTTTCAACTGCACCATTCACATTTCCTTTCAGATCAATAGCCCAAAGACCAGTGAGATCTTTCTGCACTACTATATCATCATCTAAAAACAGAACTTTCTTCAGTTTTGGGAACATTTCAGGCAGGTAAAAACGGAGGTGGTTCAGGATGGATAGGTATTTTGGATTCCTGAATTTCAAGTTCGAATCAGAACTAGCACGGTGTGCCTTGAAGTAATAATCTATCATAGACTGGGAACCCAATTGCTGTAGTACTGGACTGTAACTAGAATTCAACCACGTAAACTCCTCGACATTCTGGACCTGGACAGTAGCTTTACTTGGTGGATTAGCCAAGAACCACATCCTCATAGCTGCATAGTTGAGTCTATCAGTCACAATGTGGAAAACATGCCTCGATGGATCCTGGCAAATAATAAAATACTACATTAACACGTTACTATAATGATCTCTATAAAACCCACAAACAAAAACAAAAACAAATGACAGTTCGTTTTATGAGAAAATGTCATTCAGTTGTCCATTGGCTTGTTGACTCTGGTTCTATATGGATTATATAAATGATCTGTGAAGTAGCACATCGGTTGGAGTGATATGCAGAGTTGTCTACATAAAGAAAAAGGCTTGCTATTAATCTAATAACCAATTACTTGCGAGTTTTGCAATAGTTACAACCATATGGTGCAACTCTTGATAGTGCATGAATTGGTCATCTCCTTGGACAAAGTCACACTTTGTCAAAACATGGCATGACCTACAGGCCAATACTTCTTCCTACAAATTGGACCACAGTTGAGCACAACGTGATATTGAATAGGGTGTAAGGAAAATAATAAACAGCTTCAACATGAAGCTCATACTCCTTGTAGTGTCTTTTGGCCTGTTATTATGGCCTGGATGTCTATGGCCCACTGTATGGCCACATTGACACCAAAATTCTAAGCACAACTGCAGATTTTGTAACCAACGAATTAATATACATACACAACAGTAGAATTCAGACAAAGCATCTGTTATTCTTTATTTCATCCCCCCAAAAAAGGGAGAAAAAAGATAAGTAGGCAAGTTCAGATCTGATTTACTAACCTTTGCATGAGCAACAGTGGAGTTTACCACAACTGCTGCAGCCAATATGTTATCAGAAAATAATGCATAGTGGTAGAGCAGTGGATCATCCAGCTTCTCTTGATAGGGAAATTGTTGTTGAGAATCATTCAGAGCATAGTACTCAACAGAGAGGCGCAAAGGGAGACAGTGGAGACCTTTAGGCAATGTTTTTGCTGTTAACTGAGTCAAGAACATAGTCTGCTTCCTATGCACCCTAAGCTGCTCCTCTGTTGAGTGAAGGACAGCCCGAAGCTTTTTCACCATAGCAGCACAATCATCTTGAATTTGCCTTCCCTTGGCCAATGTTTGATCCATTGCTTTTAGTTTCTCATAGGCACTGCATTAGTAAAGGAAATATAAGATAGATCAAACAAACGTTTTATATGGTACATAGTATATCCCTGACAACTAAGACTTCCAACTATAGACGTGATCTATGATGTGAAAGCGATTTAAATTATCACTTTCCTTATAAGTAATTCTTTGGTGGGAGGGATGAATGGGAAGGAGGGTAACTTACTTCCTCGGCAGTTCTATGTCCTTTGTTGCATCACCAAGTGCCTTTTGAACTTCTTTCACTCTTTGTCGGAGCTCTCTAACAAACTGAGCATTATTCTTTGTTGTAGCAAGGGAGAGATAGACCCTTGCCCTGACAAGTTGATCTCTGAGATATAGGACCCGGGCATTAGGAACCTCTGTTTGACGATTGTTTTTGTCACTTCTAGCTACCAGAGTTTTTCTATCAGCATCAGGGTGACCAGAATGTAGCTTTTGTTCGGGTTCCTGAGGCCAGAAGCACATATGATGAAATATTCAATGGAAGATCTACCAATGGCTGCTATGTGTAGTGAGTTAGTGACTACTTGAGTGCAGAATATATATTCAGCAAAGCACAAAAAATTGGAAAACTGCAAAGCTGATCCATTATTTGGAAGAAGTCAACGTCGTCATGATAAAAGTTATCTCATGGTTTCATATAAGTCAACATGAGAATATGATTCAATGAAATCAAACCAGTCCACTTGATTATTCACATCATGATATCGATCTATTTTGCTCAGTCAAGCAAAATTAATGCTTTTAAAACACTACAATCTCCTTTCCAGGCTTCTGACTTTCTCTAATCTCAGAAGAAGCCCTTATACTATGTTACCACACTTATTTAAGATGGATAATTCTAACTATCCAAGTAATCTAAATGCATAAAACAAATGTATTCTAAATCTTACAAAAATCTCCAGGTATTCCATATCATGTAGTAAATAGTCTCAATTTTAAATGCACAAAGAAACAACCTCGAGTAATCCACTAAATGAGAAAACTTACATGAGAAATCTGACTAGAGACAACGGTCTTCTCTTCCTTGTCTTCAGTTTTGGTTCCACTTGTCTGCAAAACATGGCTTTGGTTCTCCGTTTTCCCTTGATCAGTAACAAGGCGAATGGGGTTTTCTATCTTAGTTTGATCAGCATGACCCTTGGTAGTGGATAACACTCTGCTCTTGCGGTCCACGGACTCCGAATCTATTTTCAGTAAGCAAATTAATTATCCAATTTATCCTATACACGTATTTAAGCAGAATCAGTACACCCACAGATTTCAACCTTGCTGTAGCTGTCTGGAATTGTGGGCATCCTCTTCACCAGATGAAGATGACTCGTAAACAATACCAATCGGTTCTTTTAGGGCAGTGGCTGGTTCCTGCCACACCAAATACTGACTGGCTTCATACACCTCAATAATTCACCAATTTAATAATAAACTAACCATAAATTCATCATTATACCTTGGGTAACAGATTCAATTGTCTGGTATCGCGATTGAAAGTCTATTAATGAAGAAAAACACAGAAAAACACGAGCAAATTACTCGCTTTTTCTAGGTATTATCCAAAGAAAAAGGCTAAAACAAATACTCTTAATTACGGAAAGAGTGATTACTCACCAATGTGGCGATTTCCTCGATGAACTGGTCTCTGGCTGTAATTAAATCAAGAAATCCGTTAAATTTCAATAAAACGATAACTAACCATGAAATTAAGAAAAAAAACAAGAAGGACTCACCCAAAGAAGAAGACGAAGGTGATTTTGAAAAGTTAGCAAGAGTGTCGGTGTAGAGGAGAAGAGGAGATACTACCGTCAAAAACAACAAGCAAAGTAGAGGAATCCGAAGCTTCATCTTCATCTTCACCTTCATGTTCAGATCGAATTTCTTTCGATCAATTGGCATATGAATTCAAGAAATTGACGCAGTACTATTGAACACTCCTCACTCGCTTTCGTGATTGAAAACGAAATCTATAGGGGAAAGTGAAAGATGAACGGACAAATAAAAAATAAAAAAATTCGGATGTGGATGAACAAGAAGAGGGTTTGACAATGAAAAGGTTGAAGATCCAGCTATCGAAATCCAACGGAAGTATGTGACTGTGAAGCGAGAAAGATGAAGACACCGATAGAGAGGGGGAAGAAAAGGGAAGATGAATGAGAAAGTAATATTTATTTACTTATATTAAATATTTAATAATTAATTTAGTTGTCTCTGACAGCTGGCAGTCTGTATAAGATGATGAGCGATGAGGGCAAAATTGGTATTGGCAAGAAAGGCAGAGGCGAAACTTGCGGCAACAAAGCTAACGTTATCATTTTTGTATTTTATTTTTCCTTTATTTTGGAAAATCTCTTTGTTTTTTTTTTTTGGAAATGTGAATATGTGGCTGATTTGTATTTTTTTTATTTTTTTTAGGACTTATGAATAAAACTAAAAATGGGGTTGGAAGGTCGGATGCATTTTTAATTAGGGACGTGCATACGTTTCGGACCGGTGGACCGTAAACTAAGAAAACTTTGAACCGTAGACCGGACCGGGATCGGACCGTAACGGTTCGATCCGGTTCCGGGTTGGACCGTATATAAATTGTGCAATTTTGAACATTGCGGACCGGGCCGGATTGGACCGGTTTGTACCTTAATTGTGCAATTTTGGTGAGGTTTTCCGGTACAAAACCGGACCGGATTGGATCGGACCGGACCGGAAATTCGTAGTTTACGGTCCAACCCGGGTTACGATTTTATACGTTCCAAAAATCGGACCGGACCGTAACCCGGATTTTCAAAAAAACCTGGACCGTAGACCAGACCGTAAATTCCGGTCCGGTTTAATTTTGCACATCCCTATTTTTAATTGCTCTAAAACGACCTTTAGGCCAAGTGTGTGTGGTAACTTGAGTATGAAAACTATTGTTTAAAAAAAATATTCAAAAAACTATATAATATATATGATAAATGATAATAGTATTTGGGAAAGGTGGTATTACATAAGTTTCTACCAAGAAAGGTACTGCCAAAATAATGGATTTTTAAAAAAAACAATATTATAAATAGCTAGGTTTATATAATCCCTTATAATACTACAACCACTCCACAATGTAACATATATATTTTCTATGAATATTGAATATATAGGACCGACAAGTGGATATTGAACAATAATTCATCTGATGAGATTTATTAATTCTTACATCTAATAATAAAAAATAAAATAAATAATTTATTTTTGTAAATACTATAATTTTAAAAAACTATGAATAAATAATAAATAATATAGGATAAAAAAATAATATACTTATATATCTTTGACCCTTAATTGTTTGTTAGTATAGATCATGATTTTGGCCTTTTTTTTAAAAAATTATTAGTATTTTCCCCCCCTTTCTGAAGTAGTAAAACAACGGTGAATGAGAGACCGAAATAATTTGACAACCACGATTCAGACAAAACTCAAAACAATCACCAACATCAATAGAAGAAGACATGAATGAATATAGATATTTACTCATAGAGTTGTTTACGAGTTCATAGTTTATGCGTTTTGACAATCCTTGGACTTGACCATCTTTTGCTTATTCTTCATTTCAAACTTTTTAGAAAGTTATTTTTGTCTAATTCGAATTTTTTAACTTCACCTACACAATTCTTATATTTGGTGGAAGGAGATGATTGTTTGCGGGGGAAGGGATGTCTAGTGTATAGTTTATTCAAAAATATTGTTATGGTATAACAACTTTATTGTTATTATTATTATATTTTTTTTTCACTTGTGAAAAAAGACCTCACAGTTTGTGTAAATTTATTCAAAAATAAAATTGACCTAGATAATTTTTTATTTTTATTAGGTTTGTGTACCCTTTCAATTTTTACCATTTTTATTAAATTAAAGTTAAAAGGTAAGATGTTTGATTAAGGATACATTTACTAAAACATATTTATATCATACGCCTAGTAATTAGAAAAATCTCAAATAAACTTAATTTGACCATTTATTTGATCCACCTGTAAAGCTTAGCCCACATTTAACTTTACAGAAAACACACATTTAACCTTGTCATGCTAAGGACATGTTTACCTTGCGAATTTATAAACTAAATGATAGTTTATAAACCTTAGCTGATTTTGTGTAACCGTTTACATGTGTATGAGTTTTTATTTGAACGAATTTATTTGGGTTTTTAAACCCGTAAAAAATAACCTTCTCAGAGGTTATTTTTATTTGAGTTTTTAAACCCGTATAAACCCATTAGTTTATAAAACCAAATAAACTCAAACCCTTACTAAACAGGCCCTAAATTGATAGGAAAATAGCTATTGTGCAATCTGCTACACAGATAAGTGAAAAAAGCAATTAGACAACGGAATAAAAAAAAAAAACAAATCATAAAAGAAATAGGCAAGTTGCCTTGTGTGGAAAGTCTCAACTCTTTCCACTCACCAGTCAAACCAGTCATCAAATCTTCTCGGATAAATCCGATAAAATTAGCCATCGCTGATTCAAGCATATTCACTCGTTTGCTCAGGTTGGATTCCAATTTGATTACAAGCTTGAAGCGGAAATCCTTCAATGTCAGAGGCGTGATTTGCAATGTAGGTGAGCTGTGCCTAGGGTTTGAGCCCGGCGGATTTGGTTTTTATACATCTTCATATTTGATTTGCTTTCGGTTTATGGTTTGAACTGATTTATTGAATTCGCATTTCGATTTTTCATTTAGATTCGTGTTCATGTTACTCAGTGGCGAGTAAGATTGCAAATTGGCCAGTGATTTTGAGTGAATGTGCTTTTGTTTCCTTTATGTGCTATTACGGGTTCGTTTTGTTTGTAATAGTCAAAGCTTTTGATATTGTGTGGGACTTGAGATTCGTTTTAACGTTTTGCTGAGACAAATGCTTATGAATGAAGAACTTATATGGAACCGTGTCAAAAAATGCGGCTCAGGTATTCGCATAAATGTAGAAACAGATCTATTCTCATAGTTGCCTGTAGTGTAGATAAAGGTTTATCACTGCAAGTCAGCTTAACAAACATAGATTTTGAGGGAGAACCTAGATCTTGGTATTTAAGGAAATGTTCAATGACATCTAAGAATGCTACCAATACAATTATTACATCTATTTGTAAGAATGGAATCACAGTTAAGAAGAACTTACTTGCATTGAATGAAGATGGTCAATATATAGCTTTACAAGACACGATCAGATCATGCTATCAACCCACTATCTTGTAGAACTGTTTGCTCCTAAGTTCTAGCTAAAGTCTAGGAAACTGAAACAATAAAATAGCAACAACAAATTGACTCCTGCTAACGTGCTGGACAGCACTTAATTGAATTAAATAACTAAGCAACCCTAAAGCTTTAACATTACCCCTCCTAAACTGAACTTTTCAGAAAAGTTTTGTTTATCTCTGATACATCACATACTCCTAGCTTCTTTCTGAGCTCCTGAAAGTCTTTGGTCTGGAG
Source organism: Fagopyrum esculentum (assembly GCA_033239045.1). NCBI lineage: Eukaryota > Viridiplantae > Streptophyta > Magnoliopsida > Caryophyllales > Polygonaceae > Fagopyrum > Fagopyrum esculentum. Next base: position 154,072,019 of record BSUD01000004.1, on the reverse strand, counting down.
TGGCTTGGTAAATATGTCAGCTATTTGCTGGTGAGTGCCACAGAATTTCAACTGAACAACACCTTCATTCACCAGCTCACGCAGGAAGTGAAACCTTACATCAATATGCTTGCTTTTCCCATGCATCACTGGGTTCTTTGATAGCTTAATCGTTGAGCTATTGTCACAGAAAATTACAGGGCTGCTACTACCTTCATAGCCAATCTTACTCAACACTCTCTTCATCCAGATCAACTGACATGAACACACTGCTGCTGCCACGAACTCTGCTTCAGTTGTACTCAGAGTAACGATGGGTTGCTTTTTAGAGGACCATGCCACCGCTGCATCACTAAGAATGAAAGCATACCCAGATGTACTTTTTCTATCCTCTATACTCCCGGCATAATCGCTGTCAGTGTATCCTACCAACTCCCTATTCCCCTTCTTTTTGTACAACAGCCCATATGCAACAGTTCCTTGTAAGTACCTCAAAATTCTCTTTGCTGCCATGAAGTGAAGCTCTGTTGGTGAGGACATGTACCTGCTGATCAAGCTAACAGCATACATAATATCAGGTCGAGTGGCTGTAGCATACATCATGCTCCCCACAAGCTGCTTGTAGAGTGTGATATTCACCTTCACTCCTTCCTCGTCTTTATGGATCTTAGACCCCGGAACAATAGGATTTAAGACAGAGTTGCATCCCTCCATTTTGAACTTTGTTAGCAATTCTTTCAAATACTTCCTTTGACAAATAAAAATGCCACCGTCAGTCTGCAACACTTCAACACCCAGAAAGTACTTCATCTTCCCTAAATCAGTCATTTCGAACTCCTTCATCATGGATTCTTTAAACTCATCCATCATAGTCTGATCATTGCCAGTGTAGATCAAATCATCAACATATAAGCTAATAATCAAACATTTACCTTGTGTACTGAACTTTGTGAAAAGAGTTTGCTCACTAGCATCCTTCACACATCCCATCTTCTTAAAGTATGCATCTATTCTGCTAAACCATGCTCGTGGTGCCTGTTTTAATCCATACAGAGCCTTATGAAGCTTGTATACCTTACTTTCTGCACCCTTGAGTTCATATCCCCTTGGCTGATCAACATACACTTCTTCGGACAGCTCTCCTTGTAGAAAGGCTGACTTAACATCAAGCTGATAAATACACCAACTCCTTTGAGCTGCTAATGCTAAGATCATCCTCACAGTGTCCATTCGAGAAACTGGCGCATACACTTCCTCATAGTCAATTCCTTGTGTTTGTGCATATCCTTTGGCTACCAGCCGAGCTTTATGCTTTTCAATTTCTCCATGTTGATTCAGCTTAGTCTTATAGACCCACTTGACTCCTATACTCTTGACACCTTCTGGCAAATCAGTGAGGAACCAAGTCCCATTCTTCTCAATGGACTGAATTTCTGAATCCATTGCAGACTTCCAGTCTTGGCTCTTGATAGCTTCATCATAGCTGATAGGATCAGAATTTGCAAGTAGAGCCATCTCTTCTCCAAGTGCGACCAACTGGGCATCATTAGCCATCTCTTCTTTAAAAGAGACAAGTTGAGCATTGTTGACAACATAGTCGCTCATCCATCCCGGCGTCCTTCTATTGCGACCGACTTCTCTTGAGACCTCGGGAGAAGCATCATTCTCTACTTCCTCTTCCGAACTTGCTTCAGCATGCACATCAGAAGTTGTCGCTTCATTGTTGATGGGCTGAACTTCAGTTTCTTCTTCCTTGCTTTCATTTCCCCAATCTGGATCAAGAGAAGTCAAACTGTTATGAGTCTTACCCCAGCTCCACTTCTTGTCTTCCTCAAAGACCACGTCTCTGCTAATGATAACTTTCTTATTCACAGGATCGTAGAGCCTATAACCTTTGGATTCAGTACTCACTCCAAACAACACACAACTTCTACTTTTATCTTCAAGTTTGGTGCGCTTGGCGTCAGGGACGTGAACATGTCCTATGCAGCCAAATACTCTAAAGTGCTCAACAGATGGCTTTATCCCACTCCAAGCTTCAATGGGCGTCATGTCTTTTACAGATGAAGTTGGACACCTGTTAAGTACATAGAAGGCCCAATTCACAGCTTCTGGCCAGAAATTCTTAGGAACATCCTTCTCGACCAACAAACTTCTCACCATATTCATCACTGTTCTATTTTTCCTCTCAGCCACTCCGTTTTGTTGAGGTGTGTAAGCTGTAGTTAATTGTCTCTTGATCCCGTTATCTCTACAATAGTCATTAAAGGCACTTGATGTAAATTCCCCTCCCCGATCTGTTCTTAAACACTTAATAGACACACCAGATTCCTTTTCAACACTACTCTTAAATTGCTTGAATATAGTAAATGCATCAGCTTTATATGCGAGGAAGTAAACCCATGCTCTCCTACTGAAATCATCAATGAAGCAAAGTAAGTACCTCTTTTGGCCACTGGAAGCTGGTGAGATTGGCCCACAAATATCTGCATGGACTAGTTCTAGCTTGTTTGAAGCACGCCATATACTTTTCTTTGGGATATGTTCTCTGTGTTGTTTCCCTTTCAGACACTCTGAACAAACGGACTCAGATCCAAGGAAACTTGGCATTCCTTTCACCATATCTTTCTCCTTTAATGTCTGCAACCCTGTGTAGCTGAGGTGGCCAAATCTCTTATGCCAAAGCTGCGCTGTATCGAGAAATGATTGTAAACAAACCTCCTTTGTGTCCTTGTTGACGAATTGTTTATCCGAGAGCAAGATAAACATTCGATTGGCTGTCATGTTGCTCTGGAGAATGAGTCCTTTCGTTGGATGATAAATACAACACTTGTTGTCTTTCATCAGCACTGTTAAGCCCTTCTCTTGCAATTGTCCAGTGCTAAGGAGATTGTTCCTTAAATCAGGGACATAGAACACATCTTGAACAAGATGACTAATACCTCCAAAGCACAATCTTACACTTCCCTTGCCAACTACATTCATTTGCATATGATTTCCCAACCTCACGGTTCTTTGAAATCCATCTTCCAGTTGACTAAATAGCGAGCGATCTCCACACATATGGTTGCTGCACCCCGAGTCAAGGAACCAAACATCAGTCTTGCTTAACCCATCCGATTCAAGGTAGGCCATAAGTAGCATCTCCTCGTCCTCCTCAACTTCCGTGTGATTCACCTGCTTAGTCATGTTTGGACACTCATATTGAAAGTGACCTAAATGATGACACTTATAGCACTCAATGGTTGCCTTGTTGAAGGATTGACGACCTCTTCCTCCTCTGCCTCTTCCTCCTCTGTACGCTCCTGTTCTTCCTCGTCCTCTTCCACCAATATTGTCTCCATAATTCACGTTAAGTGCCTGCTCTTCCTCTCCTTCCTTCTTGAATTTCTGCTCATGAACAAGAAGGGAACTTTGCAACTCATCAATACTGAGTTTGTCAACGTCTTTGGCTTCCTCAATGGAGCACACAATGTAATTCCATTTATCAGTGAGCGTCCTTAAGATCTTTTCAACGACCTTGACATCATCTAATTCTTCCCCGCAGTTTCTCATGTCATTAGCTACCACCATTACCCTTCCAAAGTAATCATTTACTGACTCTCCTGAATTCATGGCGAGAATCTCAAACTCCCTGCGAAGTCGATTGAGTTGGGCTCGTTGAACCCTCGCGTTCCCTTGATACTTCATCTTCATTGAATCCCAAAGTTGCTTGGATGTTTCCTTCTTTGAGATTGTTTTCAGAATTAACTTGTCAAGAGATTGAAACAAGTAATTCTTAGCTTTCAAATCCTTCAACTGCATCTCGTCTAGCGCCTTCCTCTGTGCAGCCGACAATACATCTCTGTCTTTGGGTTCGTTGAATCCCTCGTTCACCACTATCCAGTACTCCTTCGACCGGAGTAGGTTCTCCATGACCATGCTCCAATGGTCATAATCGCCATCAAATTGTGGAATTGATGGTTGAGAAAAACGATCGTTTCCTTCTGACGTCATTCTCTCCGCGTCTCCTTCTCACTGTATTTCTCTCCCTGTGAACTTTCTGCAGTGAACTACTGTGCAGTTTACACCCCCTCACAATCTCACTGTGTTTCTCTTTGAAGTTCTTGTCTGGCTCTGATACCAGATTGTAAGAATGGAATCACAGTTAAGAAGAACTTACTTGCATTGAATGAAGATGGTCAATATATAGCTTTACAAGACACGATCAGATCATGCTATCAACCCACTATCTTGTAGAACTGTTTGCTCCTAAGTTCTAGCTAAAGTCTAGGAAACTGAAACAATAAAATAGCAACAACAAATTGACTCCTGCTAACGTGCTGGACAACACTTAATTGAATTAAATAACTAAGCAACCCTAAAGCTTTAACACTATTATTGTACCCATCAATGTTTATTTTGGGGTATCTTTGGGAGTTTATTAGGTAATTAAGGCATCTTTTAACAAAATTGCCGTAGTTGGATTTTCAATACTTGTAGGTTGCCTCTTTGTTTGGCATATATAGCTTTCCTTGTTGGTATTAAGTCTGAGTAATCTAGTATTGACTATTGAGATCCAGTGGTGTACTTTAAAGGTTTGTCTACTCTTTTACAGGGACTCATCATTTTCTAAAACACTGTTGCTGCACTGATTAATGGCTAGTTGAGGAGTGAAGAAGCTTGTACTTCTTGTACAGCTGCGCCTTAGTCGGGCTGATCAGGCATTTTCACCGTGGCTGTCGATTTGCATACTTATACTTGGATTTACAGTTGACATGATTATGATCGACCAGTTTATCAATTTTGTGATTCGACCTCCTAGGTATCACCTTTGACTACATATTAGTTGCTGTTCTACTTTTGCTTTCCTGTTTCTTACCACGATTATGCTTTATAGCTAAATATTGACGATCAGCGTCGGCTGACCATTGTTATTGTGATCTTATACTTTAATGATTATTATTTTGGCTATAGAACAGTATATTCATGTTTTCTGTTTTGTCGCTAAGTATTCTCAACGTAATCCAATACATGTAATTCTCCCTATCTAATTTTGATCCCTGCCCCATTTCATCATTTCTTTTAGACTCCTTAAACTTGAAAAGCTTTTCTTATGTATTTAATTCTCCTCTATTTTGGCACTCTTCTTTCTTATATTTATAAATTGTTCCTGTCATTTACACATAAATTTTTGAATAAGATAGCAAAAAAGAGATGAAAGCAACTGTGGTTTTGAGTCTTTTGGTAGGGAGGAGAGATGTTTGTGGAAAGAAATTGTGTACTGATAGAGGACTGGCCCAAGAAATTTTTTATGACTTAAAATTTTTTTTCTCATGTAGCAAAGGGGTTTCAATCAATTAACTGAGGAAGAGAATTGATCAAGTCTATATCTTATGGCTATACTGTAAATTAAAATTGTTGCTTCACTAGGTTTCAGTGACTTACTGACTTCCTTTGCTAACCTTGCATCTACTCTTGGGTAAACATAATCCTAGCACATAAAGCAAAGAAACTAAACCCGATTTGCTAATTGCTGCGTTGCATACTTTAGCATAAACCATCTTCTTTGCTGTTACATACTTTACAGATTTATTTCATTTGGATATTTGTGCCTGTAAAGTCTTTTCTTCTGTGGAAAATTAGGGCTGACTATAACCCAGATCAGTATTTATGGGATAGAGATTTCACTCTTGCAGGAAGAACTTACAAGAGGAACGATTTGGAGGCAAGTATGGATATATGATATACTGCAAATTTGACTTTCGTTATCTTTGGTTGCAATTGTCCCCCTTTTCACTTTCATTTCCCTATATATTTCTCATTTTCACTCTGTTCCATAAGCTCAGTATGTTCTTTCTTCGTGAATTTTCAGCTTAAGAATACTAGGGGGCATACCCTGAAGTGTAGTCACTATGTGCCCTCACCTTACCCGGATGCACCTATTCCATGTGTTGTATACTGTCATGGGAACAGGTATGTCTTCTCGTTGGTTTTTGAGGAATTTTGAATATTTGCTGGATAGTGTTGGTTTTTGAGGATTTTTGTGCATCCATTGTGTTCTACAAAGCCTCAGAAACTTACCTCGCTTGACGCAAAATTCAGTGGATGCAGAGCAGATGCAAATGAGGCTGCAGTTGTTCTTCTCCCATTGAACATTACAGTATTTACTCTGGACTTCTCTGGATCTGGTTTATCTGATGGTGACTATGTCAGTCTTGGATGGCATGAGGTATGTCAGCAAGTAAAATTTTGCTTCAGGTTTTTTGGCTATCCATCTCTGAAGGCCTTATTGTCTTTTCCTTTATGATTTATCTGCCAGAAAGATGACCTCAGGACTGTGGTTTCTTACTTGAAGAGTAACAAACAAGTGTCAGATATAGGTCTTTGGGGCAGATCCATGGGTGCGGTTACAAGGTGTGTTTAATGATCTTCCTGCACAAGTATCTTATCTGCAAAAAAAGCTATAATAATATCTTTGTACATTATTTCCGTTTCTGTAAAACCTAGTTATTAGCTTGACTTGAGTTCCTTGCTAAGTAACTGCTTTTTACTTGGAGAAATTGTTAAGGTGTTTCACATATATATGCTTGTACAATGCATCAAATTTGGAGTTTGGACCCTTACTCATTTGTGAGAATCCTCCAATATCCAGTTAAGGGCAACAAGACTGATTTATGTATCAGTGATTCAAAACGGTGTAACTTGTGTAGATCAAATAAAATGCTAGCTTAGACACAGGCAAGTTCTTTCTGCAAATTTGTCTGCATGTGTAATTTGTACCACTATGGTCTGTTCTAACTTTCTAGGATACCTTACATGCACATGAAAAAAACTGCATAAACTAATTATAAAAGCTGATACTATTAAATTTTTGTTTAGTCTACTTTATGGATCAGAGGACCCTTCTATTTCTGGGCTGGTGTTGGACAGTGCATTCTCCAACTTATTTGATCTGATGATGGAATTTGTGGATGTTTACAAAATCCGGCTTCCTAAATTCACCGTATGTATCTTCTTTCAATCTCATATGCTATGTTCTGATAGTCTACATTCTTGCTCTGAATGTTTCCCGTGTAAGTGTGTAATTGATGGTTGTCTTTTTCCTTATCAGTAATCTTGCCAACTCTACTTGTCAACGTCTGACGTGCCTTTTCTCTTGCATGAACGTGATCTAACTGCAGTAACGAAGTGCACTTTGACCTTCTAGATAAAGGGCAATCTTGCCGAGTGACATATAGAAAAACCTAGCAGACGTCAAACCTTAAAATAAGTCCTTCCTAATAGATTTGCATGGCACATCGCTCTACATATTTTAATTTGTTAAGGATTGCATCTGTTGATGTTCACAATGACTGACCTTAATGATCAGATTGTAGAGACACCACTTTGATAACACTGATCTAAATAATGGTTTAGGTGCATAGAATGCTTGTTTTGGAACGCACTTCCTTGTTCCTCGTTTCTCGTTCCTTTCCTGTCATATCCTGTTTATAGAGTACGTTCCCCATTGAGACCTATGAGGACTTCCTTTGTACTATTTTTTTGGGTTTCTTATTTTGCCTTTATTTATTTCTCTTCCCTTTTATAGGTCAAGATGGCACTCCAGTACATGAGAAAAGTTATACAGAAGAAGGCAAAATTTGATATCATGGATCTTAATTGTACACAGGTACCTGCTGCTTTTGAAAATCATTGTTCTGCCTATAGTGTCATCAGTTATACAATCCCTATGCCCGAAACCTTCCTAACCTAATGTATCCTCATATTTTATGAGAACCGTTATTCTGCACCACATTCACTGCTTTTCTTAAGAGTACCATCTAAATTCCACCAACCATTATACATAAACGTTTTTTATGCTAGATGTAATGCTACAGAGAACTAACTCTCTGCAAGGGCACCTTCATAAGGACTTTATACGCTTTGGCGATACAATTCAAAAGAGGATGATTCCTTTTATTCTTATTTAGGTGCTCTTAGGTACAAGTGTAATAAAAGTATAAAACTGGAATTCTGTGGTTTGAAGTAAATTTGTTGTCAAAACAAGTTCTAGTTGATGATGCACATACCATGGTGAGGGGGGAACAATTGTAAACCATTGTTGTTCCAATGTCTCTAAAAAACCTGACTGAACCTCATGCATAAACTCATTCACTCTGTCCATCAGATTCTCTGCTCATTCGGTACTGATGTTCTAAACCAGATGTTTTCTATATTGATTATACACGCAATACATATTTTTGCATGAGTTATGTTTTATTTTTATCGCTTTCTCCCTGCAGGCTGCATCTAAAACATCTATTCCTGCTTTATTTGGGCATGCTGATGAAGATAAGTTTATTCAGCCGCACCACTCCGACCTTATCTATAAGCTTTACACGGTATAGTTAAATACGGTCTTTAATGTGCCTGTCTGCCAGAGTCCTACTCAGGACTATTCTGTAGTACTGGCTTAATGTCAAATGTCAAATTTGTGCAGGGGGGTAAAAATATTATAAAATTTAGTGGCGATCACAACTCTTCTCGGCCACAGCTCTTCTATGATTCCGTCTCCATATTTTTCTACAATACCCTTTATCATCCCCAACAAGTTTCTTCTCTTCGCTCAAATAAGCACCAGATGAACAATAAATTGAAGGATCTGAAGGCCGGTACTGCTATAGATGAGGTAATGAATCCTGCACCTTATTCTTGTGGGTTAAATTCTATCAATTTTTTGATTCTGCTTTAAAAAGAGATGAACTTCATCTGTTATTACTTTAATTGTTGTGATTATGCTGAAATAAGACATCCTACCAGATTGAACATATATGAACTGATGCTGGTTGCTTTAGTTTATTTATTTTGGGCCTCTTTAAGTAACTTGAATCAGCACATCCAAATGAACCTTGTGTTATTTGCATTTTCTGTCCAAGATGTCTTGCTAAGTGTATGTGGATTCTTGGCTTTTAGTTTGAGCTAGATTTTTGTAGAGTGAAATATTCATCAATGTTTTCTCTGTTCATATAAAATAGGATATAATTTATAGAATAAGATATCCATTCAGTGTAAAATATTACCCATTCCGTAATCAAATCCTATTTTGAATCACTTGGTAGTAGGTGTTCAACTGCTCAAATTGCAACTGGTCCTGCTGAGTAGAATGCTAAACATATGCTTTCACTATCTAGATATTGTTAGTTTACTGATCCTCAGTCTCACAGAATCTGTCATGGAAGTCTAAACACTAGTTATTTCAAGTTCTGATGTATGTATCCTATTGCTGAAGATTTACATTATTATATCATAAAGAATGCTTGGCCATCCTGAAAAACAGTTTGATTGCTGAAACATATTTTCAATTTTGATACCTCATTTCTGCCATTTTGGGCTTAAGATGTTGACTCTTCTTAATTCTTATCTTCCCTAGAGTATGTTATATGAGATAATTACTAATCTCCGGATCTCTAGCACCGAGGCTCCAAGCTCTTCATCAGCACAACTTGTTGGGGATTCTGTTTCTGAAATTGCTACAATCTCGGGTACAGCTGTATGTTTTCTTATCATTTTGCATGAAAATCTCACTTTTCACACTGAGCTATCTTTGTCATTAATGAACGAGTTTATCAATTCTTCAAAAAATTTAAGTTCTTTTGAGAAAGACTGGGTAAATGCAGGAAACAACGCTTGCAGAAGATCCTGCATCTCCTTCTGACGTGCATTTTCAGGTGATCTTGGAAACACATAATTTTTAATATAGTCCTCCTATCTCCAATAACATCTTCTCATGAAAGTGTCAATGCTTTTCTTCGTCAAGGTTCTATCTAAATTTAGAAACCTTATGTGGGACTGCTACTCTGTAAGGAGAATGAAAACTCACTGGATTGTCGATATATGTTTTTTAATCTTCAGGATGCAACTGTCGGCGACGGGTGTTGCTCATATTCAAGCTCCGCGAGAGAGAGTTGGGATCAATGTTCATCCTTAGGAGGGAGTGACTCGGCAGACTGTATAGTTTCAAGAAATAAGGAGCAGGTTTTCTTCTTAATGTGGTTGTATGGTTTATCCCTTGTCTGGGACCATAATACAATTGTTATGGCCTATAATGTGTATAATGCACAGAGCTTGTACTTATCATTCTCTCATCTGAATCAGGGGTGTACAGAAGCATCTGGAGCAAGCAAGCAAACCGACCGAACCGATTCAACTAAAAAGGGGAAAAAGAAGAAGAGGAAGAAGAGAACAACAATGTTGAAGAAACCGAAAAGTGCTGGATTTGAAAAACTGGAGGCCTTGGGTCAGCGTTTTCGTAATCACGTGTTAAAAAAGGCTAATCTGATAAAGCGTCATTCTTAATCAATCACTCGTAGTTAGAAGATCTCGTCTGCTTAAGTAGACATTATTCCACGTAATTTCTAGGCATCTTCTCCATGTAGCTCTAGCTCCCTTGTGTAAAATTAATGTTGTAGTTGAATGCAGGTAGCAGTATTAGCAGCATGCATGTCCACTTGAACAAATGTAGGCTGACGTTATATGTTACATTGACAGACACAACAATGCCATTGCCGAGATCAGTTAATGTACTGTTTGCAATATCAGTTTTTGAATTGAACCGAAAGTTATATGAGTTGAACTACTTGAATTCGGATCGAGCGAGTTCATATTCTAAATCAATTACCGACTCTTTAAATTGAACCAGAAGGGTTGTTATATGTGTAGAACTACTCGAATTCAGTTCGAACCGGTTCATTTTCTGAATCAATTCCCAACTCTTCAATTGAACATGTAAGGTTGTTATATGAGTCGAACTACTTGAGATTCGAATGACACCAATTTATTTTCTAAATCTACGAGCACATTTGTAAATTTGGTTAAAATTTTGGTTATGGTCGAGAGCTCAACTCGATTGTAAATAAGTTGAACATAATTTTACAAAGTTGGAATCTACTCCAACTCGACCAGTAAAAAGCTCGGATCGAATTCGATCAATTTTCATTGACATCGTCTACCACCGACAGAATTGAAGGCGGAAAAAAAAATGTTATTTACGAGAAGAAATTCGTTAAATAAAAATAGAGAATTGAGATAGAATATTAAAAAAATAGAAAAAGAATAAGAAATGATGCGTTCACTGACTCCCACAGTCTCACTGGCAGGGGCAAGTCCTAACACTCATAACAGAAATAGCAGCAGATCCGAAATTGCATCACCGTCAGCCGCCATATCGTCGACGGCATTTCGTGCTCTATTCATTGAAAAACTGACTGACTGAGGGATTATACAATCCAGAATTGATACTGTTTTCAGAAGACGAAAATGGCGACTATCGGTAGTGGTGATGGTGGTGGGAAGTCTGCAAGGAGAATAAACTGCAAGGTAGCTGCTGGTTCTGTGTGGGAAAGTAGAATGAGAATCGATCAAGTGAGAGGAGGTATTAAGGTCTTCAATGGAGGATTTGAAAACCTGGACGGCGATGATAAGACGGAGGATCGAGCTTCTGAACAAACTAGTAGAAGCTCTCCTCGGCTTGGATTAGCAGGGAAGAGGAGGAGCTCGATCCAGAATGTCGGAAACAAGTCTCCTTCTCAGATTCAAATGAAGAAGACGAGTGTTTCTAACGGGAATGGGAATTGCAAAACCGCTGTTCAATTTCAGAAGAAGATGACGGTGTCTGATGATGATGATCAGAGAAGCATGGTTTTGATCTCAAAATCCAGATCTGATCTCAAATTGAGCAAAGATAGGGGTTCAATAGAGGGACTAGAGGCTAATGGATTAGATCGTTTTGTTAAAAAGGATATTGGAGGATTTGATGACGAAATTGAGAAAGATACTATTCCATTGGAAATGGAGAAAAGTAGATCTGACGAAGGAAACAAAGAAGATGATGAGGGTGAAGGTCTTAACAGTAGTGAAGATGACAACGTTAATGGCTATGCTAGTGGAGAAGATGAGGTAAAGGAATCTGAAGAAAGAATAGATGAGAAATTTGAAGTTGAGAAGAACATCTCCCGTGATGAGGAAATCGTGATTGAGAAGAACATCTCTGGTTGTGATTACAAACAAATGAATGTAATGCAAGTAGATCATTCAAATTTCGATTCTAAGTTTGCTTCGAAGCAGCAATTGTCTTCCAAACCGACAACTGCAATTATGAAGAGTAGCAGCAGAACAGAGTTTTCTCCAGCGAGGAAGCCACCTCCAAAATTCTCCACATCTACTCATTCAAATCCCAGTGAGTTTCAGTTTAATGCTCATTTGATTTTGGGCTTCTTACTACTTGTTTGATGCGATTTGGTCTCTTTCTGTATATGTTCAGCTACAGATTTCGGTTTAAACAAGAGAATTCCACAAACTCACAATAAGCTGCAGAGTATAGGTTCGTTGAATTCAAATTTGTCATGGTGACTTATGCTTCTAATGTTTAAATTCATCAATCTTACTCTAAATTGCTATGTTCAGTGGATTTAGTTATGTGGAAACATGTGCCTAGATCAAGTCTTGTATTTGGATCAGGGACCTTTATGATAATATCCTCATCTTATACTAAAGATATCAACCTCAGGTGAGGATAATTCATTTCAATGTACGCCAAGCTTTGTAGTACTCATTAAAAGTTGATTTCAATTGTTTTTGTCCTCTTCTTACAGCTTCGTGTCTGTTGTTTCATATCTGGGTTTGGTCTATCTGGCCATTATGTTCTTGTACAAAAGTTTCAAGTACAGGTAATTGATGTTATTTCTTATTACTTCAAATACATTTGAGTCTGATTATGATGTTCTGGAATAATGAAATGATTGCAGACACACTATGGAAGGAAATGAAATGAATCACTGTCATGGATTGGTTGTGATAGGAGAAGAAGAAGCAATCTGGTTGTTCAGATTGATCCTTCCTTATGTGAATGAGTTTCTCCTTAAGCTTAAAGCTCTTTTTTCCGGAGATCCTGCTGTAACAATGAAGGTACTACAAATTTAATCCTCTACCGAGCACCGGAGAATTGTTAGTTTACTAACAAAGACAAACAAAATTGTGTAGCTGGCAGTGGTGTTGTTTGCTTTGGCTCGATCTGGAAATTCCATTACAATCTGGAAGATGGTGAAATTAGGTTAGTCTCTTCCAATCTTTACACACAGTTCATTCAGAAGCTGATTTCACTCTTCACCTCTAATTCTACTTGTTTATCAAATCATGTGACAGGCTTTTTTGCAGCATTCATCTTGCCAAAATTTTGTTCTTGGTACTCTGACCAAATCACTGGATATGGTAACAACTACTAACATTCCATATTTATTTCTGGTTTGGTAAGACTTATGTTTCAATAGGGTCAAATAATGGATCCTCAAAATGTTTAGATCACCTGAACATAGAAGAGGCTATTCTGAGTTTTGACACTAACCATACTGCGGCATTTCGTATTAAACTAAATAACTGTCGGGGAAACTCGCGCACTTCCGACTCTCACCGAGTACGTATAAACGTACAAACGAGTATTTTGTTGCGCACTCATACTCGTACACCAACCTCAATTACAAGCTCTTTTTAGAAACTTTTATTACTCTCTTTTTTACGGAGTTATACAAACGAGGGATGGTAAGCCCTATTTATAGTCATTGTCACCTCTCTACGGGAAGGTTCCGGAACTCGATTCTTCTAGATTATTCCGAATCCTTCTCTCACTCAATCATGTACCAGACTAAAAATCTCCCTAGATTTCTAATCTAGTCTACATGGTTCCATCGACTTCCTTCTAGATGTCTCCATCATCTTTCGGGGCGATCTATCTCCTTCTGGAAAGTTCCTCCACGTTCCGGAATATTCTGCATCATTCTAGAAAGTTCCACCGTCTTCTAGAAATTTTCACATCCCTCGGAATCCATCACCTTCCGAAATATTCCGCCTTCGTCCGGAATGTTCCTTCACCTTCTGGAATAACCCATTATCACAAAATTTATATTTGAAAATATGAATTAGCCTAACAATAAACTCTACTCCTAATAAGGGTCTCGATCATTCTAATTGGAGTGAGGAATTTGACAGGCATGTTTTGGATCCTGCGGTTTCAAGATGCATGGAGGTCATGCTCACACAAGAAGGTTGTCGGTTTAGCCATCTTCACACTCGTGTGGCATTTATCCTCGGTTGTAGCTCGCATTTGGGCAGGTAATCTCAAGTACCATGATTCAATCTGAACCAGCAGTACTTCAATCATTTTGTGAAGCTAACCTATTCTTTTGCTTAACATTATGATTGCAGCGTTTGTGTTATTTGTGGCGGTTCGATATTATCAACAATCAATGATCAAAGCAGAGAGTTGGGATGAAGTTGGATTCGAAAAAGGACGAACTTGCAACGATGATCATGCTCTTCAAAGGCCTCTGGTGATGAGCAAGCTGAGACAGGTATGTAGCTGATTCATTTGGATTACTAGATAGAATTAGATTATCCAAATCAAACATGTTCACAGTTTAAAGGCTGCGTGATTAGATTTTGACCCAACTTGACTTTCCTAGACTCCTTGTAAATATATGTTATAAACGCATTGTTGTATATTGGAAAACCTAGTACTAGGGGTGGACTTCCATTTGGATGATCCTGCATGTCTTTTTTTTTTTTTTTTTTTTTTTTATTTTT
>BSUD01000004.1:153944723-154055617 GCA_033239045.1 Fagopyrum esculentum | reverse complement strand
GATTGTTATTAAGTATATGTCTTGTTAAAATTAGATAAATTTAAAAGTCAAAATTTAAAAACTGAAAACACCGAATATGAAACCTACAAAATTGAAATTTTAATTTTTTAATTTTATAAAAAATTTAAGAAATCATATTGGATAAGAATCGAAATTGTAGTGAATATTTATATACATAAAAATATATAATTTTAAAATCAAAAATATCAAATATGAAATAAACCTAGTTGTATTACTTGTATATGATAGTTTGGAAAAAAGAACATAAATGAAAGATGAACGTTTGGTTTATCGTAAAAAACAAATATGGAGAAGCATATTCCGCAATTGATAAAAGAAGAAACGCAATTGATAAAATTGATAAACAAAAATAAACACATTTGTGAATAAGATCGAATGAAGAAAATAAACTGTTTATAAAAGTATTTGTAGATTCGGAAAAAAACTTTCAAAGCAACTGATAAATGGAAAATTCAAAACCCGTAAAACTTTTTTACATAATCAAGGAAAAAATGCAAAACTGATACATTTTAATCTGAAGATTACCTTGAAGAATGGAATTGATTTCTTGCTCAAAGAACCATAGGAGAAGAACCATAGGAGATTGATGAACAAATGAACGTTTGGTGATTGCTATATATAGTGAAATTTGAAGATATTAACTTGTTAGAGAAGATTTATCTGAAAAGATTGTCTAAGAAGTTTTTACGTTAAAAGGATATGATCGAATGAGTTAAGAACTGATTTGGTGACTTCGGGGAGAAGATTGATACGAAATCTTGCTAGATAGTTTTTTAGGAAAAATAATTATTATAAAGGTATAAATAAAAGGCAAAAAAGAATTTTAAGAAACTATTTCAAAATTTATAGTTTAACAATACGTTGGTTTATAAATTCTTTTTGTTTAAATTGTTGTTATTTGAAATATTTTTTTTAACACTTTCAAATTAGTTACTTCTAGTAATATTTATAATTATGCTTAAATTTTTGTTTTTAAAATCTGAATTTTAAAAATTTAGATTTCAAAAATTACGTATCAAATTATGTAACATTATGAAAATATTTTTTTTAAAAAAATACAAAATCTTTATTAACTAAAATATAAATCTTGTAAAAGAAATATTGTTGAATCTCATATTAGTTACGAGAATCGGGAAAACAATAACAGTTTGTTGTGAAAATAATTGTTCAATTACAAAATGATTAATAAAAAAAATTAAATAAATATTTTACAATTTAATAACAATAGCAATTTAGTAAATATTTTACAAAAAAAATTTAGAGATTAATTAAACTTTTTAATATAAATTCTGGTGGTTAGGATCTATTATAAAAATTATAATCAAAATAATTAATAATAATAATAATAATAATAATAATAATTTACTAATTACTTTAGAGATTAATTAAAATGGCAATTAGTTAGTTAAAAATTATAAAATTATTAATTTAGCAGCTAGTTGGTTATCATATATTTTTTTTATTTGAAAATTTACTTAGAATTTACGAAAAATATTTTAAAAGTATTTTTAAATTTATTAATGTAGCTAGTTAGTTAACAAAATCTTTTTATTTTAATTAATAAGATGAATAACACAAAATTTAAATAGAATGGCATTTTAGTAAATATTTTAGAAAAAATCCTATGTGGCATACCTAGTTGATTGACATGTGGACTTAGTGTCCTTTGTTTTAGTAAGTAATATAGATTCGTTGTTGAAACCAGCAAATCAGCGAATTTTGATAATGAATTCAGCGTTTTCCTGTAACAGACACAATTGAAAGGAATAAACCAGAAATATTGTTCTTGTTCAGCTTCTTCTATAGCTCGTCTACTTTTGTTTTCAACCTTTGGATACTGATTTGACTGAGAAGTTGTTCTTGTTGGTTGTAAAATCAACTCCACTGTAATAGAAAATGCTAAACTTCAAAGTTTTGACGATTCGAGCAATCGCAAACTTAGGACCGAAATTCTTCCTACCCATAATTAGAATTGCTCCGATGACTGCATACACAACTCCAGCGTGGTCCTTTTTTGATCCGGTTCATCTTTAGATTGATTCGGTTTGTCACTAGCCGAAAAAGTGGTGGTCAAAATTCGGATAACCCCAAACCAAAGAGTACCAACCGAAATTTCCCTAATTTTTATCATTGTCTTATGTATCATAATAACGTACGTACCCAAAGCTATAGAAATTGGATGTAGGTTTTTTGTCAATATAATTTCAAGTCTTATATAAATAAGGTATATTTTTACAGAAAAAACACAATTTTATTTTATTTTGAAGAAAATAAACACAATTTTGTTTCTATAAGTACTCCAAATATCTTTAAGCAAACAATTTTTTTTTGGCAAGAGGCTATAACAAGTAATATAATACCAATATTTGGTTTATAAAGTGACATTGACCTATTTAAGTCATCTCTAGAAGATTTTAGTTTGAATTTTTCATAATGGGAAGAAATTTGATACATAAGATAAGAAAGAAATATAAAAAGAATATATAATGACCCGCGGATAGATCGTCACTAGAATAAAAAAATAAAAGGAAAAAAATCCCAAAAATACAAGGTATCAATATACAATAATTAGAATCACAAAACTCTATATCAAAAAGAATCACAGTACAAAATGCTAGACAACCAAAATCTAGAAGAACAAATAGAACATGCTAGTGGAAGAAATGTACATGAAAGTAACCTGAGACTACCGGTAAAAACTTAATATTTGAACTCTTTTTTTGAGATTTCGATCACGTGTTCACGACCCATCAATCCCTCCAAACGAAACAATCTCTACACATCTTCTATGATGAACCTTCATTCTCCAAGACATGCATTCACCTCATCAATCATTGTGAGTAAAACAAACTTTGTTTGATATTGAAGTCTGACTTTATTATTGTTGTAATGAAGTTGCATAATTAATATACAATTTCCTAAGCAAAATTTTGTGGAAAGTGAATTTTTATCAAATTAATCAATAATGAAATTTGTTATTTGTTTGATTTTTTTTATTATTTTGTTATAGTTATTAGTATATTAATTTCAAATGAGCTTAAACTTACAATGAATGATATCGGCATGTAATTTAGGATTGCGGTAGATGTTGCCACTTGCCACCAGGTTAGAGTTTTATTAATATATTACTTCCTCCGATCATAAATAAATGATATTTTAGCTATTGACACAATTATTAAGAAAACTCCTAAACAACCTTAATTTTATAAAATTTTTTCTCAATTTTATCACTTATTAAATGTTCACCACCATTTTAAACCAATGAGTGAATATTTTATTATGAAAATATTTAATAAAACCAATTTTCAAGAACTATTCTCACAACTCTCTCTTAATAATAACCTTGAAAACATAAAACGACATTTAAATTTGATCAAATTTTAGATTCTAGGAAGTCATTTATTTACGATCGGAGGAAGTATTATTTTTTCATATTTTTATCCCGTTCCAACTCCCTTACTCTAATGTTTTTTGTGACTCAAACTACGCGTCTTGTTCTTCGCTCGTCGTTATGTTATAGCCTTATAGGTAAATTGTCATGCTTGGTTCCTACTAGTGTCACGAAAAACTAAGAAGCAACCAACTATTTATTACTCATCCGTCGAAATTGAGTATCGTGCTATAATACGTGCTTGTTTCGAGTTAATAGGGTTGTACACCCTATCATCGTCCGTATTTCTATATAGATTCACTTATTTTACTTTATATAAATATCATAAGTTTATGGTGTTAGTTATAAATATTAGTTAAAGATAAAACATCCACAATAAAATTAAACTAAAAGTTAAATTAAATTAAATTAAATTAAATTAAATTAAATTAAATTAATACCGTCAAAAAATCAGAATTTACAAAGAAATAAATTACCTAATTTCAGATTTTATATAGATCTCTTAAGATATGAAAATATATCCGATAAAATATGAGTTTATTTTTTCCTGATTTTATTTTATCTTGATCTATCTTTTCTTAGGCGAAGCTATAAAATTTCCTTTTGTGGATGACCTAACCCTGTATTTATTCAGCCGCTTGCGTATCCTTGCAATTCAACAAACTTCGATTCTTGTACATCCCTTCCGCGAAAACAATCATGCATCGATTCCAAATATTCGTCCGATTACCGGACTTGTATGCTGTCCCGAATCAAACCCTAGCAATCGGGATCACCGATCCCAATCAAACCTTATGGGATCTTCAGCAGTCTCTCCTTCCCCCTTCAATCCCTCCTAATTCGGTTTCCTTTTCTATCAATGGAAGAAAAATCGATTCTTTCACAAGAATCCTATCGGATTCCAGCTTAATCAGACCTTTCTCGGTCCTCAACCTTCAATTCAAGCTGCTCGGAGGTGGTGGCGATGGCGGTGCTACGGGTGCCGAGTCTCGTGATTGCTATCTCAACATGTACGCAGTCAAAAAGCCCGATAAGGCTGATCCGAACGAGCAGAGGCTGTCGAAGTGGACAAATTGTGCTCTCTCCTTCGAGCCTCTTAAACCCCCTTGCGTAATTGATCGCCTTGGCAATGTTTTCAACAAGGAGACGCTTGTGAAGGCGTTGTTGGATAAGAGTCTTCCGAAAGGCTTTTCCCACATCAAGGGTTTGAAGGATATGATTCCTGTTGAATTGTCGTTTATTCCAGGGTTTGAATCAGTTGATGGTGCTGCAATTGGGTGCAGTCAGGCTCGATTTCAGTGCCCGATTTCGGGTTTGGAGTTCAACGGAAATTACAAATTCTTCGCCTTGAAGAACTGTGGGCATGTGTTTAGTGCTAAGGCAATGAAAGAGGTCAAGTCATCTGCCTGTCTTACTTGTCACAAGGAGTTTGATGAGAAAAAAGGAGATAAGATTCCGATCAATGGAACTGAGGAAGAGGTTGAAGCACTTAGGGAGAGGATGCAGTTGGATAAGGCTAACTCGAAGAAGCCGAAGAAGGTGAAGAATGGCGAGCTTAGTGGCACTAAGCATGGGTTTGATGCTGTTTCTACAAGCACCAAAGAGGCTACTAATGAGCATCCTACTAAGAAATTCAAGGCAATTGATGTTGCTCCTGCTCATGCTAATAAGAAGGTTTATGCATCCATCTTTACTTCTTCAAGCAAAAAGAACTTCAAGGAGACTTACTCTTGCAGATCTCTTCCATTGGGTCGTAACTGATTCAACAAATGCATGAATATTTGTGTATCAGACTATTGTAATTTCTTGGTATTTTTAGTCACGCAAACTCTGTTGTTGTCATTTACAGACTTCTTAATGTCCAGTGACTGATTTCTGTTGTTCAAATGTGTTGGTGAAGTTTTGAGCTAATACAATGCATCAAAGCTCATAATTTGCCAGTTTGGACCCTTCATCATTGAAATTTCTTTAATAATATTCAGTTTAGGTACAAAATTGATTCACGTGTCAGTGCTTCAAACTGGGTGTGTTGAGATGCACTTGTAAAGGCTAGATGAATCCAATTTTTGGTATGCTGTGCTTAGGCATAGATAAGGCCTTCGTGTTTTTGTGACTGCAGTTTCCCAAAAATAACCTGTTCTAATTTCAAGGAACAAGCTTAGTACTGAATTTTGCTTGTGAATGATAAAGTAGTAGATCTTTGCTCAATTTTTTATGGGTCTGAAGGATTTATGAAGGTTTAATGATATATATTATGATTTTGCTAGAAAATTAATTTGGGATGCTGATGTGAGATTTGAATACATTGGCAGAGTGCACTTTGACAGTAAACTTGCTGTTGAATCCTCCTCCATCAAATTATTTGTATGATGGTATATTGCATATAATGCTTGTTTGGGTGTGTCCTTCCTTCTTTCTTATTCTTTCCTATCTGTTTATCTTGATATACTACATGCCCCATTGAGATCTTTTGAGGAGTATTTCCTTTCTGCTTTCGTGATGGATTTCTTATGTTGCATCTATTTGAGTATTCTTTCGTCTTAGGTTAAAGATGGCACTCCAGTAGATGAGAGGATTTATCCAGAAGAAGGCAAAATTTGATACCATGGATCAGTTTCCAGATCCATTAATCAATTGATCCCTAATCTTAGGAATCCTCCTATCCTATTGTTTCTGCATATCAATGAGAACCATTATTCTGCACAACATTCTCCACCTTTTTTCAGTAGAGTAGCATCACAACTGTACCTGCCTTTTTACACTATACACACAAGCAACTCATAGTAGGATAATTCCTTTTCTTTTTATCAGCTGCTCTTGTAGGTAGGTACAAGGGAATCATTAAAAACTGCAACTATGCCTTTGGCATAAATTTGTTGCCTTAGAAGTGTAGAACTAGTGTTCTTCAATCAAATTTATATTTGATGATGCCCAAACAAACCGAAGGAAATCAACAGGAAAATTGTCCCTATCTCCAAAAAAAATTTGAAAGTGAAATCAGCTTCTGCACGCAAACTGTCTGTTTATCTGAATCCAATCTCCTGTTACACCTTATTTTGGACGAGTACTGAATTTTAGAGTCTAGAGGGGGCGGTCATCGCTGTTAAGGCTTAGCCTATGCCACAGTGGGACTAGATTAGGTCTTCCTGACTGGTTTAGAGAGTTAACGGTTTATTCTGTTGGCACAAGTTTTCTCTTATGTGTTCTGTGTTTGTGTATCCTTATTGTGGGTGTTTCGTGTTCTTCCTAGCTTATACTCTATCATCTCTACTCAACCACTTGAGAAGTGACCTGATACTTGTGACATAAACAAGTTGGGTTTCCATATCGATTGTGCTGTCAATACAGATTTTTCTAGGGGTGGGCATGAATCCCGCTTAATCCCGTCCCGATCCCATTCCGATCCCGGCGGGATTTGGAAAAAAAATGTGTATCCCGTCCCGTCCCGCAATTTTTTTGCGGGACGGGACGGAGACTTCTCATCCCGGTTAATCATGTCCCGTCCCGCACTTATATATAAATAATATTTTTATATTTTTATATATATTATATAGATAAATATCATACATAAACTATAATTTTTTAAAAATATTTTATATTTTCAAAATTATTAGTTCGATAACTTTTCATCAGTCATTCACTAATTCTTTACAACTCATTTGGTTGGATCTAAAATACTAGAGGTTATGCTCTCCCTTGATTTAGTCCGTTCGCCGCCTTACTTTGTTTCGTTCCATCGCCGCTCTTGCTCTAGTCCGTTTCATCGCCCTTGATTTGTGGATTCCCGCAATTGTATTCGATAGTCAAATAAATGTACTTTTCTGTAAATTATTTGTTGTTATTTTTTGAATGTGAATTGGCAAGCCACTTTGATGTAAGTTGAATTTGTTTTCAATGTATTAACTATTAATCGATAATTAGGGATCGAGTTTTTTTCATCTTGTGTCTTTAAACATGAGAGAAAACAAACATACATATTGAAAATAATCGGTGCATAATTTGCGCGGAATTTGTCCCGTTCCTTCCCGTCCCGTCCTGTCCCACATGGGACAAGGCCCGCACGGGATGAAGAAAAAAAAGTCCTAAATCCCGTCCCGCAATTTACTTGCGGGACGGGACGCGGGACGACCCCTATCCCGTCCCGTCCGGTCCCATGCCCACCCCTAGATTTTTCAGCTTAAGTTGTCAGTTCTCTGTTTTCCCTGCAGGTTGTTTCTAAGTATTGTACCGGCATGTTATTAAGGTTCTCAATGTGCTACTTTGTAATACTATGTATAATTTA
This sequence comes from Fagopyrum esculentum, assembly GCA_033239045.1. NCBI lineage: Eukaryota > Viridiplantae > Streptophyta > Magnoliopsida > Caryophyllales > Polygonaceae > Fagopyrum > Fagopyrum esculentum. The sequence continues at coordinate 154,047,923 of BSUD01000004.1, read as the reverse complement.
CTTGCTCATACAAGCTCAAGATGAACAGCAGTTTGAAGGATCTGAACTTTGAAGCCTGCTAACTTCTGTAGATGAGGCAATGTATATTCTAGGCATTATTTTCTTGGGTTAGTTTAACTAATTGTTGTGGTTATGCTTATTGTACTAGATGAATGTCAGCTGTAACTAGATCATGCCAAAATGAGTGTGAATGATTCGCATCTTGATTGCAGTGTTTCTGCTATTGCTGGAAGTTCATTATCAACAAGATACAGTGAAGTTGTATTTTTTCATCCATGGTCAGAAAGGTTGATCAAATTCAATTCGCTCAAATTTTAGACTAAATTATCTCTAAGAAACTGGTAAAATATTGACTATAAACACATTGTTGTATAGCTTGTTATTTGATGATTATTGGCATGATTTTCTTGTATTCAAGTCTCTTGAGGTTTGTACTTGAAAATGAAGTATACTAGTAGTAGTAGTCACTCATGATCCTCATCTATCAAACAAAAGAGTTCAGAAAGAACTAAAACATTATCAAAGTGTGATGATGATCATCAGCCACTAAGCAGGTGAAGAATCCTTAGCAGATCCATCTCCATTGACTGAGTTTGTAGATTTGACAGATAAAACCGAGCCAAGGCTCGGTGAAGAGGGTCCTTTTCCGCCACCATTTCCGTTCAAAGGAGGAATCGGACGGTTTGCATTAACACCATTAGCGGTAGAGATAGCGGTTGCAAGAGAGATAGGCATAAGACATAGTCCTTTGCCTTGAAGATACTGCATTGCTGAACCCATGTCTTCTTCCATTAACTTCACCACCTGGTTTTCTGTCATCGACATGCTGCTGTCGTTCGTGGGTCCGGCGTCCTGGTTCCTGTTCGAACTCGGGCCAATGCCACCACCAGAACCACCCTGATCATGTACCAAGTTATTTTTGTTCACATTTCTTTGCATTTTTGTAACTTCATTTTTTTAAGGTTTTGATGGTTACCTCGGATGAAAGAGCAGCAATGAGTGGAGCTGCAGCTGCTTTGCCTCCTAATCTGCTCATGCTCAGAACCTGAATAACAGATATCAAAACTACATACTAATGATAGTATATCACCAATCATCACATGAAATTAAGTTTTCCCACAAATGCTCTATTGTGTTTAGAGAATATCAGCTAGGGTTTATTTTAACTAGTTTTCGGTTAATCAGAAAAAACGATTAACCGAAAACCTATACTGTTATCCAAAATTTTGTCTCCGACATAACAAGTCATTTCATGATCGGTGTTTGGTCTTATTTGCTCGCTTTTGTAGTCTACGAACAAAAAAAAAATTCTTAACCGAAGGCTCATTATTACCGGGTCTCTAAACCTAGTGAGGAGATAATTTCCGAGACGGGTCATATAGCTAAACTTTTACGGAATAGTAAGTCATAAAAAACCCGATACTATGTAGCACTGAAAAGGGACACCATTTTCTATCTCCGTGTCTTAGAGAAATTCGAAAACACATACATACAAGTATATAAATCTAATCTTATGTAGAACCATAACATTTTCTCTGTCAATTTTCTACAATTATCAAAAAAAAATTTGAAATTAAGTTTTTCCACAAATGTTCTACTAACTATTTATTGTAAATAAGTATATTAAACCATATTATCATCCTCGCTCTAGATAACATTTTATTTCTTCACTAATATAAAAATAATTAACCGAAAAATCCTATATCATGAAAAATCCTATATCGAATATCCATGACCGGTATTCGGTCTTATTCACTAACCTAAAGGGACAATATTTCCTATTTTCATGTCCTAAAAAATTTCGAAAACACAAACATACAAAAAAAATAGATTCTTATAAAAAACTATAACATTTATTTCGTCAAATTTCTTACATAGCTGACAAATTAGTGAGGTGAAGACCTCAATTAATGCTAAGATATTTATGATTATTTGTGTGTCTCGAGTTTTAATTTGTCGGGCATTCTGACAATGTCTTGTTCCCAATCTTAGAATCTTAGATCCACCAACTAATTACTTAATTTCTGGATGTAAAATAAGTCAAAGAAAACTTATAGATCCAAAGTAAATGACTGTATATATAAAGAGCATAGGTTAGATAGATAAGAACCTTGACTTGGACTTGTAGGAATTTCACATAATCGATGATTTCATCAAGCATTGAAGCCTTGTCTGTCTGTCATTCCCTCCAAATAAATTAAACAAAGAATCAAGTTATATCTTATTCAAATTCAAATAAGGAAAATTCTGGGTAGTATCCTGTTTATATTTTAGATTTTTTTAGATTATACTCTTGTGTTTTAGATGATGTTTCTGAAATTTATAAGTTATCGGAATATAACCTTATACCATTTATAAAATAACATTTGATAATACTTTGAGCGAAAAAAAATTCACCTCAAGAGTTATCTATACATTTAGGGCCCGTTTGGAAGCACCGGGAATGATTCCCGGTAACAAATGGATTCCGAATCAATCAAAAACTACGTTTGGTTGGAGGTCTTTTACCACATAAAAGTAATCTCATCCATTTCATTTCCTTTCTCTACCCTTATTCGATTCCATTCCGTTTTCATTCCACCACTCCAACCAAACGGACACTTAAAATGACCAATGATAACACTATTTTTTTTTCCTTCTCAAAATGTGAACTTAAAGATTGTAGACGGGTATACTCGAAAAAACTATAAAGTTTAGGAATGCCATTCGAATATTGAAAAATTCTTAAATATAATTCAAAAAATCTAAAGTAGAAGGGCACATGGAATTTTCCTTAAAATAAATAGAGTAAATTGATTACAAATGTTTTCTTTGAAAGTTGATTACTCTTTTTATAAATTCATATTTTAGAAAAAAGTTTAAAATATACCACATAAATAAGAATACTATTTAGTAATATTTGCAGACAAAAACATAAATAAGATTACTATTCTATCAAATTATGATGACCAATACCATGTAAGCCAAGTTCATTTCAATGACAATAAGAAATCCAATAAAATAACATGAATATATATATATATACACTTTTTAATTACAATTTTAATTTTTAATTTTCTCAAAATATAAAAACTTCAATTATTTATTTTTCTCAGATAATTTTAATTTTTTTTATAATATATATATAGAAATTGACCTGGTTTTAAAAATTATTTAAGAATGTATTTACAACCAAAATTTAACTTTTTCAGAAACACATTTAATTATAGTAGAACCAAACAAACCCTAAATATGATAAAATCACCCTCTTAAAAAAAGAATTATAGACAGCAACACACACGATGATCATAAATTCATAATATTGTAATACTAACGAATATGCGATTTTCCACAATTACATCACTATCGAGAATAATAATTTAAATTATTAGACAGATTCAAACAAAATTAATTATTAGACAGACGTCACAGAAGTAGTAAATTAAGCCCATCCCATCTTCTAGAGTATGAATTAATTAAAATACATGTTCTCACCTCACCAAGAATCAATAAAAATATTAATTTATCCATATTCTATAACAATGATAGTATTTATTTTAATATATTTTTATCAATTTCAGATCATTCTTAATCAATAATTTTCTGTATAATAATGCATATGTTTTTACCTTGTTTGCATTCGGGACTAGTTGTTGAAGACCCTTCATTCTCTCAGCAATCCTTTCCCTTCGCAGCTATAAAGATTAATTCCATTATAATGATTATAAAATGGATATATATATATATATATAAGTAAAAAGAAAATTATATGATGGATATTTACTCGTTCAGCGATGCTATGAGGATCTGTGGCCTGACCTCTGCGAGCCCTAACCCTTTGTCTAGCTTGACCACCACTTCTTTCTGTGGATGCACTTGCTGGGCTTGCTGAGTTCTGTTGATTAGGGCAAACTTAATTACATTCACTGATCCAATGCTGACATTACTAACAAGTTAGCATTAATGATGAAAAGAGTATAGTTAGGAAGTTATGTGCATGCGAGTCCGTATGTGCTATAGGTCTAACATATAAGTCCGGTTTAGTTGTTTGGCTAACTTATGTCATGTGGCACTCCAACGGAGTATGTGTGTACGAGAAACTCTAACTTAAGTCCGGTGAGTGTTACATCTTATAACAATTTGGCAACGGATTGCAAACAAACCTAGGTCATGGGGTATAAATCCGGTGACCTAGGTCGTGTGTATACGAGAAACTCTAACATGAGTATTACATCTTACAACAATTTGGTAATGAACTGCAGACCTAGGGTTGTGGGTATACGAAGAACTCCAAAATAAGTCTGGTGAGTCTGGTGAGTGTTCCGTCTTAGAAATGGACCATAAACCTAGGTCGGCTACATATGAAAGACTCCAACATAAGTCTGACTATAGACTTGGGTCGTGTGTAGACAAAGTTGATTTATTTGTGCAATCGAGGTAAATATGTATCTCAACACAACTTTTGTTGTATTGTGGAGATAACAATTCCACATCGATTATAAAAAGATTAAAAAAAAAAAACTATTGGTTTTAGGTTGAAAATCATTGGGTTTATGTTTTACACTTGAACTTATGCATCCATTGGTTAAAAAAAAAGCTATATTCACCCACCAAAATTTCATATAATTGATGATCATTATGAATTTATATAGAAGGAAGAACATGCCTCAAATGGCTGCTGAGTTGCAGTTCCACCATTTCCATGTAGAGGACCAGGAAAACCATTGTACATGGCTTGAACAGCCCCTTCTGCTCCCTGCAACGTTCAACGACCCATCAATTGACCAATATATATATATATGTATGTATATATATATATATTAATGGTGAAAATCTTGAAGAAGACGAAGATCAAGAAGAACTAACCATTTCATGATGTTGAGAAGGATGATCAACAAGAAGATGACGAGGATCCATAAGATGATCACCGCCGCCACTAGCAAGACTAAAAGGATTAAGCAATTGCTGTTGCTGAAGCAAGAACGCCGCCTTATTAGGGTTAGGGTTTGCAATTGCAGACGACGAATTCGAGACAAGATCAGGCCATGAACAGTTAGGGAGATGAGATGACAGCATTTGTTCAAGCAAATACTCATCTTGATGATGCTGATGCTGCTGATGATGATCTGAGCCTGTCGTTTCCATTGATTGAAGCTCCGGATCTGATGACGCGTAATTTGACTGGTGATTTTGATTATCAATCTGAAGCTCCTCCAGAGATAAATCTGAGTTTTTCATTCCTCCTTCCATTGTGATTACAGTCAAATATGTAAAAGGTTGAAGAAGAAGAAAGGAAGTTAATTTGCAGAAGAGACAGAAGGGTTTCTAAATATATATAAATATATATATACACATCTGAGTTTCGAATTGTTCTTACCTAATTCAAAGTCAATTAGTTTGAACTTTCCAGCGTTTGATCCGTTCGAATGTTCTTCATAATGAGGATGTAGAGTAGCTTCAACTCCTCTTAATTGCTCTCTTTTATAACATAATCATTTTTAAGTATTTAAGTTTAAATTTATAATTTTACACACGATTATTTTTTTAAAAATGAAATATTATTAATTTTTATTTCGAGAAAAAAGTTTCCACTTTCCACATTTCCTGCGCCTAACTCGATCCACGTCTCTCTGAAGTCTCAACAAACTAGATCATCCATTCGACCGTTTTCAAAATAAATTTTATAATTTTTTTAGTAAAAAAAACTTATCCAAATAGTTAGATTGGGATATATATATTAATTTCCTATTCTTTTGCTTTCAAATTTGAGTTTTGCTTTTGAGATTTGGTAAGTCTACAATAAAAGTCAATTTAGTATGCTATTATGTATCTCACTTGATTAACTTTAATGATGGACGTACATACTAAAATATCAGTATAGTATTTGTATCGATATCAGGATATGAGTATGAGATCGATATCTGATATATGTGTTTGTTAAGATGGTGAGGTATATCAAAAGAGGGTGATACTTGTCAATTTCTAGAGATATATACTCAATTACATAACATGGATATCAAATACGCAATATCCATACCCATATCCTATATCAGGATACAAGAAAGAAACAGACCCTAATTTACGACCAGTTGAGAAGATTGATGTATATAGGTAATCTAATAGGCATATACAAACTCGTGTTTATGTATTTGTTTCGTCTTTTTTATTCAAAAAAATATAAGTATGAACAATCATTCGGGTTTATACGGGTCGGACGAATCTGACCCGTATTTTAGTGAATGTGCTTGGGTTATTATTTTAGCACACGTATTATCACTTATTTTCCTAGTTTAATTTTTTTGAGACATTGTTGACTTGTTGTGTATCATGTTATGTTTTTGACTTGTCTATAGCACAATTTAGATAATTGGATTGTGATATTTAATATTTAGAACTATTGCATGTTGGTTTATTTTTGTAAGTACAAATTCTTTATAATCTAATAAAACGGTTAATTATATGTGGACTTGTTTCGTAACCTGCAAATCGGTTAATCATATGAATCATGAAAAAGACTTGTTTTGTTAAGATTATAATACAATCAAGTGAGAAAAGAGAACACGGGAATGCCTACACAAAATTTCACAAATATGTAACTACGCTTGAGACACTATCAAATAAGAGTTTTACATTATGTTTTACAATTACGATTACATTATTCAACATTAATATAAATATATATAAAAAAATCTAAAAAATAGCTAGAAACTCTAAAATTATAGTAAATTGGACTTGTTGCCAGTCCGAAAATAACAATTCAAGATATAGTACATCTAACTTCACAATCCAAAATGTTTAAAACGGACCGGAATTCTTGAAATCTTTTCCGGTCAGAATACACTTTACTAGCTAAGGTGAATTGGGTCGATTACTAGTACTCTTTTGAGTCTCGAGGGCGATTTATACCAACAACAACAACAAAAAAAAAGTCAAATGATCGAAATCACAAATAGCATAGGGATCGAAGGGACAAAGAGGCGACAAGCTTTGATCTTGATTCTACAGTGAGGACTCGACTCAATCTTCTAGGGCATGAATATATGAAAGGGAGAATCTTTTGGTATCAAAAGAGAAGATTATTCAAGATTTAATTAGGGTTTGTTTGGTTGTCACAAGAAAACTTTAAAAAAAAACAATAATTGAAGAAATATAACTAGTATGGTTTAAAATCGTGAAGAATCAACAAGTAATGTAGTGGCTATATAATTTATTGATAAAATTTCACTTATTCAACTCAATTTAATCTTCCTTTATTATTTAAATAAAATATATTTATTTTTTTAATTTCTAAATAGTTATAAATGTCCTCACATTATTTGTACCCTATTTATAGCCACAAGGGCATTTTGGACGCTTGGGGTGACCATGCTCTTTCTTGGGGTAACCATGTTGGTATTAAGCATCGGCATAACATGGTGCGTGATGCCTTTTTTGATGAGTGTCTTAATATTGGGATCTCTGTCCGAAAAGAGGTCCATACTGGTATGGTTGATGATAGAGGTGGGGAGTTGCGCCCGGCCGACATCCTTTTATATAATTGGTTTCAGGGCAAAGACACTTGTGTTGACATCATTGGTACATCTCCTTTCTCTTCGCCTGACTTGTCTAACTTCATTCCAGGTAAAGCTGTGAGGATTGCTGCTGATAACAAGAGGAAGAAGTATGCTGAGGTTTGTAGCTCCATGGGGTATCACTTTCTTCCCTTTTCCTTTTCCACGTTTGGCGACTTGGGTGACGACGCGGTGGAACTTCTTAAAAGGTTGGGCTCGGTTGCTAAAGAGTTGCCCGTATATAGTAGGAGTACTTGTTTTATTCTGACTAGGATTGCGTTTACCATTCAGAAGGGATGTGAAGCCCAACTTATTAGTCGGCTCCCATCCAACGGCTTGTAATGTGTTTTACCTTCGGTTTTATTAATAATAATAATAATAATAATATTAATAATAATAGATAAATCGAAAAGCTAAGCGCATGACTCTCGTTATATATATTACGCAACGCAATGCAAACCGACAACACTCAAAATAAAGTACATCCAAAATCGCATTTTCGATATTTTTTCTTCTTACTTGTACATGGCCGTCCCAATGCGTTGGAAAAAAAAAATTCAACACATTCGGTATGTGACGAAATCGTTTTATTCCAAGGCAATTGTTTAGCTTTGAATTGTGAAGTTAGTAAATCGAATGAGTGCGAACGATAAAACTCTAAAAACAAAAGACCACACATCTCTCGAGTGTATAGGGCTTATACATGAAACAAGCTATTCGGGCTCGGCTCACGTTCGTCTCGTCAAAAGCTTGGTTTGGGAGTTGACCTTGAGCATGTCAATGCTCTGCTATTTCGAGTAAAACTCGGTTCTTTGTGCTAAAATAACAATATATACATGAGCATTATTTTAGACGAGTTACTCTGGTTCGACTCGTCAAATGCTCGATTTGAATTCGACTCGTTTATCAACAAGCTGAACTTGAGCATGTTAAGACTCAACTCGTTCGATTCGTATAACACCCCTATTCAAAGCGATAGAATGAATACTAAATTAGCTAAGAGGTGACGTTTAGTTAGGTCGATTTAGCCGTAAATGTCTTTATCTTTTTTTCTTTTTTTTAAGAGGTACGTAGGTCACCCGATTCGATCGGCTTTGCCGCTCTACGTTCGGATCGGGTAGTAAATCGTGGCCCATCGGTGGGGGATAGTTTAACACCACATCCTAGTAGACTAACTGAATATTGGTTAAATGTCTTTATCTTCAATACTAAAGAGATATCACATTCTAACCTTGCTGTCCTTTCATTTTCGCCCCTATCTCTATCTATAGAGGAACTATCCTTTAACTTGTTTTATTATATAAAATCACATTAAAGCTTTTATAAAAAACAAATCATTTTCAATTATAATAAGTCTTATAGACAACCGTCCAAATAAAAATAGTTTATAGAATTATTAAACATTCATCTTGTTCATTGTCTAACTTATACAATCATTTGTCTTTTCTCGTTTTTTCTTCGTCAATAGAAGAGGTTAAATTACTAAATTTATCGAGAATTGGTATGATAGATATATAACTACACTTATTTTTTTGAATTTATTTATAAATGTATAGATTTTATTAAAATTTAATTTTGAACAATTTTGTTTTTAAAAGTTAAAATTCATGAAATATAGTTTAACGCATGACTTATCTAGACAAGTTAAGAACAAATTAGTTAAGTAAGTTTTTTGAAGATTTATATCTAGTAATCAGGTCAACGTCCCATCAATTTTAGCGGTCATCGTAATATTATATTTATACGATAAAATATATTTTTTAAAAATATTTTCATTATAACCATAATTAATTAATTATGCATGGAAAATTTATTGATTATATATTTATTTATAAATTAATATTAGATTTATACAATAGAAATAGTTGATTTGGTGGTTTGAATCATTCATATAAAATTAAAACATAAATTATGTAAATAAATAAAATTTATTAAATCAATACAATATATTTTAGGTAATTTAGACACAATAATTTTAATAATTTATTTGAATTTAAATACAAAATATAAGAATAGTTAACGGAAAATAAGACGATTTTTTTTTCTCGTACCTCTAAATGTATCGTTAAACTCGGTTATGTTGGAGATAATAGAAAGATGGGACACTCCGAGCCTAGTATATATGGTCGGTGGGCTACTCCTCCTATTGTCAATTGGTTTTAGGATGAAACCTCGCCGGGTTCATGTGTTGGGCTTGGGCCTAACGGGCGCATGTGCGCTCGTATGCACACGCCCCCGCTCTACTGGTCCGTCTGCATCGGACTTTGACATGTTATCAGAGCGGTTAGCCTCAATTCGGCTCGCGATCCTACTTGTGAGCAAGTGCAACTCGGTCTATATCCTCTAGTTGCACTTGCGGGTGCGTGTTGGAGATAATAAATTCCCACATCGAAAGATGGGGACACTCCGAGCCTAGTATATAAGATCGGTGGGCTACTCCTCCTATTGTCAATTGATTTTAGGATGGAACCTCATCGGGTTTATGTGGTGGGCTTGGGTCTAATACGCATGTGCGCTCGGATGCCCACAACCCTCGCTCTACCGGTCCGTCTGTATCGGACTTTGACAGTTATTGTATGGGCGTAATTTAGGTTTAATGATATTGACATATTATGACGTATTCACAAAGGGATTACATCAAGAACTATTTAACAATGATAGTTATATAACTTTATACAATTTGTAACATTAAACAATGCCAAATAAGTACATAATGTATACACTTAGTAGCCATCTATAAATATATTATTTCGGCCGGTATGGGATAGAAGTATGGAACTGATATATATTTAAGAATCCCGCAGAAAAAGACAAATACAAATGTATCTATCAATGAATTAGGGAAATGTCGTGGCATAAAAAGTTTTAATATATAAATTAATCAAAAACTATTATTAAGATTTTGTAACGATATATTTTATAATTGATACAATACTTTATGATTGAGTTTGTTCAGATTTTATTAAGCAATGCATATAAATTTTCGGTTTATATAATTTGACAATTTATATATTTTTTTATAACTATATGTAGCCGATTAGATGTATTTTACAACTTAAAATTATTATATTCTAGAAAAAATAAAAATAAATAATTGTTGAATTTTATAAATTTCCTTTTATAAAATATTTCTTGTTGTATAGTTTTAACCCATACCTATTTTGGAGATTAAAAAAAAATACTTAAACTTTAACCCTCAATTAATGATTGTTGATTTGTTTTTAAATTGTAACATTATAAAAAAATATCTCTTATAAATAAATAAACTCTACAATAAATAAACTCTATAAATTTATGTTTTAATATTCACTGTTTAACCAACAGTTATCATAAAAATATAATTGTTACATATTCAACAAAAAATATAAATATAAATATTCGGTCTTTAATCAACTTTAATATTTATTGGGTTATTTTTATTCTGATTTTTTTTGTGTGATATTTTTTATTCTCCTTAATTACTAGTTAAATCGACATTATTAGTATAACGATTCAAAAATAATATTTCATTTTTTATGATACACTTACTTTTTCTCATAAAAAAATATTTTAAGCCACTAAAATCATTATTTTAGATCCTAAATTATTACAAGTCCAATTATTTTAGGGTTGTTGTCTAATATTTTGGATTACAAGTTAAACAAATACTCAACATTTAACCCTCACAAAATATTTTTTTAATTAACTTCTTTAAAAGCATAATTAGGAAGCTAAAGAATTGATTAGATGCTTCGATACCCATTGCAAAATAATTAAGCAATGATAATTAGGACCACTAGATAGTAGTTAGGTCATATATAAAACTATATGTCAACCCCTATAAGTTAAGTTAATTTATTTTATTTTATTTTGCAAATGTACTTAGCTTTTTCGCACGTGGTATGTACCACTTAACAACAATACAACAAGGTATGATATTGACATTGTAGTATATACTCTATGGTTCCACTTATGTTACAATTAACATATAAGAAGTTGAGCTCCACTTATGGTGTCATTTACATGATATCGACTGAATTATTGTCACAATTTTGACTTTCTAATAATAGCTTGTTTTAAGGAAGAAAAAATTGTCTAAACAGTACGTACTTCATCTTTTAGGCTGATTAAACTTTAATGTCATATCATTTAAATTATTAGAACGGTACCTTACATATTGAGCCCGATCAAAGATTAGTACATAAATTATCATCTAGAAGGTGTCATTTATTTGATTGAAGAAGCAAATGAAAGTGGTTGACGGTTTTCACAATTGAAAACCACCAACTACTTTCATTTGCTCCTTCAATCAAATAAATGACATCTTCTAGATGGTAATCCAGATAATAATATTGGGTTGGGCACAATAGGTGAAGTACCGTTTTAATAATGTAAACGACAGAATACTAAAGTTTAGTCAGTTTAAAAGATGGAGTACTGTTTAGACAGTTTTCTCTTTTTACAAATATATGTATTAGCATTAAAGCATAACTTAATATGGCCCATTGGGCTATGACCCATTGGGTTTGTCTAACAAGTGGGCCTACAACCTTAGTTGAACACACTCTCACTTACCATTGATATTAAAGTTGTGATTAGTGCCTAGCTTACCCATAAGATACCATAATCAATGGTTTAGGGTATGTTTTTTTTTTTATCTTAGACCAACGAGTCGAGTTTTTTATTAACATATTCAACTTATTTAAAATTGGGTTCAGTCTAACCAGACATAAAAATGTGTTTATACTCGACTTGCAAAGTCAAGTGAATGTATCGAACTTCTTTTGAGGTGAACTACTCTATAATCTTCTTACTGGAAAGATTGATATATGATCATCCATAGGGTTGTCATTTAAGTCAAGCTTTGGTATGTTAGCTCATGTTCACCTTGTTTAGAATCGAGTTGAATCAGCCGAGCTTAAATTTCAAGTCAAGTTAAAATAAATATGCTCGCACTTGGTTGTTTAGTTCCGAAATGAATTTTTTTACGAACTAAGATAGAGTCACTCGACTCAAATAGCAATACTAGTTAGCTTTGAGTTCAAGTGGTTTTGGTTCCAACCAAAAATATATACAGAGAAGTTGTGATTCACCATTCAAATCAATAAATTGGTTTGAATTAAACAACTGTTGTGAAATAGATATGAACGCATAGAGTGATAGAGATAATGTTATATTTTACTATATTTGTAAAATGTGTAATTTTGTTGCATAAGAAAATTCACAATTATAAATTCAAACCTTCTTAAAATGAAAATCTTTCACTTGTTTCTTACACTATAAAACAACTATTTAACTATATTAGCAATTGAGCAGAGCTTGTCATAAATAAATAAAAAAGGTTCATCAAACATAATTTAAAGGAACAATTTAATTACAATAATTTTACAATGGTCGCACTCTAGAGTATGTTCACTAAGTTTAAATTAAAACGACGGGTTACAGTAACTTTACGATGATAAAACTTTGTATTCTACATACCATGTTTAAATTAAAAAACAGGTTATAATAATTTTATAATGATAACACTACAATCCGTGCACCATGTTTAAATTTCTATCATAAGTTTGCATAAACATGATACACAGTTCAAACTATTACCGGAGATGAAGTTGAAGATGAAAAATGAGGATAAAAATGAAGGGGGTAAATTAAAAGTTAACCGAGTTGGTGGATAGATAATTATTGAGAGAATAAAGGGAATTGTCCGAAATAAAATTACAAAATGGACATGTATTAAAAAAAAGTTACATGCAAAAGTCACGTGATACGTGTGATCATCTTCCTTTTGACATATATACACAATACAACAAAAGAAAAGAATCACATTAGAAATTGTAGAGATGGCAGAGGAAATCCATTCGGTTCGTTCGTGCATCTGGAACAAGGAGTTGTGCAAAAAATCATTCAGATGCAATGACAAGCCATATTCTTTATTAAAACTCGACAGTTTTTCAAGAGAGTTGTTTTATTGAACACTCTTCTCAACGCCGTGAGAAGCATTGACATCTAGGCCCATACATATATTTTCTTCTTCCCGTGATGATTCAAATGGAGAGATAGCATCTTTGTTTGAATGGGAAATCCATTCGGTTCGTTCGTGCATCTGGAACAAGGAGTTGTGCACAAAATCATTCAGATGCAATGACAAGCCATATTCTTCATTAGGACTCGACAATTTTTCAGGAGAGTTGTTTTATTGAGCACTCTTCTCAACGCCCTGAGAAGCATTGACATCTAGGCCCATACATATATTTTCTTCTTCCCGTGATGATTCAAATGGAGAGATAGCATCTTTGTTTGAATTGGGAATTGGTACAACATTAATCTGCCCATACATATATTGTCTTCTTCCCGTAATGATTCACATGGAAAGATAGCATCTTTGTTTGAATTGGGAATTGGTACAACATTAAGCTTTGGTAGACCTGAATGCCAACAAACAATTCATAGGATGTGGAATGTTCTTTTGGCTTTGTTTGTTGGAAGAGGGAACAACCTTTTTCTTACTCGCTTTTATCTGTTGACCAGTCGTGAATATGCAAGACGAAGCTATCCCTATCTTTCTCCCTGATGAAAAAAGATTTCCAGCATAGCTCACCATTTAAACCAATCTGCCCAATAAAAGCAACACGTGAATGCAAATAATTCATATCTTCAATGCATCGATGTTTTTAAATGTTAACGAGGCTCTCAAGACATGTTCATAAATGAGAGGCAATTACCAACAAATTCTACATACAAAGCAAGAACAAACTAAAACCTTAAAATAGAAACCATATGAATATATCAATCTACACACATTAGAATAACACGAGTAGGCTAGTGTTTGGCTCCGAGCACACAAGCACTATTTGCCAAAGAATTTATTAGACACGTTTAAGTTACATTTATATATTTAACACGCCAACTGATTTGGCGGTGCTAATCTAGTTTTACAAAGATTTTAGCATATCATCTAATATAAATTATCTCTCATTTAATCTTATTTAGGTTTTAAATATTGATATTAAATATCAATATTAATACATTATCCAACAATATGTTTTTTTCTAATCCGTTAACTAGAGTGATGGTTCTTATCTACACTAAAAAGAAAAAATATCACCAAAACATATATTTTCTAGTTTAATATCACATTGTGTACAATGAAAGATAATTCATTCCTAGGAGAAAGTAAGTAAATACAAATGCATGAATCCTTAAGTGTAACAATTTGTTCTCTACATTGTGTTTGTAAAATTAATACATGCCCTATTAGATAATTATAATGGGTGTTATACATTTTCAAAATTTGTTATTTCATCCATGTAGTAAGCATAATTATAAATGAAAAACAATACATATAATATTAGCATCATGTCATACTGAAATACTACATATAACTTTTAAATTCAATAGTACATAGATGTTTTATAGTACATTATCCAATTACACCTAAGTTTTGTAAGTCACCTTAATTTTTAGTATCTCCCTTGTTCTAATTCATGGTGTTCATATACAAAATATAAAATTGGTAATCATACATACACATAGAGAAAAAATCCATTGTCAATTGCTAATGATTCTTTTCAAGCTTTTCACACATAATTTAACCATTCCCTCCTAAATTTATATGTTTATGTTAGTTATATACTCATATTTAAAAATGATAAACAAAAAATATTTCACATCAAACACTCAACAATTGATTGATTTGACAAAATGATGAGCAATCATTGACCAATTGAAGATAGGTAACCTTGTATGAAGAAGGAGTGAAGTCCCCCATATGCTCTAGGTTTGCGATTGAAATGGGATGAATAACGTTTGAAGAAGTATCATCACCAACAAGAACATACCTAGTAAAAGTATCAAAAATTAGTAAACAATATTACAATAAAAATGGTGTTATTCACTTCATGAAAATAGTTATATATAACAAATTAAGAGTTAAAATCTCAAACTGACTAATGTCACTTATTTAAGCATTTGTGATTTGGTTAAGTAAAACACTCTAGAATTGCTAGATATTAAAAATTAAACTAGAGCAAATTAATAATAAAATTAAAGAAGTAAAAATATCTAAAATCTAAAAATAAAATAAATACCAATACTAAATAAAAAAAACATTTAATTAGGGGCTCCGGCTATCCGATCCGAAGGCCCGGATATCCGTTCCGACAAACTTTAAAAAGTTCGATCCGAATCCGATACGAGAACAACCAGATATCCGACAGTAGTATCCGGACGAATATCCAATCCGAAGATCCGATCCAGATATCCGATCTGATCCGGACATTTATTCTTAGACTAATCGAATATATCCGATCCAATCCGACTTGTTCCCCTAAACCCCGATCCGTATCCGATGATCCGAAAATATGTCCGGGTCGGATTTATATCACCAATTGTCGGATATCTTCGGATTCAGATTTTTTCGAATCGGACCTTCGGATTAGCGGATTAGATTAGTCGGATTAGATATTTTTGCTCACCCCTACATCTAATAACACCCATATAATAAACAAACTCTAATGTAAAATGTAAGAAAAAGAGTAAGAGTGATTTGTTACCTCTTATGATTCGATGACATTAGATAAGATTTCTTAACCATCAAAATATCTTCCATTTGTGGAGGACTATGAAAACTAATATGTGAAATTCCTATATACACTCATTTTTATACACATCTGCACTTTATCACATTTTATTTCTCATCGATGTGGGACACTAAAATTTTTTGGTGGTCTCAATTAGTGCTAAGCCGCTCTTATTGAACGTATCTACCCATATTAGTATACACTCCTTTAAATTGAATATGATATGTTTATTAATCCGCTCTTGTACATTGAACGAAGTACAACACACTCTTATTCAGTGAATGAAGTCCAACATGATCCTATTCAACGATTGAAGTCATTATATCAATGATTTAAAACTTTGTTTTTTTGAAAAGTTATGTATTTATCAAAGGGATGGAACACGTCGGATAATTCGTGTTCGTTCAAGTCGAGTAACTTCTTAATTATATTATTATTATTATTACATTATGGATGGAACACGTCGGATTTGAAAACCCGATATGTCATTAGGATGTAGACTTCATTGTGAGTCCACCAGAGTTAGATTGGAAATAAAGTCACAATCAAACCTTTCAGCAAGAGTATTACAAATCGTAAAATACATCCGACCTTTAGTTTACAAAATAATTTTGGTCATGAAAACTTGAATTCATGTAACTAGTATAACAAAGAACGAAACAAGCTTAACGACATAAATAATCCAAATACGTTAACGATCAAGAAGTAAAACGATATCCCAAAATTCCTAAGACAAACGTGAGTCCAACTAAATATCATCGCTTAAATAGATAGTTTCGGTGTCATGCCCAATACTTGAAATGACCCTAAAAACAACAATGATGAAATCATTAGCTAAGGACTAAGGTTCCAAAAATTAATTCTAAGCCCCACAATCAAATTAAACCTATATTCATCACGTGAGGAACGCAAAAATCAAAACTACTATTAATATTTGAATATAAGTATATAAATCGGAAACGTAAATAAATGAAATATAGGTGAACAAATGATTAAGCAAGTTAAATAATGTTGGGGAAAACTCCGCGTTCCCGACTCTCCGAGTATATATAAACGGGTATTTTGTTGCGCACTCACACTCGAACAAAACCTCACTTACAAGCTCTCTTTAGAAGCCTTTTATTACTCTCTTGTGGATGAAGTTACACAAATGTGGGGTGGCCTCCCTTATTTATAGTCATAGCCACCTCCTCTACGGGAAGGTTCCGGAACTCGATTCTCCTAGATAATTCCGGAGCCTCCTCACACAATCCTATACAACTCTATAACTCTACCTAGATTTCTAATCTAGTCTACATAGTTCCGTCGAGTTCTAGATGTCTCCATCATCTTCCGCCTCCTTCCGGAAAGTTCCGTCACCATCCTGAGTATTCCACTTCATTCCAGAAGGTTCCACCATATTCCGGAATGTTAAATCACCTTCCGAAATATTCCGCCTTCTTCCGGAATATTCCGCTGTCTTCCGGAATGTTCCTTCACCTTCCGGAGTGACCCATTATCACAATATTTATATTTGAAAATATGAATTAGCCTAACAATTCCTCCCTTAATTCATATTTCCAAATATCTCCACAACATCCGAAAATCTCACCTTCGTTTGCTTCTTAGTTACGGTGTCACTACATCCTTTTCGCACCGCTCTTCCATCTAAGAAGCAAATATTCTTCTCATCCTTCCGGCCTCGCATCACCAAGCGTCTCCCCTTGATCAACTTGCACCATCTCCTTGTGCCGACGAACCTATACCCCTACATCGTCATCGCACCCAACGAGATTATATTTACGTTCGCCGATGGCACGTACCTCACATTGTGTAGAGTATGGCTTGTACCGTTATGAAGCCTCATCCTCACGCTTCCGGTACCTTCTACCTTCAACTTCTCACCACTCACCGAGTTGAAGTGACCAAACTCTCCACCAATCTTCAAGGTGTCAAATAATGCTTGGTCTCTACAAACATGCATCGAGGCGGCACTATCCATCACCCACTCTGACTTGGCGGTCTCCTCACCCGTCGCCAAGTAAACATCTCCGTAATCAACTTCACCAACTTCACTTACCACATTTGTACGGGAGTCCTCTCTCTTCTTTCCCGGCGACATCTCTCTCAACTTCTTTAAGTCCTCCCTCATCTGAGGACACCGGGCTTGCATGTGACCCTTCTCCGCGCAGTAGAAGCACTCGACCTCCCTCAAATCTCGTCGCGAGCTTGATCTCTGCCTCGGGTCATCATGCCTCCTCCACTGACTCCTCCCTCGTTCTCGCTCCCCTACAACTAGTATGCGATCTTCTCCCTTGTCGGTAGCATCATTCTTCATCATCCTCTCACTCTCCCGCAAAGCAGCGGTCACCTCATCCAAAGTGAGAGACTTCCTTCCTACAAGTAACGTCTGCACCAAGGACTTGTAGGACTTCGGCAATGATGCTAGCAACAACAACGCTTGCTCCTCTTCTCCAATCTTGTCATCAACATTCAACAATTGACATACTAGTTGATTAAACGAGTTAATGTGGTCATGAAGATTACCTCCTTCCTCCATCTTGAGCGAGTAAAGCTCCATCTTCAAGCACAAACGGTTGGTTAACGACTTCGACGCGTAGATGCTCTCGAGCTTCTCCCACAACGCCTTTGGTGTGGTCTCCTTCAACACACCGTACTTAATCTCGGGAGCAAACGCCAACCGAATTGTACTCACCGCCTTCCTCTGGATGCTTCTCCACTTCTCCTCGTTCATCGATCCAGGCTTCTCCTCCTCCAGAGCTTGGTCAAGACCCTGCTGCACCAAGAAGTCTTGAATCGTACTCTGCCACAAAGTGAAGTTGATCTTCCCATCGAAGAGTGGAATCTCGAACGCCCTCATCGCCTCGGCCATCATCACGCCAATCACGAGATTCTTCAAGCAACAAAGTTTACCCGAACACCACCACCGCAACCTCGGCTCTGATACCAATTGTTGGGGAAAACTCCGCGTTCCCGACTCTCCGAGTATATATAAACGGGTATTTTGTTGCGCACTCACACTCGAACAAAACCTCACTTACAAGCTCTCTTTAGAAGCCTTTTATTACTCTCTTGTGGATGAAGTTACACAAATGTGGGGTGGCCTCCCTTATTTATAGTCATAGCCACCTCCTCTACGGGAAGGTTCCGGAACTCGATTCTCCTAGATAATTCCGGAGCCTCCTCACACAATCCTATACAACTCTATAACTCTACCTAGATTTCTAATCTAGTCTACATAGTTCCGTCGAGTTCTAGATGTCTCCATCATCTTCCGCCTCCTTCCGGAAAGTTCCGTCACCATCCTGAGTATTCCACTTCATTCCAGAAGGTTCCACCATATTCCGGAATGTTAAATCACCATCCGAAATATTCCGCCTTCTTCCGGAATATTCCGCTGTCTTCCGGAATGTTCCTTCACCTTCCGGAGTGACCCGTTATCACAATATTTATATTTGAAAATATGAATTAGCCTAACAAATAAGTACAACTATGAAAAGCGATAAAATTTTATAAATATATCATAGTTCAAACAAGCAAAAGGATACTCATATAGTTTCATAGCATTGTAAAACAGATGATTGAAATACTTTAAATTCACAATAACAATAATGAGATAGAGTATCTTAATAATATAAATCTTATTCACAATCAACGACAAACTTAACGTGAAATAGAACGACAAGTAAGTAGGTAAATATGACTCATAAGTAAAGTTATTGAGCGGTCGGAGATTGATTGAAAAGGCAGCCCAACCGCCTGCCTACTTGTGTTGGTAAGTCGATCGGAGGTCAAGAGTGTGGTGCTCGCATTACGAGTGTGCCTCTAGGGCGCATTGCAACCGCGCCCCGCACTCGCAATACGAGTGTGTCGGAAGCTTCCATATGTCGAAATGAGGCGGAGAACTGATGCTCAAGCATGTAAAAATTCCGGTGCAGTCACAGTAGGACTGCGCATCCAGGGCGCAACGCAATTGCTCCCCCAAAAAATTTCTTTTTGGGAAATAAAAAAATTGCACCCGGGACGTGCAATCCCACTGCGACTATGTTTGGGCTGACTGTTTTGTAATAATCTGTATGACCAAATAAATTTTGTCAACAATACAAAAATTTGTCAACAAAGAATAATAACAAAATAAAAAAAAAGAGAGAGAAGAAGTTGAATAAATCAATTCAAATAATACACATAAAGAATGTAGATCGAGTCAAAATCAATCAATAAAGAAAAAAAATATAAGAACATAAATTGATTCGAGTTGTTCATATAACTTAAATGGAGAAATCGAAAATCGTGAAATTGAGAATAGATATTTGAACTTAAATTTGAGGCGAAGAAATTATAAATATTTGACCGAATTTAATATTATACCTTATTATAAGTTTTGACTTCCGTTTCGAAGCATGAAATTGAAGATCAATTTCAACAGTTCACTAGTGATGTTGCGGGCAAGAAAAGAGTTGAAAGAAACGTGATTTCTAAATGTACCGGTAAAAATCTATATTCTTCACCAGAATTACGCACTTCGCGTGCGTAGTTGGGTGAAACCAACTACTATGCATATGGGATGCGAGTTGAAGTAAATTTTTTTTAACTCTCAAACTACGCACCCCATATGCGTAGTTGGAAAAATCTCAACTACGCACGCGAAGTGCGCGGTTGTGATGAAGAGTAAAAAGTTTCAGCAGTATATCTAACATTGGCAGAAAGAAATAGAGCGGAGAGAGGATTGGAGAGAGAAAAATATAAATTAAAGCTTTTTAATAAAAAGTATTTTATAAAACTTGAAAAGTGGACGGTTAATTTTTTAAAATTTTCATTTTTTATAGGTTATCTCACAAAAAATATTCATGATGTGGATTAAGTTAATGTTATATTTATCTCTAATATTTATATTTGTGGTATCCCATGAAAGAAATATTGCACACAAATAACATCTAAATATTCCATATATTCCATATAAAAACCATAAAAAGGATCCAAATATTCCATATAGATTGGGCTTCTATTAGGCCCAAAATAGTCTATACACAACAAACTTTCATTCATCTACCATGAAAACAAGATTTAGAGAGTTCCTATTTAAACATGTACAAACTAAAGATTCGAACTCAAATCATAAAACTAAGGAGTCTAGCACCACATCCCACTAGACCAACTGAATATTAGTTAACTCCATCGAACTTGTTTGTAATCATCTAATGGCAATTTTTAAGGAATTTTCCATTTGTTTAAACTTTTGATATTTGCTGATCGTGACCATTAGTCCATCTTTCTTTTCCGGTTGATGTCCTCCAAGTTTTTTTTTTCCAGTTAATCTCCTATAAGTTTTGATTTTTCCATTTGATGCACTATTTTCATCGATGATCGTAATGAGAGAAGCCAAATAATGGAACAACCTATATTTAAATGTAATTTTTATATAATTACATATAAGGGTGAAAATCGACAAAACTCATAAGTCGAGGTACATACATGCCGACAACCCATCCGATTTTATTCATGGGTTTGTATGGACAACATCGGAAGCCTGAACATAACGGGTTAGCCCAGCCCATTTGTACAGCTCTATTCATGCCATACTACAAATATGAAGAAAAAGATCTTAATTGCACCATTAGAGATGTCACTACTGACAAAGGTCATATAATTGTCAAACCAACATCTATAATTCATAAACCATAATCTAAATGTCAAGCCCCATCTGTAAATGTCAGAACATCATTTGATTGCTGAATATCATCAAATTGTCAAATCATCGTGAGCAACTTAACAAAATACAGCATTACAACCAGACTAGTAGCCTCAATATCTGCAAATCTTCTTAGCAACAAGCTCGTAACCAATTGGATCAGACATAAACAGCTTTGTTCAGTTTGTTGTCCAACATGATACCCTCTAGCAACTTTAAGATCCTTATTGCTATCAACCCAATCTTGCCTCTCTTATCAGAACCTAAAACGAGACAGTGGTAGACAGGTTCATGATCACAATTTGTAGCAAAAAAATGAAAGAAACCCTCATATGGCAAGCAAACACGCGCAAAAGTGGACAATCGCAAATTTTGGGGTCTAGTTGCTCTAAATATCCCAAACTTTGGGTAAGGTGTTGATAATCTGAATTAAGTTCACATTTAGAAATCAAATGTAGCTCAATGTATTTCAACAACTGCAATGAATGAACAATATCAACTCATTTGGTTATCGGATTTACTCTCTTATGGTGAAACCTGGGGATACTATCTGCAACTTACTTCAAACCTCAGGATATTTTGTGAAATATGTACTTTAGAGGAGCAACCTCAAAAGTTGGGATATTTAGAGCATTTCCACCAAACTACAATGTAGTGACAAATAGCAATAACTAATACGGAAAATTCTACGAGTATACAAGTATGTGGGTCTATGAGAATTTGGTTTTGATACCTGAATGGTTAGAAAGACCCAATCAACATCTCTTTATTATGAAAGCAATAAAGAAAGAACTTGGAAGAACTATAGTGGTGCATATGAATACAAGTAAAACCTAGATGATGTGTCATACCTCTTCAGCAAATTTAATCAAAATGGTTGTCCTTGGTCGCAATTGACCATCCACAGGAACAAAATGGGCTGTAACAACAGCAGGAAATCCCGCACCATCCAACACCCCCTTCAAAAAAAAAAAGAATTGTATGTCAGATAGTTTATCAGCAAAGACGATTACATTTCAGATTTTAAAAACAGCGTACCCTCACTATTCCAGCAACAAATGCTCCACAATTGAAGGTGCCCATGTCTTTTGGTATGGATATAAATCTACCAAAAGGATAGATGTTTCAGCTCAAAACATAAAGGTTTACAAATCAAGAATGAAATCGCATTAGACTAAGAAGATAATCTACTTGTTGACAAGAAGCTCTTTCTCACTGATCATGTATTCATCTTCATGTTCAGTACCCTTCTCCAGGGAATCTGCAACCTAAAAAGAAAGCATGAGCCAAGAAAATTAATCCGGGCAAATTCTACCGAGAGATAGTTCTCTGAAAGTGGATCTTCCATTCAAACCAGTCAACTCAAACAATGAATAAGGTTAGTAATGTTTTGCATCTATCAGCTATGTCTGTCATGTACCAATGATTTGGAACGCATAGAAGATAGATATAAGCAACCATGAACAGAACATAACTGAAATGTTTTAGGAATGCATCTAAGATCATCAATCAAACACAGACCAATTTAAAAAAGATCCTATAAGCCCTAAACAATATAGTATCAAAACAAGAAAAGTGGGAAAAGATGAAGTGCTGAACAACATTTTCGACAGTAAGTTTTGCAGGAACTCTCAAACACCGTGTCCGCCATATATCCAGACAGATGGGAGAATGACATGAGAAACAGAGAGAGAAACATACATGTATAGGCAAACTGTGGGCAAACAATTCTTGAAAGCGAAAATGGAAATGCTAATAAATGGGATCCTTCTAATCACTTACCTTTCCAAATAACACCTTCCACACAGTGCTGTGTACAAATGATAGAATACCCAATAATCGTGTTTCCCTTCTATTTCCCTGTGGAATCAGACTGAAAGTTATTATGGTTGTAAGTAAAGGGTTAGTGTGCATAATAAGGAAAAAAATAATGGATGGCATACTGCATCTTGACTCCATTTTTTGCACAAAGTAGAAAACATGATTAGATAAGCACAAACATAACATATACTTGAACTTTAGTTGAATATACAAATATAACTGGACAAAGGCCCAAATCACATTGTGATGGGAAGATAAAAAATGTTGCTCAGAATCTAAATGAAGGGACATATATATATTACCCTCTCCCTGTGGCAAAGAAGTTCTAAAACTCGAGCACCAACTGCGTATCCAGCATCCTCCAACCTAAGCAGCATTTTTTAGTAAAATTTGATAAGATTTACACAATCAACATACAATAAATTCAGGATGGTATGACTTCACCCATCTTGCAGGAAATAACTATATTTTTTTTAAATAAAACCTGCAAAACCACTGTTTTGTTAGAGAGAAGCAAATATTGACCTCCTCTCGAGCTCAGCAATATTGTCGACTTGAGTCTGGTTGTACTGAACAAGCTCTGAAAATAAGAAGGCAAATGCACTCAAACTGACCTGCGTTCAAAATCAAGAACTGCGTATTACAGATTAAAGGAGTTGTTTAAATAAACGAGAACTCACACGACATATAAAGTAACAATTAAGGATCTGAAAGAGAAAGACACTGGATAGCAAATGAGAAGAGTAAAGTGGGAAAAATCTCACCTCCTGTTTGCCCTTGCTAAGGGGTTTATCGAGGATATTAGAGTACTGCTTCATCTTCCCTGCTCCTATCATCGTTCCTCAATTGGTCGCGGTTCTGAGATTTTGTAATTCAAATCAAAATTGGACAAGAAAGCTTTCCGTCAAGCAGGAACTTAGAAAACATTGTATAACTTATCCTAATCATAACTTCTACAACATCTAATCAGAATTCCTCATAGAATATGACACTAATATAAGCAACTCCTAGAAACATTCTACTCTAAATTAATCAAAGAAGATAGGTCTTCATGAAAAAAATTTACTAAAGAGTTCTGTATGCTTTAACAACAAGCATACAAACACTCATAAACATGTTAATCATTTAAAGGAAGTAATCTAAGTGTTCAGATTATCTAAATAAGTCCCTTTATAAGAAAAGAATTAGATGATAGAGGACAAGGCATCCCATCATTAGCATTTTCTGGCAAACAACATTTAACTAAGCAGATTATGTTCATAGTGTAGTATTTCCATCATAGTCAGTGTTTTCCGCAATCAAACAAGTTACATATCCATCCTTCGCTTTCAAATCTCAGTGGCTGCTGAATACTTAGAAAATGCAAGTTCTCAACTTTTGACATTAAATCAATCAAGTAAATTCTCCATTTTAACCAAGCATGTCCCGAGAGCTGAACATTAAGTATGCATTTTCAATTTAAGTACTAGTTTCAATCTATGGTTGGACAGAGCGACAGTAAGAAAGACAAGAAAAAACCTAAAGAAGAACCTAGAGCAATGTCAAACATAGAAAACAAAATCCCTAACAAAAAATCGATTTCATAAATTCAGTCGTTCTACAAAGAAAGATAATTTAGATCCACAAAATACCTGAAACTCGCCGAAATCCGTCTCCGATAACGCTCACGAAACCACCGATCGAGTGAACGGTGGATCAGCCCTAAAACCACTTATACAGTTATACCGAATGACCAGTGGATCATAAAAAGGATAAGATCCTCCGAGATCGAGTAGTTGCTCAAGCAGGTGTACTCGACTTAAACATCACAGCAAATCGGAATGACGAAGGGAATTTGTGAACCCGTCAACTACACCATTACAGATTGGGGAGAAAATTGCCATTTACATTAAAAGGAAAAGTAGTTTTTTTTTTTTTTGTTTTAATTTTATTTTTACCCCGGGAGAAAGCGTTGTCATGCTGCTGATAGGTGATAAGGGTTCAATTTTTTTCCCTGACATATATTTTTTTAGTTTAATTTTATTCTACTACTTGAAGTTATTAATATTAATGGTTGGTGCATTTTTTATAAGTTCAAATTAAAGTATATGAATAATAAATATAAAAACTTTGAAGAAAAATTTTTTATAATAAAAATATACTAATAAAACTAATGTTCCATAAACATTATTCGAGAATAGTGCATAAAATATATGGACCGATAAAAATAGGGGGGTGTTATTTACACGGTTCAAGATTTCGTTAACATACCACTCATACGCAACGGGTTCCGTAACCGTGAAGGTGTCAAGATTTTTTTTTTTCGGGTTAGAATTCATGTAGAAAATTATCAGGATCCGGAACCCGCAAAGTTCACGGTTACGGCATCCGTAACCGTGACCAAAAGTTCACGGTTACGGATCCCGTAACCGTGAAATTATGACGGTTACGGGATCCGTATGCGTGGTGCAATAACGAAATCTTGAACCGTGCGAATACGACTTTCGTAAAAATATGTGCGCAAAATATGTGAATAAAAATAACAATAACATTTAACTTTTTGTAGAAAAAAATTGAACTAAATATGTAACAATTATATTTTTTCCACAAAATTTTTCTAATAAAATATTATTATATAAATAAATAAATAAATATTTTATAAAAATTAATTATATCATTTTTAGAATATCATCTTATGAACTAGGTACACTTATAATTCATAATAAGTTTATTTCCCAAAAAATATCGTTTAGTTCATATTCTATTAACTAACCATTCATATTTTGTCAACGTACACCTCAACATTCTACGGATCCTCATCAAAAGAACACGCTTTACCTAAACCACTTCCTAATAGTTAATGATAAAAAATAAATAAAAAAAAGGTAGAAGTTAATGATAAAAAAAATTGTCTCATATATTTAAGTGCTAGTTTACAAATTTATTTGTATGTGCCATATTTACATAAATCTATACAAAAATATATATATATTTGTTTAGCATTTTTATATAAATATTGATAAAACAATTGTTTTTAAGGAAAAATGTCAAATATATCGATAATATTAATTATGACTGGTTATACTCCTAAAAAATACATATAAACACTAATGAATGGATCCATAAATTATGGACAAGGTTTCTCTCTCAGAAAATCACAAAAAACCAACAAAGCAATAGACATGGGTCCGTTTGGGCTAAACCGTCAAACCGGTCCAAACCGGCGGTTTAGGTTCGCCGGTTTGGGTTTGCGGTTTAGTTTTTACCCCAAACCAACCGCCGGTTTGGTTAATTATTTTATTTTATTTTTTAAATGGACCAAACCGTCGGTTAACCGCCGGTTTGGTCCGGTCTTGTCCAGTTTTTCAATATTTTTTTTAATAAACCGGTTAAACCGCCGGTTTGAATTTATACGGTTTAGGTTTAGTTTTTTTAAAAAAGTGATGGATATTTGACGAATTTTACTGATTTTAGTTTCGGATATAAATCATCTTTTTGATTATCAAATTTTATTTTCATTCAATGTGCATTTTAAATTGTCTAAATTTAAAATGCTATATGTGACTTGCAAAAACTGTAAAAGCTTCGAATATAAATCATCTTTTTGAACAATTTTACAAAGTTTAGAATTTACAACATAATTCGTGGGCCTTAAATTGTCTAAATTTAACTAAGTATTTATAAAATCAACTCCTCTTATGAAATAATAATTTATACAAATAATTTGTATGGTTGATTATCAAATTTTATTTTCATTTAATGTGCATTTTAAAAATAATTTTGTCTTGTTCCCAAAAATATAATGAATTATCATTTATAAGGTCTTATACTATTATATTGTAAACTAGAATAGCTTCCGTGCCAAGGCACGGGTCTCATTTTAAAGTTTAATAGTTAAATATTATATTATTTTACAAAATACTTTTAATGTATTGTAATGCTTTTTATTAATTAATTGGGAGAGAAATTGAAATTAATTTGATATGTTTATATTAAATAATCATATTTTAGATAAATAAAAAATAATTTTATATATCTGATTTTTGCGTGTCTTATATAATATAAGATGTATTATATATATTTTAATAGTTTATACATTGGCTAGTTTAGTAACTTATTGATATAAAGTTATAAGTTTATATTTTAAAGTTTACCTATGAAATAATCTAATTATCTTATAAATAAAAGCGGAAAGATTTTAGAAAACAAATATTTGATAAGTTATCTTAAAATATGTAAGAGATTGTGGTAAGATTACAAAGTAAGCTATTAATTTATGTTAATTATATAATTTTAACATATAGAGTGTAATATAAATATTTAAAAATTATTTTTGGAAAGTAGATATATATTATATATTATAGGATAGTTTTTTAAATATAAAAAATGTAACCCATGTATAAACTATTAAAATATAAATAATACATCTTATATTATATAAATATATAACTTTATATCAAAACTACGTAAAAGTGACACGTGGCGACGAATAGATAAAGAATTGACACGTGACATGAAGTGATTTGGCTTTAATAGTAGTATAGAGATCATCTTATATATAAAAATGGAAAGATTTAAAAAAAGTATTTGATAAGATATCTTATAATATGTAAAAGATTGTGGTAAAATTACAAAGTAAGATATTAATTTATGTTAATTATATAATTTTAAGTTTTTTAACATATAGAGTGTAATATAGATATTCAAAAATTATGTTTGGTAAGTAGATATCTATTATTATAGGATATATTAGAAAAAAAATCAATAATTTTAATTAATAAAGTAAAACTCTAAGAAGATGCCATGTGACAAGGATGAACCAAATGCAAGAAAATACTTTGACTTTAATATCGAGTATAGATTTTAATGACTTTTGTACATATAACTGTATTAGGAAAAAATCATGTATTTTTTTAGGTCAATAAACAAAAATATGCATCCACTTGAATCTTAAGTAGCCAAAAATATTTGCAGTATGCCATGTACCAGAACCTATACATGGGCTAAAAACTTAACCCGTCGGTTTGTTAAACCGGAAAACCGTCGGTTTGTTAAACCGGTAACCCTCGATTTGTTAAACCGGCAAACCGTCGGTTTGTAGGTTTTATTTCGGTTTGTTTAAAAAATAATCGGCATTCATCTTCAAAATATCGCCCCGATATAGATACCGAGTTTACTCTCGACATGGGACAAAAAAAACCTCGGCCTTCATGTCCAAAATTTCAGTCTGAGATAAGTACCAATATTACTCTCGACATGGTACTTTGATTATAAAAAAAATAAAATTAAACTGAAAACCAAGTAATCAACAATACTTTAGTAAAAAAAAAAATTTGAACCGTGATACGCCCCCGGATGGTGATGACATCCGTGTTTCCGGCTAGAAGGACCCGACACCATTATGAAGACTATTAAGTATTTCGCCTATTTAATAATTGAATTTTTATATTCGGAACTTTAATTCCGGAACTTAATTCCGTGACTTAAATTCCGACCTTTCATATTTTAGGCTTTCATTTACCGGAACTTAATTCTGTCTTTTAATTCCGTCATTTATGTTTGGACTCTTTGTATGACCTCCATCCACTATATAATGATGACTTGACTCATTTGTACCTTTTTAATGAAATAATCCTATTGCTTATAGGCCTCATTTTGCAATCAAAAAATATAGGCCCAAAAAATACCAACATTTTGGCTCTCATGACCCATTTTACCAATTTGCCTAGTTTATCAACATACATCTCAACGATCCACGGATTTGTATCATAAGAACATATCTTACCTGAATCATAATAATAAAAAATTGTTTTATTTAAGTGATAGTTTACAAATTTATTTGTATGCGCAATATTTACATAAATCTATACAAAAAAATATCATCAAACTGTAGAAATTATCATATAAGATCTTGAACTATTATATTGTAAACAAAAATACGTATCTACTTGAATTTTAACTAGTCAAAATAAGTTGTTTCAAGTTCTTCACTTCCATGTGCTGCGTGGTAAGTATTACAATATATATACTTGCCACCAAAAAGACTGAGGGCCCGTTTGGTTTTAACTCCGAAATCGGAAATGGAATGGAAACGAATCTAGTCCATACGTATACCATTATTCATGAAAGTTTTTGGAATCATTCATTGTGGTTTGAAGTAATTGGAGTAGAGTTTGATTACTTTTGATACCCTATAGGGTAACAAAATGTGGGGAATTAAGTGCATTTTGCCTTAAACCACAAAGAATGATTCCATACAATTTCATGAATAAGGATATAGATGTGGACTAAATTCGTTTCCATTCCGTTTTCATTTCCGGAGTTGGAAACAAACGGGCCCTGATTAGAACTCCTGCTACTGTCTTAGTATTAGGGACTTCTGATACAACTCTGTCACACCCAAAGAAATAACATATATCTTAAGTATTGACACAAATATTCTGGTAAGTTGAACCTGATATACAACTTTCACAACAATTCCAACAACTGTCACAACCAAAACATCAGGAGCATGGAAGCCATCATAACTCAATGAAAATATGGATACTAAGTCAACCAGTGAAACATCAATGCAATATGTAAACCAGAAAGAATCATTTCATTAGTTAAAGTAGTGTTGTCAGTCGTGAATTTCGCTTGATCCAATGCTGGAATCTTCCTCAGTACTAGGATCGGCATCCAATGCCTAATAAGCATCATCAAGAGTCGGCTTCGGGGACTCAAGTTCAAAGACTGATTCCAGTACTGTAAATTCTCTTGTTGGAACAGTTGTGGATAATTTTGTAATTGTTGTTGTTATTGTGCAAAAGAAATCATTTGTTGATGGTTGTTATGGTGGTCGTGGTGGATGGAGAACAGGGGAAATTGAACACGTCGAAAGTGATTTCTTTCTTTTCTTTTTATTTATTTATTTTATTTATTAAAGTTAAGGATTGTTTGACCGTTATAATAAAATCGGACAAAATCTTAAATAGTATAAAGTCTAAGGGCACTAGGTGGACTACAAAATATCTCTGGTCAAATCCTGAAAACGTCAAACTACAGGGATATCATTGATAGTTTATGTAATTAATGTAAATATAGGGGTGCCCTAAGTGTAATTATGTAAAACTCTATTGTTATTAATATGAGCCGTCTGATGACGAAAATCCTAAGGGAAATTCATCTCATTTTCACATGGTATCAGATTTATCGTTCTTCTAAACCCTCTTCCGCTTTTCTTCCCCTTCACCGATTTTCTCGATGGCCTCCGATCGGAAATCCCCTTTCCATTCTGCCCTCGGAATCTCAAATATCAAAACAACATTGCTCTCGTCCTTGATCATGACACTCCATATACATCATGGGTCACCTTATTTCGTGTTACTGCGAAGACTCACAATGTTCTTGATCACATCGACGCAAAGGTTCCACGACCTGCAGACATCGATGATTCGTTATGGCTTCAAGTTGACGCAGCAGTTCTGCAATGGATCTACAGCACCGTCTCCCGCGAGATTCTTCTCCAAATTCTTGACTCTGATGATACTGCACTTCAGGCATGGAATCGAGTCAAAGACATCTTTCAGGATAACAAGAATACTCGCGCTGTCTACCTCGAGCACGAGTTCTCAAATTGTAAGTTATCTGGATTTGCCTCCATTAACGCTTACTGTTTGCAACTCAAATCGTTAGCAGATCAACTCAAAGGGGTCGGATCACCGGTTCCTAACACTCGTCTTGTTCTTCAACTTATTTCGGGATTACCTGCTGAGTACAATGCCATGGCAAGCTTTATTCAGCAAAGCGACCCGCTTCCCAGTTTCACTAAGGCTCGGTCTCAGTTGCTTCTTGAGGAAACTCGATTAAATGCTCAATCGAGTTCCGGTTCGTCTAACACAGCCCTCACCGCTGATGCACGTTCCCAGGCCTCCTCCGGCACCTCGTCGCACATGCCAGCGGGCTCGTCTACTTAGCGCCGGTCCGACTCCACTCCGGCAGCGTCGGACTCCTCCAACAACCGCCGTGGTTGAGGCCGGAAAGGCAAGCAACGCCAGCAGCAGCAGGTCGGCGCTCCCTCTCGTGCGGTCTGGCACCCTAACTTCGGTTGGGTGTTGCTTCCCCAATCCAGCAATGCAGCAACCCAATCCTGGCATCCGGCCCAACACGCAGCAGGCCCACAGCGCCCACCTTGCCCTTTTCCTGTGCAGCCTCAGCAGTCTATTCTTAGGCCCGGCCCAGTTTCTCCATATCAGCCCCAAGCCCATTTTACAGCAGCAGCTCAGCCGACTGATTTGGATCAAAATTTCTCTTCCATGACGTTAAATCCGACAGATAATTACTGGTACATGGACACGGGAGCAACATCCCACATGACGAATAATTCAGGTTCCCTCTCGTCTTTTTTACATAATGGTTCTTTAAATTCGATAATTGTTAGGAATGGTATGCGTGTTCCTTCTACAAGTATTGGAGATACTACTATCCCCACCACCACAAAACCTTTACACCTATCCAATGTCCTTATTGCCCCAAAAATAGTCAAAAATTTAGTGTCTGTTCGACGCTTTACAACGGATAACAATGCCTCCGTAGAATTTGACCCTTTTGGCTTTTCTGTGAAGGATTTACACACGGGGACCACACGTATGAGGTGTAACAGTTCCGGGGAACTCTATCCAGTCACAAGTGTCGCTTCTCGTGCTCATCATGCTCTCTCAGTCGAGTCTTCCAGCCTTTGGCATGCCCGTCTCGGACATCCCGGAGATCCAGTTTTAGACTTACTTCATCGTTCTTCCTTTATTAAGTATAATAAGTCTCCTGTGACTTCTCTTTGTCATGCTTGTCAATTAGGAAAACATCATCGATTAGCCTTTGATCGTTCTACTACTCGCTCTAATGCTCCTTTTGATATTATTCATAGTGATTTATGGACATCTCCTATCCCAAGTCGAGACGGTTTTAAATACTATTTACTTTTTCTTGATGATTTTTCTCATTTTCTATGGATTTTTCCTCTCAAGTTTAAGTTCCAAGTATTTGACCACTTTGTTCAATTTCACAAATTTGTCACAACGCAATTTAGTCTACCCATCAAAAGTTTTCAATGTGACATGGGCGGTGAATTTAACAACACCACCTTCCACAAATTCTTCGTTGATCATGACATTGTCTTTCGCTTTTCTTGTCCTCACACATCTCCTCAAAATGGTAAGGCTGAACGAATGATTAGTGTAACGACCCAAGTTTTAAGTAACCCAAGACGTCACTAGGCTAAGGACCACACAGTGGGTCCCATCAGTTAGCCTGACAACAACTTCACAAATAGGACCTTGCAACAAGAAGCACGAAGAAATAATGAAAACATTCAACCTGTCATTTTGAAAACATTTACATAACAACCATGCATGTAGTTAGTATGTATATCCCAAAACGACACTTCAAAGCATGACACCTGAACAGGTGTCTTAAAACTTCAGCCTGAAATCAACATGTGTACACAGTTGCACACAATCAACAAAAGACTCGCTTGCAAGCGATTATTTTCAAAAGCAAGTTCAACCAACCCTCGGGTTAACACTGCCCCGGCTGTCCACACCCTGCAGCTGACATCCCTGAAGCGTTCCTATGATCAGCATTACCTAAAAAGATTCGGTTTAAAACCGTTAGCTACCGATCATAATCTATCCACGAGAGATTATATCATCACATCACAACACAACAAATATATTCAAATACCATATACCGTGCTCATGAGATGATATCATGCTTTTATGAATGATGCACGTGAATGCAGTATGAAATTTACAATTTTCGATCCCGGACCCATTAATCCGGAACCATTGCTTATACGGTTCTGGCTTTGGTGTGAGCTCACCATTGCACAGATTAGGTTAATTCAGACATTTGCTCTTAGGTCGTAGCCAGACTGATCAAGTCTACGGGCCAGGCTTTCTCGTGGTGAGTTATGGTCTTAACTCCTAACCACATGCAACATTTTGCCATTCATGTTAATGCAAACATTTACCATTTTCATTAGGTGTGCGACCCGAGCCTGAAGTCCATCAGACTCGGTGTCATTCTTATACAAACGCAAGTGATCCGGGCTTGGCCGAGCTCCGGTATTCACTGCAAAATACTCACTTTACATACTCTTGACCTTTACAAGTCATCATCGTATCACATGCCTCAAAAGGCTTATCATCTTATACATTATCATGTTTCAGCAAGCTTATCATGTCATTCAATAGCACGCCTCAATAGGCTAACACATGTTCATTTAACCATTTCTCATAATTATGACATGATAATAATCACAACAACATTAAGCATGCTTTACACATCATAACGTCATTTGCATCATAAACACATCAAGCATGCTTCACACATAACACATCTCAATGCATATCAACATTCACATTTCAACACAACAAGGCATTTCAAAACAACAACACATATCAACACAGTGAGATATAAATCTCTCAGGCACGGGTTTCTGCAGATCGAAGCTAAGTAAGTCCGAAGACTTACCTGGATACGCTCACTGAGCAACTAAGCTATAGTTAGTCTACCGTCTTCAACACCACCTGTCGAGAATATCATATTCCTCGTATTAAACTTCTTGCTTCAAACATCAATTAAATTCATTCCTTTGAATTTAATTAGCTTATAGCGTTTTCTAGATTCCCAATTTAATTAATTAATCTTTAATTAATTAATTAAAATTCATCAGAATAACCTTTTGCCCGCAGGCAGTTTCTCAACCCAACTGTCATCAGATCTCATCAAACAAATAGCCCATAATCACCAGAATATTGTAACGAGCATAATGGAATTTCCAATTATCCATTTTGACAAGCCTAAGGTCAATTTAGGCCAAATCGCAATACTGAAAACGAATAAATTCATAACTTATTCGTTACTAACCCGATTGACGATCCGAAAGAAGATTCGGAATCACAACGACGCAGGCTACGCTCTGACACCATCAGATTCACCGGAATCTGAGCGACGGGACCGGACATATAAGGGGGATGCTCGACCTGGCCATAACTTCAACAGAAACGCAGAAACTCGGTACCAAAATGAAGAGGACGAAGAGAGGAATCCGAAAACTCAAACGGAATTGAAATCGGATTACAAACGAAGAGTAGATCTGAATTTGAAGGTTGAGAGAAATCAGAGCTTTTACGAGGAAACGTGAAAGGAAATGAATTAATAAATGAATTTCCGCTATTTATAGCGAAGACGATAATTATCCTTTAGCAAAGTCGATAGTTATCCTTTAACCGATCCGAAGGCGGTTTGAGCCCCTTCTCCAAACTTCTCGAAATTGGAACAATAAATCCGACATATTGTTTGGATAATTATTCCGCAACTTTCTCGGAAAACGCGTATTCCTAAGCCGACTTTCTTAGCCGCTAAGAAACGAAATAGCGACTCTTTTGGCCATTTTGCCTTTCCATGTTATTTCATATCTAGAACATATCCGATGTCCTGATCATTTCTCTCAACTGCAATTTTATTAATTGAAGCTCCCAAATGCTCCAAATAATACCAGAGGGTAAAAATTATTCCCCGGAGGAAAAAGTGAAAATTTCCCCATAAGTCCAAATTTACACCAAAATCATAATGGTGGAATTTATACTCGTCATCTACACACTATTCGCGATTTATGGGTCAATTAATATCGATGATTAACTTACTCACCCTTAAACATCCTTTATTAGGATTCGAAAATCCTAGCTTTTACATCACACACCCCTTAAGAAAAAGTTTCGTCCCGAAACTTTAGTACACAGCTCATCAGAAGACTGAATCCGTCAATCACATAATTAACCTATCTTTGCATTTCGTGCAAGTATAGATTATTATCACGTTAGCGGGGTCATCACGCTCATACTAGGAAAGTCTATCACTTCCTATGTTAGCAAACACAAATCAATTCACACACACATAAATCACATCAACATAGAACCATATAAGCACATTAGTTAGTGAAAAAGTTAGGTACTAATTCATACCTCTATCTCAATCACCGATCAAAGAACTAAACACCTCTGGATAATTTCTCTCCATGTGTTCAATTATTTCCCATGTAGCCTCTTCCATTCCCATCGGGACCACTGGATCTTCACTAATGGAAGCTCTTTATTCCTTAACTTCTTTATCTTTCTATCTAACACGGCCATAGGGAACTCGGCCTAGGTCTGATCAGGCTCTATCTCGATAGCATCATAGCTGAGTACATGGCTCGGATCTGGTTGATACTGTCTTAGTTGTGATACATGAAACACTGGATGTACTCCATCCATTGTTGGCGGTAATGCTAAACGATAAGCTACTTTACCAACTTTTTCCAAAATCTCAAACGGTCCAATATACCGAGGACTTAACTTTCCCTTGATACCAAACCGTTTGACTCCACGAGTCGGTGAAACTTTCAGCCAAACGTGTGTCCCTGTTTCAAACTCTAGCGGACGTCGGCGCTTATCAGCATACGATTTTTGTCTACTCTGTGCAGCCAACATCCTTTCTCGAATCAAAGCAACTTTTCAATATCACTTTTAACTTTGTCTGGAGCCGTATCAAAGACATCGGCAGGCTCATCCCAACATAATGGGGTTCGACATTTCCTTCCGTACAGTGCTTCATATGGTGCCATCCCAATGGATGCATGCCAACTGTTGTTGTAGGTGAACTCGACCAACGGTAATTGATCTGGCCATATCGGTCCCCAATCAAGCACACATGACCTCAACAAGTCTTCTAAAGTCTGAATAGTCTGTTCGGACTGACCATCTGACTGTGGATGAAACGCTGTTGTAAAATTCAGCTTGGTTCCCATTACTGTCTGTACCTGGATCCAGAATCGGGAAGTAAATCGTCCATCTCTATCTGAAACTATGGTCTTAGGAACTCCATGTAATCTGACTATCTGATTCACAAATTCCTCTGCTAACTTGTTCACAGTCCAAGTTTCCTTGATAGGAATAAATCTTGCAGTCTTTGTTAATCGATCAACCACCACCCATATGGAGTCATAACCTTTGCTACTACGTAGACTGGTTACAAAATCCATGGTGATGTGTTCCCATTTCCACTCTGGTATCTCCAATGATTGAAGTTCTTCTCCTGGCCTTTGGTGTTCAATTTTAACTTGCTGACATGTTTGACACCGTGACACAAACTCAGCAATATCTTTCTTCATACCTTGCCACCAAAAGTAAGGTTTAATATCCCGATACATCTTGTTTGATCCTGGATGTATGGAATATGGTGTTGCATGAGCATCAACAAGAATATTTCTTCTAATCTCATAATCTTGAGGCATACATATTCTTCCTTGGTATCCAATCATATTGTCGTCGTTGATAAAGAATCTAAACTTTCATCATTCGTGATCATTGACCTCACCTTGGTTAGATCAAGGAACTTAGTTGTTTATGTTGGATCTCTTCCATCCAACTAGGCATGATCTCCAAGGTACACAAATACCCTTGGTCTTTCTAAACCCATATTTCTCTCTACCACTATAAATCATATCTTTTTGTATCTCAGATTGTGCAGTCAAACGAGCAATCACCTTCTTCTTGAACCGACTTTTTGCTCAGAGCATCGGCCACGACTTTAGCCTTGTCCAAATGATATAATATATACAATTATAAACCTTTATTATCTCTAACCATCTTTTTTGTCTCATATTCAACTTTTTCTAAGTTAATATGCACTTCAAACTCTTATGATGTGTCATAATCATGCATGTTGTTCCAAGCAACCAGTGCCACCAAATTTTCAGTGAACGAAGTACCGTTGCTAACTCTAAGGTATGTATTGGGTAGTTTTTCTCATACTACCTCAATTGTCTTGATGCATATGATATGATTGTCATTCTGCATCAGAACGCATCACAAGTCCATTTTAGACGCATCACTGTAAACAATGAACTCTAATGCTCCATTCGGCTTACCTAACACAAGTGTAGTAGTCAATCACTTTTTTAACTCTTCAAAGCTTGCTTGACACTTTTCAGTCCACATAAACTTTGCCTTCTTCTGAAGTAGGTTGGTCATAGGTCTTGTTATGATGGAAAACCCTTTTACAAAACGTCTATAGTATCCTGCTAATCCTAGGAAACTACGTATCTCTTTGACGTTCTTAGGTGGTTCCCATGCTAGCACGGTTTCGATCTTGGATGGGTCAACTTTGACTCCATCTGCAGTAATCATGTGTCCCAAAAATGTTACTTCTTTCATCCAGAAGCCACAGTTGAATAACTTAGCATAAAGCTTTTCTTTCCTCAATACTTGGAGAACTGCTTCCAAATGCTCTACATGTTCTTCACTACTTCGTGAATAAACCAATATATCATCTATAAAGACCACAACAAACTTGTCCAGGTATCCAATGAAAATCCGATTCATCAATTCCATAAACGCAGCAGGTGCGTTGGTTAATCCAAATGGCATAACCACGAACTCGTAGTGTCCATACCGAGTCTTGAATGCTATCTTATGGATGTCATCTTCTTGAATCTTCAACTGGTGATAGCCTGACCATAAGTCTATCTTGGAGAACACCTTTGCTTCTTTTAACTGATCTAATAACCATCAATTCGTGGTAGTAAAAACTTGTTCTTAATCGTCATCTTATTCAGTTCTCTATAGTCGATACATAGCCTCATTGTACCATCTTTTTTCTTCACGAACAATACTGGCGCTCCCCATGGCGATACACTTGGCTGAATAAATCCTTTATCTGCCAATTCTTCCAATTGCTTCTTCAACTCAAGCATTTCCACATGTGCCATTCTGTACGGAGCTTTAGAAATTGGTCTAGTTCCAAGCTCTAGATCGATTCTAAAGTCAACTTGCCTAGTAGGTGGAAATCCAGGTAATTCATCTTGAAAAACATCCTTAAACTCGCGTGCAACTGGAATGTATTTCAATTGAATCTTTCCTTCTTTCTCCAAAGCATAACATAAATATGCTTCACATCCTTTCCTTACCAGCTTACTTGCTTTCATCGTAGAGATCATCACTAACGGGTCTTGTAGCTCACTTCCTTTTAACACATGATAAGTATCATCTTTGGCTAACATCATTTTTTTGTTAGCATTTCCACATCTATCTTATCCATATACTTGATCATCCAATCAATGCCTAGAATCACGTCGTCATTATCCAATCCAGTAATAAGGATATCGGTTGGCTACTTTACTTGCCTAGTTTCCACGTAAACTTTGGCTTTTTCCTCCTCTCAGATTAGGACAAGATCCTTGAGTTAACATTATCCCCTAGCCTCACAAACTTTATCATATCGCTAGGTTAACTACATTTGAAACATGTAGTTGGACTTTTTGATCAGTCCTTCTTGTAATAACTTAGGTCTCCACAATTTAAAATGTTCTTCCCTCCAATTTCTCTTATGATCATGGTTGTGGAGAAGGCCTTATTTCTTGACTCACACGTCTCGTACTCGCAGGTTCAAGAAACTTGGAGTAGACTTCTGCCTCTTTCCTCCACTAGTTTAGGAATCCACCTCTTTCCTAAAGCCTTGTCTTGCTTCAAGCTTTATTATCCTCTCCTAATACTCCAATAACATCATATCTTCAAATGGTGACAACACCAACTAAGAGGTCGTTTCATCCTATCATAAACAATCTTATCAATTGCTCAAAAAGTGGTGCACTCTCATCCAACGATGTATACTCCTCGTGAAATTCATCTCCATCATAGGAGAACATCCAAATGTTGCTTCCAGAAAAGACTTTAACAAGTTAGTCCAAATCCGACTCTTGAAAGTCTCGTAATCCACACTGATTGCACGATTTCTCATCCACCAACACGCACCAATGTTCTGCATGAAGGTTGCTGCAAGTTTCATCTTATACTTTTCTAGCTCTCCAATGTCCCCAAAAGTCATGTTTATGTGGTTCAACCGCCAACCAACTTGCATTACATAAGCTCCTACAAACACTAACACATCTCTTCTTTTTTATGGCCTTAGCCACTTCTCTAATGAAGTTCACTACCTTCTTGTTCCTCATATGGAACTTCTAGTGTTTGGGGTTCAACAACTCGTGCTTGCCCTTGCATTTCTATCGTAGTAGTAGCCCTTTCTACCGCTATATTCTTGCATCTTCTCATCTCATGTAGCTCGATGGGTAGAGGTACTTGACCTTGACCACTTACTTTAAACATTATACTCTCATGTACTTCTAACTTGTCGTACTTCCACTGACACACATGCACATTGTGCTCCCATTGACATACTCGTAATGAAACTACAACTTCCTTGTCTCTTAATCAAAACGCTTACGGTTGCCTTTATCACGGTTTCGACAAACCGGAACATTCACGATCGTTCTCTCTTCATATATATCCACTACTTATAGCAATAGTGATATCTATAAAAATACTATAATCTTAACAAGTTAGAGAGAGAGAACTACACTTACAAGGAGTCACGCTGAGGAGTGGAAGGCAGTGTCTTTACCCAAAATCCCGACTATGCATATGATTTTAAATTCATTAAAACCATATGTTAGTAATTTCCAAAATATTTTGAAAACTTAAATGTCCTTTCAAAACCAACCCGGACTGGGTTGTAGTTAGGTTGAACTATCATGTCTCATCTCAAGTCACATGTGCCCTTGTTGTCAACCTAAGCTGTGATACCAATCTGTAACGACCCAAGTTTTAAGTAACCCAAGACGTCACTAGGCTAAGGACCACACAGTGGGTCCCATCAGTTAGCCTGACAACAACTTCACAAATAGGACCTTGCAACAAGAAGCACGAAGAAATAATGAAAACATTCAACCTGTCATTTTGAAAACATTTACATAACAACCATGCATGTAGTTAGTATGTATATCCCAAAACGACACTTCAAAGCATGACACCTGAACAGGTGTCTTAAAACTTCAGCCTGAAATCAACATGTGTACACAGTTGCACACAATCAACAAAAGACTCGCTTGCAAGCGATTATTTTCAAAAGCAAGTTCAACCAACCCTCGGGTTAACACTGCCCCGGCTGTCCACACCCTGCAGCTGACATCCCTGAAGCGTTCCTATGATCAGCATTACCTAAAAAGATTCGGTTTAAAACCGTTAGCTACCGATCATAATCTATCCACGAGAGATTATATCATCACATCACAACACAACAAATATATTCAAATACCATATACCGTGCTCATGAGATGATATCATGCTTTTATGAATGATGCACGTGAATGCAGTATGAAATTTACAATTTTCGATCCCGGACCCATTAATCCGGAACCATTGCTTATACGGTTCTGGCTTTGGTGTGAGCTCACCATTGCACAGATTAGGTTAATTCAGACATTTGCTCTTAGGTCGTAGCCAGACTGATCAAGTCTACGGGCCAGGCTTTCTCGTGGTGAGTTATGGTCTTAACTCCTAACCACATGCAACATTTTGCCATTCATGTTAATGCAAACATTTACCATTTTCATTAGGTGTGCGACCCGAGCCTGAAGTCCATCAGACTCGGTGTCATTCTTATACAAACGCAAGTGATCCGGGCTTGGCCGAGCTCCGGTATTCACTGCAAAATACTCACTTTACATACTCTTGACCTTTACAAGTCATCATCGTATCACATGCCTCAAAAGGCTTATCATCTCATACATTATCATGTTTCAGCAAGCTTATCATGTCATTCAATAGCACGCCTCAATAGGCTAACACATGTTCATTTAACCATTTCTCATAATTATGACATGATAATAATCACAACAACATTAAGCATGCTTTACACATCATAACGTCATTTGCATCATAAACACATCAAGCATGCTTCACACATAACACATCTCAATGCATATCAACATTCACATTTCAACACAACAAGGCATTTCAAAACAACAACACATATCAACACAGTGAGATATAAATCTCTCAGGCACGGGTTTCTGCAGATCGAAGCTAAGTAAGTCCGAAGACTTACCTGGATACGCTCACTGAGCAACTAAGCTATAGTTAGTCTACCGTCTTCAACACCACCTGTCGAGAATATCATATTCCTCGTATTAAACTTCTTGCTTCAAACATCAATTAAATTCATTCCTTTGAATTTAATTAGCTTATAGCGTTTTCTAGATTCCCAATTTAATTAATTAATCTTTAATTAATTAATTAAAATTCATCAGAATAACCTTTTGCCCGCAGGCAGTTTCTCAACCCAACTGTCATCAGATCTCATCAAACAAATAGCCCATAATCACCAGAATATTGTAACGAGCATAATGGAATTTCCAATTATCCATTTTGACAAGCCTAAGGTCAATTTAGGCCAAATCGCAATACTGAAAACGAATAAATTCATAACTTATTCGTTACTAACCCGATTGACGATCCGAAAGAAGATTCGGAATCACAACGACGCAGGCTACGCTCTGACACCATCAGATTCACCGGAATCTGAGCGACGGGACCGGACATATAAGGGGGATGCTCGACCTGGCCATAACTTCAACAGAAACGCAGAAACTCGGTACCAAAATGAAGAGGACGAAGAGAGGAATCCGAAAACTCAAACGGAATTGAAATCGGATTACAAACGAAGAGTAGATCTGAATTTGAAGGTTGAGAGAAATCAGAGCTTTTACGAGGAAACGTGAAAGGAAATGAATTAATAAATGAATTTCCGCTATTTATAGCGAAGACGATAATTATCCTTTAGCAAAGTCGATAGTTATCCTTTAACCGATCCGAAGGCGGTTTGAGCCCCTTCTCCAAACTTCTCGAAATTGGAACAATAAATCCGACATATTGTTTGGATAATTATTCCGCAACTTTCTCGGAAAACGCGTATTCCTAAGCCGACTTTCTTAGCCGCTAAGAAACGAAATAGCGACTCTTTTGGCCATTTTGCCTTTCCATGTTATTTCATATCTAGAACATATCCGATGTCCTGATCATTTCTCTCAACTGCAATTTTATTAATTGAAGCTCCCAAATGCTCCAAATAATACCAGAGGGTAAAAATTATTCCCCGGAGGAAAAAGTGAAAATTTCCCCATAAGTCCAAATTTACACCAAAATCATAATGGTGGAATTTATACTCGTCATCTACACACTATTCGCGATTTATGGGTCAATTAATATCGATGATTAACTTACTCACCCTTAAACATCCTTTATTAGGATTCGAAAATCCTAGCTTTTACAATTAGAACCATCAACAACATGATGCGTTCTATGTTATTTCATGCCTCTATTCCAATCTCCTATTGGCCCCATGCCGTGGAGACTTCATGCTATCTCTTAAACATCCTTCCCTCCACCTCCATTTACGGTCAATCTCCCACTCAAGTGTTATACCACTCTAAACCTTCTCTCGCTCATATCCGGGTATTTGGTTGCCTTTGTTATCCAAACCAAAGCGCAACCATTTCCCACAAGCTTCAACATCGAACCACTCCATGCGTTTTTCTAGGTTATCCTAAATACCATAGAGGTTTCAAATGTTTGAACTTAACAACGAATAAAATTATCATTTCCCGTCATGTGACGTTTGATGAAACAATTTTTCCGTTTGCTACTCATTTCCGAGTTTCCCCAGAATCGATTAGACCACCTACGGTTGATGATGGTCCATCTCCTTATTTTTTAGCCCACAATCGGCCTTACCTAGTTACTGCAGCAACAGGCCCGCTACCATCCCCTGGCTCATCCTCCTCTTCGGCCCAGTCCACGCAGACAACGCCATACCAAGCGCCACAACCTCTCTTGGGCCAGCCTGCTCCCTTACCCGACCTGATCCCTTACCCGGCCCAATCCCGTATCTGCCGGCCTGCTCCCCTTCTGCTGGACCAGCACACACACCCTCCCATCCGGCCCAATCTGTTGATGTCCCACACCTTATTTCTCCAATTTCCAATCCAACCGAACCCAACTTAAATACAACAGCTCCTTCACATACGGTTCAACCCGTACCGAACCGACCTCAAACCCGAAGTCAATCTGGCATTGTCAAACCCAGACCGATTTTTGACTTATCCGTTTCAACCGCACCATTATCCCCCATTCCAAAATCCCACAATGTAGCTCTTCAAGACCCGTTTTGGACCGTTGCCATGCTTGATGAATATCGAGCCCTTATGCGAAATAAGACGTGGGTAGATACCTCGTCCTGTGGATGCTAACATTGTGCAATGCATGTGGATTTTTAAGCATAAATACAGGTCTGACGGTTCCCTGGAGCGGTACAAGGCTCGTTTAGTTGCTAACGGTTGTTCTCAGCAGGTTGGAATTGACTGTGATGAGACCTTCAGTTCTGTTGTTAAACCAGCGACCATCCGTATGGTTCTCAGCATTGCAGTATCCCGTTCTTGGTTCATTCATCAGCTGTATGTTCAGAATGCTTTCCTACACGAACATCTAAATGAAACGGTGTATATGTTTCAACCAGCAGGCTTTCGCGACCCCTCCAAACCCAATCATGTTTGCCTTTTACAGAAGTCTCTCTATGGCTTGAAGCAAGCTCCCCGGGCATGGTTTCAACGCTTTGCAGGCTTCCTCCATCGCATTGGGTTTATTAGTAGTAAGAGTGACTACTCCCTTTTTATTTATAATCAAGGATCTGACACTGCCTATCTACTTCTATATGTCGATGACATTGTTCTTACGGCTTCTTCTGACGCCCTGCGCAAGCATCTGATCAAACTTCTAAGTAAGAAATTTGCCCTGAAAGACTTAGGCCCTCTATCCTATTTCTTGGGCATTTCTGTTTGTCGGACA
The DNA here is from genome assembly GCA_033239045.1 of Fagopyrum esculentum. Classification (NCBI taxonomy): domain Eukaryota; kingdom Viridiplantae; phylum Streptophyta; class Magnoliopsida; order Caryophyllales; family Polygonaceae; genus Fagopyrum; species Fagopyrum esculentum. The sequence continues at coordinate 154,003,588 of BSUD01000004.1, read as the reverse complement.
TCCTCTGGCTTATTCATGTGTCAGGATAAATATGCTCGCGAAATTGTTGAACGAGCAAAGATGTCTAACTGCAAACCCTCTGCTACCCCGGCTGAAACATCTGTCAAGTTAAGTGCTTCATCTAGTCCTGTTATTAGTAATCCAACACTTTACCGTAGTCTAGCTGGGGCACTGCAGTACCTCACTTTCACACGGCCAGACATCAGCTTTGTCATACAGCAGGTGTGCCTTTTTATGCACGACCCTAGGGAAGCTCATTTTGGAGCTCTCAAGCGCATTATCCGTTACATTTCTGGGACGTCATCATTAGGAATAACCATCTCCTCTTCCCCGAAGTCTGGTCTCATTGCCTACACCGATGCTGATTGGGCAGGCTGCCCTGATACACGCCGCTCGACCTCAGGTTATTGTGTATTCTTCAATGACACTCTAATCTCGTGGTCTGCAAAAAGGCAATATGTCGTCTCTAGATCCAGTGCAGAGGCAAAATACAGAGGGGTTGCCAATGTTGTGTCAGAATGTTCCTGGTTGCGAAACTTGTTGCTTGAGTTACATTGCCCGCTTGCCAAGGCTTCCATTGTCTACACGGACAACATCTCTGCTACTTATCTGGCAAACAACCCTGTTCAACACCAACGGACTAAGCATATTTAGATTGACATCCACTTCGTCCGCGACAAGGTTGCCCGTGGTAACGTTAGAGTTCTTCACGTACCTTCGGCTTTTCAGTACGCACATTTTTACCAAGGGTCTATCCCGCCAGCTTTTTCTTGATTTTAGATCCAGTCTCACTGTACAACCTCCTCCAGTTTCGACTGCGGAGATATGATAGTTTATGTAATTAATGTAAATATAGGGTGTCCTAAGTGTAATTATGTAAAACTCTATTGTTATTAATATGAGCCGTCTGATGACGGAAATCCTAAGGGGAATTCATCTCATTTTCACAATCATCTAATTTATTTATTTTTTTAGTGCGATTACAACTTTATAAGGTATTGAAAAAGTCACGACGAGGAAATATTGGGTATAATTGTCCCACATCAAAAAACTTTGAAGTTTCAAGTAAAATATGCAAGTATATAAGTTGCTCCTTTTAATTTCACTGTCAAAATAAAGATTGAAAGGGAACAATGTTCCTAATATAAATTAACATCCATAACAACAAATCAATGAATAGTTGATCTTCGAACCACCAAAATAGATACATATAAATAGAAATTTTAGATCCACAAAATTCCATTATGGAGTGTAGATGCATCATCGATGAGCTTTGAAACCCTGTGTGCTTAGCAGTTGAGTCAAGGAGCCCCCGAAGTGTACAAGATCACAACAAACTCAATAAAGGAGAAGACTATGACTAAATTACAATATATTATAATTATAATTTATAACTCGCAAGAACTTTTGGACAAAATATTACCATCTCGCGTAAAATGGCAAAGTTATAATGAAAAAATATATAGAAAGAATTTGGTGAAATAAACTTTTTTTTTATGTGTCTTTGTTGTGTATACTCCTTAGCTTTTACAATCTAATTTTTATTTTTTGAAAGGTTAAGTATATATATATATATAGATAGGAGGGAGATTACAGAAGAGAGGGAAGACAGGGAGCAAAATACATAAGAACAAGGATTATTGAAACTTGACGAGAAGATGAGCCCACATGACGGAATTAGCTGAGCGGTTACGCCACTTATGAGCAGTGTGGAGCTTAACAACATTGATGATACTATATATGGGCACATGCAATAGGGGAGGTGAAGATGTTGTTGAAGACAAGTTGTTACCTGCTTTCCAGGTAAAATAGAGGTATGTGGTGATAGAAGAGAGGCGGATATTAGAGAGAAGGTCGTTTCTTTGTGGGTTTGCATTTAAGTCATAACCTAATGTCAGCAGAGTAAGGGTAAAGAGAGTGTAAACGAGTCAATCTGGAGACTATGTCAAGAACAAGGTTGTTGTAGCTACAGAAGTTCCACAGGTGAAGAATTGTTTCAAGGTGAAGACCTTGGGACAATGTTCCAATTGAAAAGTTTGGAAAGGGTGCGGAGTTTTTGATGGTAGGCTATCCAAGATATCAAGCTACATTTAGGAATGTTAAGTCCGGACCAAAGGTGGTCAATGTTTGCAGCTCCAGTGGGAGGGTGGGTTGTCTGAAGAAGTTGTAGGCTGAGGTGATCTTGAAGGTGCCATTCGGGATGGAGAATGGGAAGACAGTGTTACCGGTCGGGGAAGAGAGAAGGATCTCGTCTCTAACCTTCAGAATCATGCTCCAGGAGTGGCTAAAAAGTTTTTTTTGAAACAATTTGGTTTACTAGGCTTTTTCTAGTTTTGTGTTTAAAAAATATACCCCTTGAGAGAAGAGTGTGTAGAGTTTGAGAATAAATACAAAAGGTTGGGGGTATATTTACTTAATTGAAACATTAAAAAGTCTAGTTACTACTATAATTTTTCAAAAAAGCCTAGTTATCAAAATTGCCCAAAAGTTTTTATCCACATCAAACCAAATGGATTGGTGTTTAAGGGGATTACTACGAATCCAGTTGCACCAGATGTTAAGGGTACCTTAATCAATCTCGATGATCAGCTTGGAGATACAAGCTTTGTTCCAGGATAGCAACTCCTTGAAGCCAAGCCCACCGGCATCCAAAGGAGCACATACATCATTCCAGGCGATAAGGGACCGATTGCAATTTACAATCTAATTGACTTACCATTATTACTATGTTAGGGGTACATTTACAAAACATGTTTATACTTTAAAGAATTTAGTATTCAAGAAAAGCAGGTTAAATAGCGGTACATTATTACTCTATTAGGGGTATATATATATATATAGTATAGATCTTATGAGAACACCCCCTAACGTGAGAACATGAGAACAGATTCGTAATTATTATTAGTTTTGTTACGAATGTGTCATATCGTTTAATGTATTATTCGTAGTTATTGTTGGTTGAGTGGATTATTCGTAGTTATTGTTGGATTCCTAATTATTATTATTCGTAGTTATTATTATTTTTGATATCTACTCTAAATCTCAACCCTTAATACTCACATCCAACGGTGTACGATTGTTCTCATGTTCTCACGTTAGGGGTGTTCTCATTGGAACCACACCCTATATATATATATATATATATATATACTTTTACACTCTACTTGATAAATTAATATTTGTAAAAGGCCTAATTAGTGATTGACCGAATATATATATACTTTTAGGTCGATAAAAAATATGTATCTATTTGAAACGTAACTAATCAAAATCTTTTATTTACAACGTGTAATAATATCTATCTACTAGAATCGATTTACAACCCGACTCCTAGATATGTCACTCTCGAGTCATTTGTGAGTTATTTCAAGCTTTTTGATGTTTTATAGACATATTTTTAGATTAGAAAAGCAGTTTGAATAGCGGGGTTATGAATGAATCATATTTCTTTAAGCAAGTGGGAGCAGAGATAAAATTAGGGTTAGATTGAAATTACATATAACTACCGTTTTATCCCTATATTTATGTTATAGAAAGGATATCAAGTCAATAAAGAAAATCAAGCTTCTTGAATACTAAATTCTTTATGGTATCTGAGCGTACGATCCTCAAACACGCTCCGCCAAAACAAACCGAAGGGAGGGGGTCCACAAACTCAATCTCATCATATCATACTTTCGTATCAACTCCTTAGGACGCCAATCTACCTGCGTCCTAGGGTCTAACCTACCAGCGCCATATATATTGACGCCAACAAAACAAAGACCAATGTAGGGAGGTCCATCAAGTCTCCTCGCATCTCTTCGCTTCAACAACAATTTTCGCTCAAGACTATTGTCTTCAAATGCAAGTAATGAGGAGCATCAAAAACAAAAAAAAAACTTGGATAAAATGGGTTTGCGGGCTGTTATTGTGCATATGAGCATGAGCATAATCAGAGTTCTTATGCTTCTAATGGAATAAAATAGGCTCATGTTATTTTATATTTTACAACCAATACCCAACATTTTCTACCGTTAAAGTTTGAAGTTGCTAAATCTCACCTCTAACTTTGGGGAGTGTTAGAGATATAACAAGGTTAAGTTAATATTTTACCGTTGTATCCCTACATTTATGTTATATAAAGGAGTGTTAGAGATATAATTAGATTAAGCTAATACTTTACCGTTACATCCCTACATTTATGTTATATAAAGATATCAAGTCAGTTAATAAAGACAACAAACTTCACGATTACTAAATTCTACAAGAAGAAAGCTAATAGTACCGGAGAAGATTCACCGACGGATTCTACTAAAGAAGAAAAACATCTCAATTAAGTAACCAGTGATGTCAAAGAAGCTGCCAAGTAAAGTTCTTTCCGGCGACAACATTCATCGTGTTCTATTTTTTTCCTCTTTATTTTCTTTTCATTTATTTTAATTAAAAACTAGCGGAAGTCGAAAATTGCTAACGTTTCAGCATGGAGTTGAAAATTTGCTAAACCCGAAAGACAACCAATAAGAAAAACTTGTCCGTTACCCATAAGAAAAGTCAAAAACTCGAGGCACTATTCTGATATAAAAAAACTCGAGGGTACCAAACATAAATTTCTCAATTTATAATTACGAAGTTTAAAGAAAAAGACAATTGTGTGAAGATAATGAACTTTTCCCAAAGCGATGATAAGTGATATATACCATATATGAGTGAAACATTTACACATGGACTGGATAAAGAGTTAATTTTACATCAAAGCTCACTATTGCATTGCTCATATCCCTCCTTAGCTTCTCACACCAACACTTCAACATGCCCTCTCGGGCCTCTCTCCAACGCTTCAATTCTAAACAAAGCAATGCAATACCACATTACAAACCCACTTAAAAAAAAACAAAAATTAGTGATTTAAATCACCAAGATTAACACAATTAAGAAAAACAAGCTTCCAACTGTGTTTCTAGTGCTTGCATTTTTCTTTGAGTCAGCTTCAGTCGATGAGCTAGACACCGGCGGTAGTGGTGGCTCCGCTACGTCTTCCGCCTTCAGTACCGTCGGCACAGGCATGGGTTCTGGTGGCATCATTTCTGGTCCTGCCAATGAAAGCACCTTCCCGATCTGTATCGGTTGAATCCTATATTCAGCCTTCTCATCTGTACATGGGCTCTCTGCGTCATTCATAAAATACCAACAGTTAGGTCAAAGTAGTCTAATTCACTGCGTTTCGGACAAGCTACTCAGACTCGTCTCACATTCGGCTTGTCAAAAGTTCGGCTCAAACTCGTTCATTTTCTAAACGAGTGGAGCTTGAGCATATTTTTCGGATCATCGGATCCGACTAATCCGAAGATTCAATACGCAAAAATCCGAATCCGAAAATATCCGGCAATTGGTTATCCGAGTTCAATCTGATCCGGACATATTTTTTGGATCATTGGATACGGTATGGAGGAAAAAGTCGGATAGGATATATCCGATCTACTTGGCTCGGGATTGGATCCCCGGTTCGAGCTCATTCACTTTCTAAACGAGCCGAAAATGAACACAGTTTAAAGGTCGGCTCGGGCTCGGCTCGTTTATAAAGGAGTTGAGCTTGAGCATGTCAATGCTCGATTCGTTAAGCTAAAATAGCACTGTAATAGCATTATTTTAGCCGAGCTACTCGGTATCGGCTCGTCAAAAACTCGGCTCGAGCTCGTTTACTTTATAGCGAGCCGGATATGAACGCATTTAAAAATCAAATAAAATTTAGGCTCGGGTTCGGCTGCGTTTCCAAGTTCTGTACTTACTGAGATAATTCCTTGCTGTTGCAGGGTAATCAGTGACAACACCTTCGACTTTAAGCCCTTCGATAAAGGTAGCCAAATTGACCAAAGGATCCGAAAACATATCGAAGGGGATCGTTGTGAATTCATTGTACAGACAAGAGACGAAGACAGAGATGTTGGATCCATGCATTTTGTCGACAAGATGCGTGTCGTTTGAGGTGACGAAGTTTACGACAGTGATGAGTGCATCTTTGGGTAGGTTAACTGTATCAGCAACCTTCTTTATCTCTTTCAATGCTGACTCGTCAATAGATGTTGTTCCTTCTTTGTTGACAGCGTATACTTTCTTGTAGGATGTGATGCTCTTGAACATGGCGAGAACTGCGCTTTCATCTGATTGAATGAATACTTTCTGAGTGGTTTCTTTGTCGAATGTGGCGTTCTTCAAGGCTGTGGTGACGGCTTTTGTTATGTCGAGATTCTTCTTAGAAGCAAGGTAGGCTGCATTCTGGTTTCATAGAATGGTATTAATTTATAGCTCAAGTTCATGCGGAAATATATGTTCAATAGAATGAATTTGAAAAAAAACGGATCAAACCGTGAACCCGAACAGGAAATTACGGTCTAGTCTGGTCCAACCCTGGACACAAATCTAATATTTTTTTTATAGTTTGAGTGAGTGGTGATCCACTTCTTGTCTGATCTGAAAACCCGAACATGAAATTGTTCTAGCCTGCATGCACAACCCTAAATATAAATGTACTATCTTTTTATAGCTTGAGTGAATGATGATCCACTTCTTGTCGGATCCGGAAACCCGAACATGAAATTACGCTCTAATCCATAATCACAATGTTAGATTGGTCCGGTCTGGTCTACATGCACAACCCTAGACACAAATATATATACTATCTTTTTCATAATTTGAGTGAGTGATGAGCCACTTAGTGTCGGATCAAACCGCAAACCCGAAAAGGAATTACGTATATGGTCCATAAATGCAACGTTGGATTATTTTGGTCCAGTCTGGCCCGTTTGTGCAACCCTAAACACAAATATACTATCTTTTTATAGTTTGAGTGAGTGATTATCCGCTTCGTGTCAGATTGGCATATCATTTCATGTTTTTTCATAATCTTTCAATGGTAGAAGAAAAATTTACCTCAATGTTGATTAAAATTCCTGAGACAGCCTTTTTCTTGGCGAAGTCAAGGAAATCTGCTAGGGTTACTAATTTGCCCTTGTTCTTGGCTGCTGGATTTCTTGGCATATTTTGTTGGAAACTTGTCAATTGTGCTGCAACAAAAACAAGCATAAAGACTCATTTATAAGAGCTTAAGCAGACGTAAACAAACATACACATGCATGCAATACATTACAAGATCCTTACGACTTAAAGTCTGAATTTCACTCCAAGCAAGATTGAAAGAGAAAACTCCAGGCTTCTGTTGGATTTCAGTGATTGTTGTAGACTGAGATATGAAGGTAGTGATTGCATTAGTTGAAACTGTAAGATCAGATGATTGTGAGCAGAATGCAACTCCGTCTTTCGACATTTGAACCGAGCAATCGAGTATGTCCACGCCGTCGCTCACTGCCTTCTCGTAAGCAAGATTGGTACAGGCCGCGTAATCTCCACTGGCTCCATTATGGGAAATGACCAAAGCTTTGGCTGTAATCAAAGTCATGTTTGTTTAGTGACTAAAATAGAACCTGACCAAACGGGCACTTAGGAGAGCTGAGTTTTAGGGCTTGTTTGGTTCCAACTCCGAAAAAGGAAACGGAATGGAAATAGTGCATATATACGGACTATATCTCTATAGGGAAACAAAATGGAAAAACAAATACATTTTATATGCAAACCACAAGAAATAATTCCAAAAATTATTCATGAATAAGGTAGATATATGACTATCCGTTTCTGGAGTTATAACCAATCGGGGGCTTAATGTTTGTTTACCTGGTTTTGATTGAGTTGTATTCTTGTTATGTGCTATGCAGGCTGCAATATGAAACAAAAATCTGTATTAGTTCAAAAGGAAAGCAAAACAAAAATGTAAGTAATTCAATTGGTTTACTCACCAATGGCACCAGAAGCAGTGCCAGCAAAGTCAGTAAGCACACCATCAACAGAAAATTGAGAGTTATCAACAAACTGAAGATACTCCATTGTTGGATCATAGCTATAATTATAGCTTGAATCGATGTCATTTGCAAACCCAGAAGCGAAAACCTCAATTCCCAGGTTATGTGCTTCACTTACAAGAGTTGAAGGAGGCTGCAAGTACATATCCTTTCCAACTGGGACTATGAACTCTTTTGGTACGAGAATACCCGAAGCAAACTCCTTGATTGTACCAAGATTTTTGAATATTGCAGCGTATGGTTCTTTGGTGGTGGGTTCGATTGCATCAGGCTCAAGACATTTGAATATGAGCTTTGTTTTCGTCTTGTCGATCTTCGAGTTTATTGATTTCAGGAAACCGATCTCAGGTGAGGAAATGTATTGTATTCTTGTGAAGTTTGGATAGTTTTCTAGGAAGGTTGTTGAACTGATCTTTTGTTGGTTATAGAATGTGTCATACTGCCAAGCAAGAGGAAAACGTAAATAGTAAGGACTAAAGGTATAACGAGAAGATGAGTCTAATGGGTCAAACTTTAGTAATTTCATGTTCAACTCGTTTAGAATCGAGCCGAGCTCGATCAGGGTCAAAGGCTTAATCTAGCTCAAAATGTGCATATACTCGGGCTTGTTTAGTTGAGTAAATGAGTCTGAGCGAAGTAAATCGGCTAATACAACAATCATATTGAATATTGACTCATGTAGTTATCTTTAGGGTTGTTATTCGAGCCGAACGAGACGAGCTTTAATAAACTCATGTTCAACTCGTTTATAATCAAGTCAATCTCGAACTTAACATGAAATTTAACCGAATTTATAAATGTGTTCATACTCAACTTATTGAGAAAGTGACAAAGCTAAGCTTGAGCTCAGCTTCTTTAAACACCTAAGGAGCGAGAGAAACCAATGACTAGGGTTGTTTTATAATTCAAGTTATTCGGGTTCGTCTTGAGCTCATTCAGTTTCAAAACAACGTGAACATATACGTTCGGCTCTTTTGGCTCATATAACAAACCTAGATGAATCAATTTTAGTATGGTTGCCTACTCGAGCTCAACTCGAAAAAAACTCGTTTACTTTCTAAACGAGCCAAGTATTAACTTCAACTCAACCTCATTCACTATCTAAGAAGCTGAACATAAACATATCAAAGCTCGACTTGTTCGGCTGTAATATAACCCTACTAATAAGAAGAAAAAGCTATTACCTGAACGTTCAACCATAAGCCTGCAGGCCCGGACATGATTAATCCATCAAGTATAACCAAGGGAGATAAATTGTCAAACATATCCGTTCTAGCAAGATTGTTTTGAATCACTACAACACAAAAAGTCCATATCAATAATTTATTAACCAAAATAGTAGTACTACAAATTGATGCATATAGTTTAGGTCTTACGTGAGGTATTAGGAAAAAGCTCGTCGGCCGTGAAATCCAAGGCGAACCAGCCGGTGACGTCCTTCCCGTTGATATTGTAAGTCTTCTGGCCTTTTGGAAGCGCAAGAGCTATATTCGTGGAGTTGTCGAGTCGTATCTCGGATAGACAAAAGGGTATACTATCCTTGGTTAGTTGAAGGTCACAATACATGACTGTGTCCTTCAACCCTAGTTCTGCTGCAACTGAATATGCAAAACCACTAGATTCCGGAAACAACCCTGATAGCCCTCCTCTTGCTATTACAAGAGGCCTTTTTCCTACAAGACGCGGGAAAAATCATATACACGACCACACAGACAATAACAAAAACACGCAGATTTATGGTGGTTTACTGTAAACCCACTATGTCAAAGTTATAGAAATATAGACCTATGAATCTTAAACATAGTCGGAGACATGACGCACAATCATACACCTGAGTTCTGTATATGATGCCAGATGATATTCAAGGCATATCAACCGGAGAATTTTGGCTATATTCCGATTTTACGAAAATTTTGCCTAGGGTTTGTTCATTTTTTACTAAATTTGTGGAGGATCATAACTTAACATACAAAACCCGAAACTTCAAGACGAGCAAAGGGCGTTACCCGACAGAGTTTTCCATGGTTGCGATTCGGGTGGCGTCGGAGCAGGCTGAGGCTGCTGAGCCCACGTTACATGAACTAATAGTAATAGGGAGAATATTGATGTCAAATGCCTTATCATGTTTATTGCCCTACTCCTCTGCCTGCAAAACAAAAGGATATATATTCTTATCTTACATGCAAAATCAATCTTGTACGTAAATCATACGTTTATTGTATAACTTCATCACATGCAAAATGATCATACATTTTTGTTAGATGGATTTGATTCTTAAGAAAAACACATAAGATCGAAGATGAAAAACTCGAAAATGGACCTGAATCAAAGATGAAGAACAACTCTGGATTCGTCCTTAATTGTGACGAATGAAGGACGCGAAAGGAGATGAATGTGCATTTATCCAGATATTGGAGATCATTTCGCTGTCTAAATCTTACCAGAAAAGACAGGGTAAACACACGGTAAAATCTAAGAGGGGGTAAAAATGGCAGCTACAATTACACCAAATCTAGATGGAAATTAGCTAATGGATTAACAGCAACAAAAAATAATGGGAGGATGTATGTTTAGATGGTTAAAGTTTATTTACTATTAAAAGGAGTTGCGGTTTTGAAAATTTCTTTAAATCTCATTCATGTTTGAGGATGATTTGTAAATTTCTCTTGCTGTTCTTTTACTGGGCTGTAATTTAGTAAATTTGCAGGTGCCATTCTTGCAATATATATTCAATGTGTTTTCTTGTGATGTAGAATTGAACAAAGCTGAATTCTGAATTACCATGGAGGCATGAATCGGTGTAATAAGATTTTTTTATGTGATATACAAATTGGATTCCTATTAAATTTGTAATTTATGGATGGTTAGAAAGGCTATAATTTAAAAAAACTATAAAGTTCAAAGACATTATCTTGAAACTAAAAAAATCTTATATATAATTCAAAAATGACTAAATTACACGGACGTCATTTGAAAATTTTCTTTTTTAAATTTATATAAACATTTTTCCCCTTATTTCTAAGAAAAAATTGTATGAAAAATAGCCTAGTTTTGAGAATAATTAAAAAATATAACATAAAAATAGGTATAACTATTATGGGCCGAGCAAGTTAGGTTCGGTTCGAGTAGTTTCAGTCAAGACTGAACCAAAAACAGACAACTTAGGTTCGGTCTTAGGTCTGCATTTTTTAAAAAATTTGGTTTCGGTTCGGTGTCGGTAAAAAACACCGCAAAACTGGAGGGTAAACCGAAAAAACCAAATTATTATTAAAAAAAAAACAAGGGTGATTCATGTTATCATATTAGCAATTACTTTTTAAATCCGTTTAGGTCCAAATCCTAAAAACTGACCCGAAACCGACCTTTATAGGTTCGGTTTTAAGTTCTAATATTTCATATTTTCGTTTTTAAGTCCAAACCGAAACCGAACCTATTTCTTATATATATGTTCAGTTTTGGTCCAATATTTCAAGAAAATCGGTTTTGTATTCGGTTCGATTATTGTGGTTCGATCCAATTTTAAACCTATACTCACCCCTAATAATTATGGATAGATTTGTCAAAATTAGTCAAAGTATCACCATCAAATGTGAGTATATAAGTTATAAAGCGTGTTGGTGTTAGCATCCACTCAAAATTAGATCGACAATGAAGCTTGTAGGGAAAGAATAGGAAGACGTGGGAAGCTACAATTCTTGGTCCCGAAGGTACAATACAAAGGTCTTTGTAAGTATTCTTGATTCTTAAACCCTAAGCTTCCCTAAAACCAACAAATTCACCGGTCACCTTCCGTTTTGTTTGGATTCCATTAGCCAATTAATGCACATAGCTAAGTATATGGACCGAAAATCTATTGTTAGAATCGAATATTCAAGTCCGGTCAAGGTTCATACCTGAATTGAATATTCAAGTTCGGTTTAGGTCAATCAGTTACTTAAATTTCAAAATGATTATAGACACTAAGGGCCCGTTTGGTTCCAACACCGGAAACGGAAACGGAAACGGAATGGAAACGAATTTAGTCCATATATATATATCCTTATTCATGAAATTTTATGAATCATTCCCTGTGTTTACATGCAAAATGCACTTGTCTTCCAATATTTTGTTACCCTAGAGGGTATCAAAAGTAATCAATAAAAACTTTCATGAACAAGGGTATACATATGGACTAAATTCGTTTCCATTCCATTTCTGATTCCGGAGTTCAAACCAAACGGGCCATAAAAATCAGATCGGATCGATTTTGACTGGATCTGAATATTCAATTCAGGTTCGAATCCGGACCAACAATAGATTTTTGGTCCGATTCATATTCGGACTTAGATGAACAGTCCTACCCATAGAAGCTATTCCCCTGATATTTAATGCCTTAAAATATTTAGTTGGGATACACATTAGACAACATTGATATGTGGAATCTGATAATCTCCACTGCAACACTTTCATTCCAATAATCAGTATCTCATAACGGTCGAAAAACTTTCATAAATTGCATTCCTTTCTCTTCAATCCACCAACGGTCCCATATTGGAAATTTGGAATCTGCTTTTTATTTATAACCGAGACAAGAATATTTAGTTGGTCGTTGTTGCAAGCTTTTGATTATTTTTAGTTTTATTTACACAATATGCATAAATATTAACTATAATTATCTCTCAATTTTAAGTTGGTGAAAGGAAAAAAAATTTTTAAAAACTTTGCTACAAACTTAACTAATGCAGGTGGTCTTAGTTTCGTCCTAATATTTTCCTTATTTGTGTAAGAGTTGTTATAGGACTCCAACATGGTCGTCTCAAGATATGATCATGCTCACTTAATTTATAAACGAGTTTAGTCTGAGTCCATATAATCATGTTCAATTAATTTATAAACGAGTTTAGTCTGAGTCGAACGTGTATTTTAAACTAGTTTAAATTATTTTTATAGTCGAGCATATCAGCTAATATAATTTTTAGTCGAACCGAGTTTTTGAAGTTTGACTCATTATAAACTTTTAGTTAAACTAATTTCTAAACGGTTCATATTTAATTCGTTTTAAAAATGAACGAGTTTGAGGAGGACTTTCTTCTCGAACCAAGTATGAACAAATCATCTCATGGTAAGGAAATAGGAAATTCATTTCATAAAAGTTTCTTATATAACACAAATGAAAAGGACCGTACATTACATACACAAATACTAAACAAACCATTTGCGTATATCACTGTATACTAAAACACAAGCAACAAGACAAAAACATACACAATATCCATTCATCATCTTCCATCGATCTTGATCATCTTGCTGTATGACCAAGCATCTCACATCTACTTCCCAAAGAGGGATTTGATCCACCAGACATCCTTGTCGGTGGCCCCGTCACCCTCCGGAGGCGGATCAGCCTGCGGCGTTTTCCGGAGCTTGCTGACGTCATACCCTTCTGCCTTCGCCTTCTCCAACAGTAAATTATACACCTCATCATCCAGATGCGTCCGTCTACACAATATCTACACACACAAAATCCAAAATCCAAAATCAACAAACAAATTCTAATTACCAACACAAAACTTGAATTTCAATATACCCAGAGATATTTAGTCGTCGGTCCTCCGACTAGAGCGTATTGATAATCATCGTCGACGTACAGAACCCAATAATCGCCGATAACAGGGATTATGGGTAGAAAAGGCGGGAGGTAGAATTTGACTTTAAGCTTAGCTTCATCGCTATTAGGGTTTGCTTTGTAAGCTGTTCCTTCAATTGCATCTCGTTTTCCATTGCTGAATGTCTCGTTAAGAACATGAACAGTTTGATCTGATTTGAGTGTGTAAGTAGCTCTGGTGTTTTCTCCGTTGTTGGGTTGAAAGAAGGATGGAAAGGAAGCGATTTCGTACCATCTTCCCATGTATCGCTCCAACTCGAGTCCCTTTTTGACCTCTCTTTCGTTCTTCCCCATGGATTTTGGGTAACGCAGGTAAGAGAGAGAGGAAGAAGATGAAGGATGAGGAAGATTGATGTGAGGATTTTGTAGGGAAGAGATTTCTGAAGATAATGGTGTGTAGACCTTACACGTGGACGGGTTGATCTCACATTTGAAGACAATAACAAAAGAGCTTTCTAGACGACATTATTGTCTTGTAAATTGGTCTGAACCGGACCGGAATTATGGTTCGATTCATATTGATATATTTTTAAAATTTTATGAGTGGTTTGTTTACATAAGGTCCGGTTTGATTCAAATACTAATCGGACTGGATTAGAGCTATATAAACCGGCCTAAATTCATGCATATGTAAACCATTATTAAACAACGTTACCTACATGCTATTAAGTTGGTTAATAATTTATACTACTAAAGTTATCTTTTTGTTATAACGTTTACAACATGTGTGGTCCGGTTTGACGCCTTTTTTATGGATAGGAACATCGACTTCTGAAGTAGTCATCTCTTTAGTTGCAGAGTAGTCATGACTAATAAATACAGGTTTGTTGGTTATCTCATTGACTTCTGGAGTAGTCATCTCAACTCTCGAGTCTCACACAAACCTTTTCTTGGCTTACATGCTTGGACATGAAAGACATGTGATGCAATATTGTTCATAGTCAAAGGTAAGAGTATATGTAATGTAGTCTTTAAAAATTTAATCAAAAAACACAGTTCATCGTTGCGTTTAGATATATCAAAATTAAGTTTTATTATTCTATTAATTGATTTACGCGAATTGAAGAGATAAAGACCGATATTATATCACCGATAAAAATCATGATTAAAATTTATATAAGTAAAAGTTAACTCAAAAACTAAAACATAATTGTTCTTAAGATTCTTAGACGTCGAGGTCATCCATCTGAATCATTACAAGAATATCATTGTGGAACTTATAAGTCAAAGTCTTTGGGCAGGAAATAAAGTTGATCAATCGAAGAGCAATTACAGCAACAAATGGAGGGGCGTACACTCATCTTTCTTTGCAATCATACACACCGGATGGAGAATGACATGACAAACAACAATACCTTACCGTAGATGCTTTGGGTGGTAGAAAATTTTCATATAAGTGAATGATTTTACTATTTATGAATCAAGACCAATATAAGTCACTATCACACTTTTCGGGTTTTTTTTTGGTCTATAAGTAAACCTAAAGGACATCGGACGTCGTTGTTCTTTTATCACTTTACCTCTGACATGATATAGGCATATAGCGGATCTAATTCACTCACAAGACCAACAATGTCAATGTTTGATAATTCAATAGAAAAGGTTAAAATAAAACGACAAACATTGACATAAAACTCACTAGTCGTTCAAGCTTAAAATGATGATGTTTTTCACTAGTTTATGCGATGATAGATGTTGTACAATCTTTTATCTTCAACATGATAGTAGAACTTGAGGAATTATCATCGTAGTAATGACATGGATTTTCCCAATTGTAGGCCCCCTTAAGTAGTTGGAAATTGAATTTGAGAACTCTATAGCCTTTGAGAAATATGGTCGTAGAAATTGAGGAATTATCAGCATAGTAAAACCAATCTTGATTATAATGGTGTTGTCTTTTTTATGTTGCTTGATGTATTAATAAATGTAGAAAATCTGGTTGTTCTGGCGTGAGCATGGTTTTTGTGGTAGCTTGGTTATTGGATCTTGAAAAAATTGATATGTTATTATGCGAAATATGATCAAATAATCACTCTAGACTTTCCTCCTTCAACCTCCATATATGTTTGGGTGAACATAATACAATTGGTTCCACCTCTGTCCCACTTCCTTACTCCATTAAACACATAATTTTGGAACTTCGTAAAGTGTTTCCTGAGAGTACTTGATCTTGGTCTTGGAATACCTCAAAATAATCTTGCACTTTCTATAAGCCCATGCATATAAGTTTTCAACGTCTCAAGTTGGGTTTTGCTGGTAGGCTAAGTGCTTAAATCTCATACATATATCTAAACCAATTAACCCAGTGCATCATTCGTGGTAGAGATCATAGTATGGATACTTCGTTCCACACATCACATACGAATACCAGCTAGAAAATTCTTTGTACTTGTAGTAGCCTTTCATTTTCTCTTGGACATCAAAATAAAGACATAAAAATAAACTTAACTAACTCCAACTCCAACTCCATAATTCTTTGAGTCTTTTGTCGTTAGATAAGATTATTTCATTTCTATATATTTTTTCACAAGGTTGATATAGTAATAACCAAGAGGTGATACCCAACTTAGATGATACTCGATACCTTCTTTATGTTTTTGTTTGGATGCCTCCTCTTGTGACATCAAGAGGGAAGATTGCACCATTTTGTCTAGTTCTTCCTTCTTGATTGTTGTCCATGTATCTAGATATAATTTTCCTATAATTTTGATTTTTCGTTTCGGTTTGTTGGAAGACGACAACTATTGCTTGGGAAGACTCGGATGCAAGCTCTCGAGTTAGGCTATCTATTATAGAGTTCTTTGATTCCTATACATGTTCAATGCCAAAGGAATATTGATTAAGTGTAAGTGGTCTACACAAGAGCCTCCCTTGCACTTTCACACTACTTAGGTTGTTTCTAACAAAACCTAACATTCTTTTGCAACCATTTCTTAAAGTAAAGTGTTTTGGAGCAAGAAAGATTATAAAATTATTAATATCTTTTAAGGATAGCAAGTATTTATTTCCCCGTAATGGTGCAAAATGCATCCGGCTTTGTTGAAGGACCAAAAGTGACAGGTTCGGGTCGGTCCGGACCAAACCGCAACCCAACCCTTCTCTTAACCCGGTTTCCTCTCTCGCACAAAAAACTCAATTTGAGTTTTGCTACAAATCCATGTTCTCGTTGAGTTTACTAGACCGGATCCATAGTTTCACAACAATAAATCACCATAACATACCTACATTGAAATGTCCCATGTCGACGATATAAAACTTATATTGCCTACTAATATTATACAGCCGGTGAGAATGCGGGTGATATATCACCGACATTGCCTACTAAACGTACTACTTGCCGATTACAATGTGACTCATACAACACTGTCAAATCTTGAGCCACATTTCCCGCTAAACGCAAACTTAGTTCTAATTACCAAAACAACATTAATAGATTCTTAGTTCTTAATGATTACCAGGTTCTTCAGCTGCACACAACAGGATCTCCAGATTTGATGTCACTTTCACCCTTGGAGTTGATCGAAGGTAGATTCCACACACCCATCGCGAGTACGAGGAAGATAGGGGCGAGTGCTAGCCAGAGGTACTCCATTGATTCGTGCTCTTTCGACATAAGATTTACAATCATCACCGCTGGGCCAAAGTAGAACCTGTAAAGATTCAACGAGATGTCTACAAGACCCAAACCTTTCTCGACCATCCCACCCCAGAGAATAAGCACACAGAAGAGAGTTAAGGATACCTCGTAAGGAGCTCTCGCATAAAATATGATAAAGACCGTTGCAGAGAACAGAACAAAGTTGATTATCTGTAGAACGACGCTAGAAATTCCAGAAGCGAAGGTGGAGGAACGAAGCGCGTTGATGTTGACGATGAAGAAAGCGGTCTCAGCGGCAGGGAGAAGCAATGCCAACACTGTGTACCATGGGTGCTTGAGTTGATTCTTGAAGACGATCACGAGAGAGACTGTCGGTATGAGAAGAGAAGCAGCAGCGCTGAGGATAATTCTCCCTTTACGATCTTCATTGTCGGATTTGTTCAAGGTTTCCTTCATCTTTGCAAACCCTAGCTCTCAAATTTGGGGATTTTTGGTCGAGGGTAGTGATACGCCGATGGAGGACCGGAGGAGTAATTATAAAGGAGCAATGTTGCCATTGTATCACTCGGATTGCCAGCTTGGCTTGCTACTTCGGTAATGCATTATGCCATTATCACCATATTGATAAACTTGTTTATACAATTTGGAAATTCTATATGATAAGTCCAAATAAAATTCAAGAAGAAACTTCAGCAGGGAACATGGAAAGTGGATCTGAAATTAATATGGCTGAGGTGACAGAGGTTAGGGTTCCAGAAAGCAGTAACAGTCTGCAGAGCATAGCAACTATGGCTGAAAAGAGTCATACAGAAGACTCAGAGACGAAAGAAGACAGAGAGAACATACCAAAGAAGGCAAAGAGTGGTGAGCAATTAATGAAGGAAGCCCCCACTTCTTTTGTCATTGGGTGCGAAGGATATCACCACTGGAGTCACAGACAAGAAGATCGAGGGAGGTAGAGCAGATATGAATGCTTTGGCTGGGAAAATGAAATTGACTTGTCCCTATGGGCCGGATGGAGATCCATGCTTTGAGTTCGATCCTAGCATATCCGAAACTTAAAGAAAGATTGGAAGTTGTCCATAGTCTTCAAGGTCTTAGGTTTTCCCGTAGCTTTTCCAGTTAAGGTGAGAAAAATCTAGGGCTGAGCAGATTGCGGTTCGGTTCACCGAACCGCAACCGAACCGTACTTAATCGGTTCGGTTTGCGGTCCGCAAGTTTTTGTTTTGCGGTTCAAACCGCAAACCGCAAAAAAACCGCAAAAAACCGCAACCAAACTGCAACCAAACCGCAAAATCGCAACCAAACCGCAAAATGCGGTTCATTTGCGGTTCAAACCGCAACCGAACCGCAACTGTACGGTTCACGTTTTTTAGGATTGCGGTTCGGTTTGCGGTTTTGAACCGATGCTCAACCCTAGAAAAATCAATGAGTTGCGGAAGTTCGGCAAAATCTACAATTGATTGATTTAGACAACGGCTATTTCGTGGTCAGGTTTAAAAAGGAGAATGAACTATTGATGATCCTTTCTGGAGGACCATGGTCTATATTCGAGAGATGCTTGATCATGAGGAGATGATCACCGGATTTCGATATGGTTGAGAATATCTCCTCGGCTCCAACTTGGATCAAAAACAAAACACAATTTTAATAAATAGATTAATAATTATGATTTTTTTTTATATAACTTATGTCAAAGAAAAAGTCCATTATATACCTATTTTTTTCAACTCAGAAAGTTAAAAAAGAAAAGAAAACACAATTTATTCCTTGATATAAAATTTTACCATAAGATGAAACCTAAAAATTGTAGGTTTAGTTTCATATTGTTCTACACTTCTTCCTAACTTTCTCAGCTTATTCTTCCCAACTTCCTCGACTTGGTCGTCTCCATAACGATTATATGAGTTGAAGTTATTGTTGAGCACATTAACTCTAGGGTTGTTAACGTTATGTAACGATGGGCCGATGGCCACATATTAGCCTCCTATTGAAGGCACATTGATGCAAACCCTTTTTCGGAAAGTTGTCTTTCCATACCTGACAACAATGAATCTACCATCAATGTTTTGTTCTTGAATAATGGTCAGACCTATTAAAAAAAAACCCATATTTTTGTGTACTTCTACCCTTCTCATTTTTTCACAATAAAATGGTTCAACTTATATTATTTTTTGTAGGAGCTAGTTTGATAAATATATAACATAAATCGAACATGAACACGTGTATCAATACGAGATTTGAATAGAGTGATATCTTTGATGTATTAATATTGGGTAAATCAAAATATCATTTTTATATCCTATAAACACACCAAAACACCAAAATAGCAAATGCTCATATTGTGATATTTTGATAAGAATAACACATACATATCCTTTTTGATTTTAGACCGAATCGAGAGATATGAAAATACCCAAGTAACAAGATTTTGCTCTCCCGGTAGATGAAAGTAAAGACTCATAAATTTGATAGCAACCCATAAAGCAAAAACTGTTGTGACTGATGATTGACAACAAATCATAATGCCATGAGGATCGTTCCACAACTTCCTCCTGCGCTCCTTGTTCTCGGTATTTCCTCAATTTCTCTCCTTTCATGCCCTAATTTGAATCTATTGCATTTGTACACCAGTTCAATGTCAATTACTCATTCATTTGTAATTTGTTTCGGTAAGTTTGGAATTGGGTACTGATTTCGTGTTAATCCCTTGGTTTTCCATTCTTATTTGGTTACTAGACAGTCTTGATGCGCTTCTATTGCTGTAATAACATACTATTTGCAGTATTTTTTTTTGAAAATGATGTACATATATTGGAATAAGGATAGGAATGTTACATGAGGATCAAAGGGGAGAGAAGACAAAAGGCACATCCCAGCAACCAGGCCAAATCATGGATGGCGGATGTTGCTAGACTGTGCAAGTATTTTCAGATGAGTAAGAATTTGGTGAACACAAGTGTAAGTTGACGGGTCTTCATTCAAGAAGATGGCAGCATGAGGAGCAACCCAAATCTGATAAACTGAAAACTGTAGTACTAAGGATGGTGGAGAGTCTTGTGGAGTGGCTGTAATGGTGAAGGAGCAGGAGCCCACAAGGTGCAGGTGAGTCTGAGGTGATTGGATTTTGCAGAGGGAGCATACTATTGCAGTATTAAGAAATAAGAACTAAGCAATGCAGTTTGCAAAATGTTACTCCTTATTTTGCTCAAGTCTGTCTCTGTGATGGGGCCATTTTCACTGCTCATAGAATGTATTTGGTGCCTGAATAATGTTTTCATGTGATTGATGATCCTGCTGGTGAATCAGATTGCTTTTCTTTCAGCATGATCATAGTTATGTCTTGCACTGTTAAATGTTGTTGATCTTATATTCTTGATGAGGGCATGCTTGTGTTGGGCAACATGCTATGAATGATTAATGTAACTTTTTGGCTCCATCTAAATGTTGTTTGCTTTTTAACTACCTCCATTCTGTTTGACAGCATGATACTCGCTTGTATGTTTTTTTTTATTAGGTTCTTGATAAATTTTGTATCTTGTCTGATATTTTAGGTTCTTGATAAGTTCCTTCTGCAGGTAATTTGATTTGTCTGATTAGTGATTACCTTAGAAGAATAGTTATTAATACTTTGAGCACTATTTGTATAGTATATGTACTGCATGGGCTTTGGCAGCTTCCCAGGGTTTAAAAACTTCGCGTTTTTTTGAGACCCGGCTAGTTCTGTATGCATTAATTACGTCGACTTAATGATTTTTTTCCACTTCTTTTCTTTCTGATATCTAAATTAGTTATTAGGGGAAGATTTTTGTGAATCATTAGTAAGCTGCTTTTAAGATGAAATGGGAGAGGCATAAAAACTTCTTTCTATCTATGTGCTTATATGTGAATGAATTGATTACATTGGGTTTGAACTACTTTCTACTAGGTTTGCATCCCACTTTTCATCTACTTTATAAGGTAATAGATACACAAACCGAAAACCGCTTGTTTCCTCAAAGATGGCATGCTTACATATTGGCATTAACATTTTTGCTCTAGATGCTATGTTTTGTAAATTGAATATCTTTCCGGAAAGTGATACAACATGCATCATGATTGGATGACTTGTGTTTCTCTGATATTTTTGTGTCAAATACTCAGTGGCCTTATTGTAGTTATGTAGGGTAATTTCTGACTTCCACTGACCCACTAAATGATTAGTCAGTGCTAATACAGATTGTGGAAGCAATGATTCTGATCTCAAGAGGGAATTGGAAAAAGAGATTGTAAGCAGTTGCAATTGAGCATGCACACCATATGAATGGAACTTTTGAAGAAGTGACTGCTGAGAAGGATAGCTTCCAGCAACAAAGGGACGCAGAAAAGTGCAATGCTTCCACAGAAACTCGTGAGGACTGAGGAGCCCAGGGAAGATGCAGAGGCTATGGGAGCGAGCACGTAAGTTGGGTTGGGAAGGTGAGTATTATATAAATAAAATTAGGGTTCACTTCACTTGTAACCTATAGCTAAGCCTCCATATAGGTGATCTTTGAATAACTGTCATCCTCATGAAATAGAACATGCTGTCCATTATTTCATGTTTTATTTTGTTTATTTCTATCTTTGTTTTTCACTGGTTGGATCATTTGGAAATCAGCAACAAAAATCAACCGTAAATCAATGAAATTGAGTCAATTAGTACCTTATATATGTTATTGGTTCCATGCTTGAGAATCTTATGCATGTACCCTCTTAAACTGCTTGTTAAAAGGTTTGGTTCGTTCATGTTAAGCAAGTTTATTAATGTGAGATGAAGAATCAAATCATTTTGATTGTAGTGCCCATGTATAAATAGGAGATTGCATATGGACTCAAGAAAAGATAAGCACTGCAACCATAGATGAATTTATTTATTTACAAATCTACTTTCCAGATATACGACGAGAACCGGGAAATGACACAGCAAACAAAAAGGACCAAACTAGAAACTTAGGTGCAATTTATTGGCAAGAAATGGAAATAAACAAGACTAGAACTGGAAAGCAGAAAGGAGTTTATTTGAATTCTCGACATAGCATCTTCCTTTGAGGTCAGCATCCTGCAGAAACAGAACCCTTCATAGGAAAGATAGAGACTAAAGTAAGTATGAACTTGCAAATGAAATGAATAAAATTTGCAGTAAAAAGATAGGCAGATCATAATTTTGGATGCAAAAGTACCTATTGAGGATTTCCACCCACTGTATCCTCGACAAGGTCAGGGTCTTCTTCAATGATCGTAGCTAGGAATCCTGGCTCAAGGAAGTAATTGTCATCCATTGACAGTAGTGCATCAATGTATTCGTCCTGAATTTCTGCATTCTGCATATAACTTGAGTTACCATCATTACTTGCCTGTCCAATGGACTGACCAATATTATTGTTGAATTGCCCGAAAGTGTTCTGTCCAAAACTCTGGTTTGATGAAACAATGGCTTGATCCGGAACCATAGTGTTGTTGTTATAGGCAGTAAACATATTGGTTGACCCAACTATGTTTTGTAGAGATGTTTGTGGTGGAACTGTATTATAAACGACATTCTGAGCAGTCAAAGAGGCTTGCCCTCCATTGATAGTTGCATTTGTATCACCTAGGACGACATTTGCATCAGCAGCGAAATTGCACTCGAGTGCATGTTGGATTTGAGCAATATCAGATACGGTGTAGCTACTAGAAGGAAGTTGACTCTGGTTTATAACAGTTTGTTGAGCAGATGGCTGAGCTGCAATGTCATTCTGTGAATTCATCATGCTTCCGGTATAATTTATTATACGAGGAGCCATAATCTGTGGCCTCATATGGGTTGGAACTGTCATGATCGAGTTTTGGTTGCGAAATCCCTCCCTGATTTGCAAGCTGCTAGACGGCATACAAGTAACAGTTCCGGTGTTGCTCTGCTGCTGAATACTGCCCATAGTTTGAAAATAAGACATGGGCATTGATAGATTACTTCCTTCTTGGGACATGGCTGCACGGTAATCTTGAATTGTGTTCATATGGCCAAGTAGTCCAACTGCAGTAGTCTGATATGTTGATGTTGATTCAGTTAGAGACTTTGCATAGCTGGAAAGCCCGCTATATGAGTTCAGCAGAGACCTTACATTCATGTGAGTAGATGAGTTCTGAGCCCCGTTAGGCACGGCTGATGAAGCACCTGCAGCCGCACTTGATGTGGGCTTCTGCCTCTTCAGGTAAAGCCTGTATTTCTGCAACAAAAATATACTTAAAAGTTATTTCCATGTCAAATCCTCAATATATATTATTTTCCATTCTCCTAATTGTATCATATAATTGTTAATTTACATCTGTAAGTTACCTGCAGGTGGCTTGCAACATTTTCTCTTGTAAGTCCTTCAACGCTCATTAGGTTAAGAATCCTCTTTGGAAAGGCTTCTGCAACAGAAAGGATGTAGAAATGAAAGGGTTTACTAAAGAATGAAGTGAGTATTATAATCAACAAGGTTAAAGAAGAAGTGACTCACTATTTATCCCCAACTGATTAATTGAAGCAACAAACTTCTTATGAAGATCAGCGGACCACACTACTCGGGCCTTCTTCTGAGAGGTTAGAGGCTTCGCCTCATTCTTGCCTTCACTTCCTTCTGAGGATTCCACTCCTGGATCATCACCTACATTACCCTTGCTGCTGATTTGATCTTTTCTTTTCTTGGTTACTGTCTCCTCAGGATTTGTATTGACATCTTTATCTGTTATGTCAACCGGGATTATACCTTCATCTACTATCTCGACTGGGATTTTGCCTTCATCTGCTTTGCCAACTGGGATTATGCCTTCATCTTCTATGTAAACTGGGACTAGACCTTTATCTGCTACGTCAATTGGGATTATGCTATCTTCTTCGGATTCAGATACGCACACAGCCTTCCCCTTTAGTTTTCTGAGTTGCTTTCTCCTGAACACATGCTGCCATATGTTCCTCAGCTCTTCAAGTCTTACCGGCTTCACCAAATAGTCAACAGCACCTTGGTTTATTCCCCTCATCACCTGCTGCTGATTCTCATTTCCTGACAAAACTAGGATCACGAAAATTCCAGGTATCATTCAGTATTCATATTTAGCTATGGATAAATGAAAAACAACAACATAAGAATCAGATAATATAAGAATATAACCACGTCAATCCAAGAAATTCTGATTTTTAATAACTTCATATGAATAAACTTACTGATAACTGGTATGTCAATTTCATGAATTATTTTTTCAAGAAGAGTAAACCCATCCATATCAGGCATATGGAGATCAGTAATGACAATGTCATACTGTTCACCGTTCTCCTTGAGCATCTGTAGACAAATCACTGCTTCGGTGGTACTTGTAACTGTCAAATTGTACACCAAAACTCGTATTCAGGTTTTCCAAAGAAAGAGAGTATAAACATAAAAATGAAGTATATATAGAGAAGGAAGATGATAACAACCAGTATAAGTGCACATTTGAAGCAGTTTGCCCAGGATTCTGATGCAAGTAGGATTATCATCAACAACAAGAACCCTTATACCTTTTGCATACGTGACAACTTCTTTCTTTTTAGATTTTTCATTAGAATCCATTGAAAATATCAAGTACAAAAAACCCAGAGAAGTGAAATAGTATAATACAATAGAAATGTTATATGAATGAATCTAAGAGTCAACAATGAAGTCTTATTTATAACTAGATGATAGACTTTTCTAATTGTGAAAATCATCCAAATTTTTAATAATTATGGTAAAAAATCACATAATATGTTCTATAAAAGAAAAAAATCATCTCTTTTGTTAACATTTCTTGTGCTTTAATTTTGACTTGCGTTATTTAATACTTACATTCAATGTTATTCTTTAATTCAAGTTTTAGCATTTATATTTTTATAAACTTAATGACATCATTTATGGGCTAGGATATTTACTTAATAAGTAAAAAGTGTGCTTGGCAAGGTAAACTGCGATACATCTATATAGTTTCTTTTGTTAGTGGTTTTGTGGTTTTTTCTAGAGTGTGTCCATAGGCACATGTTAATCACCTAATAAGTTTAGTAAGTATATCCATTGCAGTTGGTATGTGTCACAAAAAGCAAAGGGCACACTGAATGGCATAGCTGTTTGTATGTGTCACAAAAAGAAAAGGTCGATCTTAAGTGAGTTTATGTTGAGTTGTAGACATAATTAAACTCATTAATGAGGAAATATCTAGATAGTTTTCTATGTTCACCCATAAATCGACTAATTAAACTCATGCTTCTATATTAACGCAGTCTCACAAATGGAACGAATGTGTGAGCGTTTACTAAAAGACCGTTTAGGTTTAAGGGAAGATCATTTGAATTTATCTTGGTTTGTTTATACATCTATGTTGGGCGTAACCCTTGCATAACGTTATCCTCATTAATGAGGACCGGTATTGTCCGGTTAAAGTTTTTATCGGAAAAGTAATGTTTCTAAGTGCAGTAGCTAGATGAAGAGTTGATGATAGATTCAATAAAGTATTTTTTTACAAAATAGGATTGTTTCAACTCCTGACTAAGAAATCAACCTTAAGAATAAGTTGAACTGAAGATTTCCTTAAGGCATAACTCTTTATAAATTACAATAAGTCTAGTAAGTTTTCGTGCACTCTAATCACAACACTAATCACCTGATAAACGCTATTCGACTTGGTTTCACTTGATTTTCCGGTTAATAAAATATCATCAAAATGTAAATACGCAATTGCGAATACCCGATTGGCTACACCAATTGAACTGTGCAACTTTCCATTTTGATTAGCTAGTTCATTACCTATCTGATTAAACAAAAAGTTTTATCGTTATTTCGGTTTCGATGCTGATGTATATATCCTACTCAACTATGATTATTTTCAAAAAAACATGCCATCTTAAAATGTTTTTAATATGTTTGGACATATAAGTCTGTGCAAAATTGTTTATCACTATGTCAGTTTTGTTCATTACATATATCATATTCAACGAGGGTAGTTTCAAAAAGTGATTGAGTTTCGAATAATCGGAAGTCATGTATCCGATATTAGCTAATCACCAGATACTGCTTATTTGATTTGGTTTCAGTCTAATTAATAGAAATCACAAGAAGAAATTTATATGTAATACAACCGAAACATAATACTTTTTTTTGGCATTTTAAATAGTTCTTAAAATAATTGTGCGTTTCGGTTAGGTTATCTCTATGCCTATGAGCTGTGGTTTAATTTTATGAACGCGTTTCTACACGATGTTTTGGTCATTTTCTGTTATTTGAATGGCATACATTACATTGTCTAAACATATCTTAAATTCACTATAAATAGGCTATTGCGGTTCAATTTTTTTTCTTGATCACTGATTCATTTGTAACTTAGTTCTTTAGGTTTGGAATGCAATACTGATTGCATGTGTTAAGTTCCCTGATTTTCTACTGTATTTCATTGCTAGACATGATTAATGCCCTTTTAAATTATTTTCAAGAGTTTGGTAGACTACTGGTTGCTGTAATTAACCATGATTGCAGAACCCTAAGAAGTAAGATTTTCTCAAGGGCATGAACTCATAGGCTGTATTTGGTGCCCGGATATTGTTTTTAGGAATGAATAAAACAGTTAAATTATGAGAGGCTTTATAACGAATTATATGATTCACATGCATTTCGAACAAGCATGAATATATATAACATCTATTAGGATAACTTCTGCTGCTGCTAAAACAAATTCCTTCTCTTTCAGCATGATCATGACCTCGTCTTGCACCGTCAACACATCATTTTACACCTGTCACTGAATTAATATTCTTGAATAGGGAGGAGGGCATGCGATGAATGATGAATATAACTTCTTGGTTCCATTTTCGTGTTGCTTGCTATTCGACTACCTCCACGTCGTTTAGTTGTTGATACTCCGCTTACATAATTTTTATTTGTAAGGTTTCTGATCAGTTCAATTGCAGGTAAACTTGATTTGTCTGATTACCTGAGGAGAAAAATTTATACTTGATCATTAGCTCTCTTTGACAGCTTACTAAGGTTTGAAATTGCTGCATTGTTTAAGACACGAACACTTGTGTATACATTAATTACATCGATTCATTAGTTTCTTTTCTGAATCTGATACATAAACTAGTTACCAGGAAGATTTTTGCACATTAAAAGTAGGTTAATTACTATTGTAAGGCAATGGGCTGGAAATGCGTAAACGCTTTCTTTCTATCTATGTACACAGGCATGAAATCCGCGAATGAATTAATGACATTGGATTAGACCTACTTTCTACTAGAGTTGCATCTCACTTTTCATCTAATTTTCTTAGCCAAAAAGGAATATGGCTTGTTTTCTCAAAGATGGCAAGCTTACAACTGCATCAACATCCTTGCTCTAAATGTTTTTTTTTTTCCAGTTGAATATATGCTTCTTCGGAAAATGAATAAAACGCGCATCATGATTGAATAATAGTTTTGTTTTGATATTTTTGTGTCAAATAAGTACTTAGTTGCCTTGTTTTAGTTATCTAGGTCAAATCTCGACTTCCATTGACGCACTAAATGATCAATCAATGCGAATGCAGATTGTGCAGCAATGATCTCAAGAAGAAATTTGAAAATGTTTTGTAGACTTGCTGATGTAAGAACCGAAGATGAAAAAAACAGTTGCAGCTGAGCTATAGCACACCATATGAATGGAGCTTTCATGGAAGCGAGAAGTTCAGCTTCGGTAAAGAGAAGAGGTTAACTTCCCTGTTTGTGTAAATAAAATTAGGTTCACTTGCATACATGAAAATAGTACACCCTGTCCATTTTGGCTTGTGTTTTTCACTTTCTTCTTGGTGTGTTCTTCACAAGTTGGATCATTTGTAAATCAACCTTTCGGATGTATTTCAACCGTAAACCAATGAAATTGAGACAATTCATTTCTTACACTTGTTTTAGTTCAATGTCTGAATAGCTTGTCATGCTACTAGTGTTGGTGATAATAAGTTTTCACGTCAAAAGTTGTGGACACTCCGAGCCTAGTATATAAGACTGGTGGGCTACTCCTATTGCCAATTGGTTTTAGGATGAAACCTTGTCGGGTTTGTGGTTGGGCTTGAGCCTAACGCGCAGGTGCGCTCATATGCACACGACCCCCGCTCTAGCGGTCCATATGTTTCGGACTTTGAATTGGTATCAGAGCGGTTAACATCAATTCGGCTCGTGATCCTAACCTGTAGACAAGTGCAACTTGGTCTATATCGTTGCACATGCGGGAAACTCCGAGCCTAGTATATAAGGTCGGTGGGCTACTCCTCCTATTGCCAATTGGTTTTAGGATGGAACCCACGTGCGCTCGTATGCACACGAGCCCTGCTCTAGCGGTCTGTATGATTCGAACTTTGACACTAAGCACATTGATTCGAGTCAAATGAAGATTCAAGCCATTTGGATTGTATAGTATAGTGCAGATGAGTAGGAATAAAAGATTGCATATTGACTCAAAATAACACAACCACTAAAACCATAGATGAAATTATCCAAGAACAAAGTTACTGCAAAAACCCGGAAAAGACCCAACAAATAACACACACCAAACATGAAATCAAACTGGAAAAAGTTTCAGAAGAAATGGAAATAAGCAAGACTAAAACTTGAAAGCAGAAAGGAGGTCCTTTGAAATTGAAACAGCAAATCCATGAAGCTAAAATGATTTGAATCCTCAGCCAATCATCTGTCTTTGAAGCCCTGCAGAAACTCACGGAGCCCTTCATGGGAAAAAACAAAAGAAAAAACTAATTAAGTTAGAATTGACTCGCAGTTGAAACAAATGAAATTTGCAGTACTTACTTGTGAAATTTGTTGACTATGTCCTGCAGGTTTCCAGTATCACCATCATCAATCAACCCACCGAGTAAATTTGTCTCCTCAAATAAGTAACTATCATCCTCAAGTCCCATCACTCCCATCAGTGCACTGATATTACTATCCTGCATTTCTGCTTCCAGCATAAAACTCGAGGGTTCACCGCTGATTGCCTGTCCCATGGACGGGTCAGCAACAATATTGTTAAATTCCGGTGAACCAATGACTTGAGCAGGAGCCATAAGGTTGCTGTTGAAGGCTGTCGAGTTATTAGTTGACCCGATCAAGTGCTGTTGCCAAGCATCTGGTTGCATTACATTGTAATTAGCATTCTGAGCAGGCAAAGGGTTTTGGTTTGGTGTATCAGTTGCGAAAGAATTCTCAAGCGCGAACTGAAGCTGAGCCATATCAGCATTAGTGAAGAGATTAGGAGATTGAGTTTGAGTTTGAGTTTGAGTTTGAGGAAGTGGCCGCGGATTAAGGTTAACACCAGTGTTCCAGCTCTCCATGCGCCTGCTGTAATCCGACAAGCAAGGAGTACCGGTGTTGTGTGGAAGCCCTTCCATGACTTGCTGACTGCCTGATGAACTACCAATGCCGAAGTTGTTGCTAGTTTGAGTCATGGGATTTGCTGTAGTTTGATAGCTTGTAGCTGGATTGAACTGGCCAAGTAGGCTAACTGGTTGATATGGTGCTGTGCTTGAGCCAGCTTGCGAGTTTCCGTAGCTGGAAAACGCGCCATATGTCTTCAGCAAATGCTCATTACTCGAGAAGATAGTTGATGGATCTCGAGCCCCTAATGTAGTTGAATCTGATGGTGAACCTGAGCTCATCCTCTTCAGGTAAAGCCTGTATTTCTGCAACAACAACGACAACAACAACAACAACAAGCTTGATGGTTACTTTCATGCTGAACCCTAATACTTTCTCGGTAATGAAAATAATTCTCGTTTTAGCCTTCAGTTCTCGTTTAGGGTTTCACGAACGGTATCAATTTTATGGTAATAAACGTCTTTTTAGTAAAAGCGTTTGTTTACATATAACACTTAACTAAAGTACTATACATACTACAATTTAGTAAAACTAGTATGACACCCAAAGAGACCCTATCAAGGGCTTGTTGGATAGTGAAACAAGTGACCTATACTATATTTTAGTAAAAATGATGTATATAGTTAGGTTATAAACATGACATTCATACATGCTCTAAGTAGATATAGTATTGTACTTATAGTTTCGTGCAAAATGCTAGAATGACAATTATTTTCATACGGGATACTCAATGTAGTATATACAAATATCAACCGTAGCCCATACATGTACTATTATTTATACTAGGTTATAAAGCATGGCATCCGAACAAACCCTATAGTGATCATAGAGATCTAAAAGTTACCTGCAAATGGCTAGCCACATTTTCTCTAGTAAGTCCTTCAACGTCCATCATGTCAAGAATTCTCTTTGGAAAAGCTTCTGCAGAGAGAGAAAATATGTGTTACTAAACAAACATGAAAGCAATCAAATCAGCAAGTTTAAGAAGAGACTCACTGTCTGGCCCCAACTGTTCAACAGCATAAACAAACTTCCTATGAAGCTCAGGAGACCAAACCACTCTAGGCTTCTTCTGAGAGGAGGAGTGTTCCCTCTCACCATTCGCGTCGAATCCATCAAGCTCTTCTTCTCCATATGCTGCATCACTCTCACTGTTATTGTTCTGTTGCTCCTTCCTCTTTTTCGACAAACTCGACCCTTCTGCATTGGAATTGTCATCTTCATTTTCTATAGTCACATGGACTATGGTCTTTTTTTCGGTTTCAGATTCAGTAATAGCTCTTCCCCTTTGTATGGTGAAGTGCTTCCTCCTCACTACATGCTGCCATATGTTCTTCAGCTCTTCAATCCTTATCGGCTTCAGCAAATAGTCAACTGCACCATGTGTTACTCCTCTCAGCACTTGCTTCGGATCATCATTCGCGGACAGCACTACAATTTACAGTAATCATGGATCGGATCATCAATCGGTATTCATACAGAAACCAAAAAATGGAGAGAATGAGTTAGTAGAGCCTCTTTTATACTGCTTATACAAACTAAACCCCTCTATTTTCTCATATTTTTTTAACCCTAGTTTGTCACTAATAAACATGACGCTATAGTAGACAAAAAAAACCTACTTAAGCAACCCACACAAAAAAAAATCATAATCATATAGAAAAAGGAGGTAAAAGAACTTATTTGACGCTATATTAGACAAAAATCTACAAAAATGTATTGTTGTTTCGTGAATGAGTTAGTAGAGGCTCTTTCTATTGCTTATACAAACTAAACCCCTCTATTTTTCTCTTAATTTTTTTACCTTTCAATTAATTTATTTATATGAATAGATAAGAGGATCTAGTTTGTTAACTAATAAACAAATGAACTCAGACGCACAAAAAAGACCTACTTAACCCACCCACCAAAAAAATATTATAATCATATTGAAAAAGGAGGTAAAAGAGTGTTAACTTACTGATAACGGGTATGTCGAGTTCAAACCCTATGTTTTCAAGCAGATCAAACCCATCCATCTCAGGCATATGAACATCACTTAGGACAACATCATATTGGCCATTGTTAGCCTTCAACATCTTTAGAGCACTCACTGCATGGGTCGCAATCGAAACTGCTCAAATCAAACAACAAACTCATAATCAGGCCTTAGAAATGTTTCAAGATTCGGGTTGGAATAAAGAATCATTAAGATTGACATAACCCGGATTCTACATCTCGGAATGAGTCATTCTCATTCCGATTTGATTGAATCTATACAAAACGAAGAAGAATAAAAATATCAACAATGAAAGGTAAGGATGCTGTAAACAACCTATGTAACTGCACTGCTCAAGAATTCTCTCTAAGATCTTCAAGCAAGTAAGGTTATCATCCACAACAAGCACCCTCAAACCTTTTGGATACGTGAAGTTTTCCAAATCCATTTCAAATCAAGTTTGCAGTAAAGATCTGGAGAAAATATCAAGAGAAATATATAGAGCAGATTTCAGAATACAAATGTAAGAACTGTATTTATAATGAGATAGAATCTTCAGTAAAGGGAACTAAAAAGCTATGGGTAGATTAAAACCCAAGTGCTACAAAACCTTGTATGAAGAAAGAAGAGAAGCAAGAATAAGAAGATACGGAATCGATGTTCAGAGAAGTCAGACAATTTAGATCTGAATGAGAGCGGGGTTTTATTAGAAAAAATTGTGCCATTTTTGTACATTTTTGGAAAATAATCACCTTATTTGTAATTAGTATAATTTCTTTTTATTTGATTTTGACTCCCTTTGTTTGATTCTTTCAATTCTGTGTCCATTCAGCCCACCTTGTATTACTATATTTGCTCTTTTTCATGCATTCACTGTGGACTCATTTGGGCTCTATCTTTATGAAGATGACTGTTGTCAATGTAGCATATAATTCTATTTTAGACAATTTAAATGGATTAGATTATGATAATTGTTCCAGCTAATGCCATTCTTACACCCATTGTTCATATGAATTTAAGTTCAACACTTAGTATAATAATAAAAAATAAATATTTCCTACTTATTTAATCATCTGATTAATTGTAAATGAATACTGAAATTGCTTGTAAAATGGTTATGTACACTTAACCAACGGGTTTAGAGGTAAAAAAATCTTAACCATCGGGTAAAAATGAACATTCATTTCTTATTTCATATCCATTTATTTTGATTTTTCTTATATGATTTATATTTATATTTGAGAGTTTTTTTTTTTTATAAATGATACCTTTTTTCATTTCTATACCCGGCCATATTTATAAACATATAAATTTTTGTCGAGTTTATAACCCATTGCAAGTTTCCGTATCTATAAATGAACGCTTTATTGTCGTATCCAAAAACGACCAAATCTATTTATTAGCTATATATAAATGAACAACTTGTTGTATATTTATTCGAACAAATCTCTAATGTATCTATGTATAAACGGACACATTTTAGTCGCATCTAGTTAATTAACACGAAATCTATGATATATTTATATATATATGTATAAACACATTTTTGGCGTACATCTAAACAAACAAATCGATGATGTTTGTTTTTTGTGGAAACAAATCGATGATGTATTCACATATAATCGAACACTTCTTTTGTCGAATCTATATAAAAAAAATCATTTTGTTGCATATTTAATCAACACGATTTTTTTTGTGTTTATAAACACGCATTTTAAGATTACTTATTTGATTAATCGAAAGAATTTTCATTAAAAAAATGTATCTAAATTTTTTTACAACAGTAACTCAGTAAATAATTTTTTACATAGGTGATTTAGTTAAGTCATTGTAATAATACATGAGAGTAAAAATGTATCTAAATTTGAAATAAAAGCACATTCCATATAATATATTTTGTCTATTTATTGCTTAAATTAAAACATTGCCCTTTTAGAATTATGTATTCAATTTTTTTCTCCATCCAATTGCATGTTTACCTACTCCAATTTGAATCATCTACAGCTGTAACTTGTAAAATTATCTAGATAAGTGTTTTTTTTTAAACTTTTGAAAATATATATACTTTGAAATAAATAAAGTAAATAGTTTTTTTTTCTTCTTTCAATTGATCCTAATCCGCCAGTTGGACATTACCTATTTAGGGTTAGATAAGTACATCACCCCCTGAGGGGGGAGCCCCCTCCCCCAATTTTGAATCAAGCCCTGGGTTAGATTTACCTGCTGGTTGTCAAAATTTGAAATTTTAGGTTCTTAGTTTTTATAGAATGTTATAATTACTCTAATTTAGTTTTTTTGAATTTAAATAATTAATTGGACAATAGTTTTGGGAGTGGTTCAAGTAAAATCACTTGTTATGGTAGGAATTATAAAGTAATTTAGACCGTCGATTGACCTTATCTAATGGTCTAGATCTTTTTGTAAATTTAATAAGATGCGGTGGTAATTTTGTAATTTTAGGAAGGCATGTGACAATTTTTTTTCTTCACTTTTGTACACTTCATTCGTTTTTTTTTTATTTCTATTAGTTCAAACTATTTGTATTAACTAGTGTTCATACATTTTTATGAGATAAGATTGTAACAATTACTAGGGGTGGGCATGGGACGGGACGGGACGGGATAGGGGTCGTCCCGCGTCCCGTCCCGCAAGTTATTTGCGGGACAGGACGGGACGGGATTTATGACATTTTTTCTTCGTCCCGCGCGGGACCTGTCCCATGTGGGACGGGACGGGACGGGACGGGACAAATCCCGCGAAAATTACGCACCGATTATATTTAATATAAATACTTGTTTTCTCTCGCGTTTAAAGACATAAATGATCGGGAAAAAAACTCGATACCGAATTATCGATTCATGACGCCTACATTAGTAGTTTATACATTGAAAACAAATTCAAGTTACATCAAAATGTCTTACCGACTCACATTCAAAAAATAACAACAGATAATTTAATGAAAATTATATTTATTTAACTATCGATTACAATTGTGGTAATCCACAAATACAAGGGCGATGGAACCGACTAGAGCAAGGGTGTCGATGGAACGGACCTGTGCAAGGCGGCAAATGGACTAAATCAAGGAAGATCAGAAACTCTAGTATTTTAGATCCAACCGAATGAGTAGTAAAGAATGAGTGAATGAATGATGAAAAATCATCGATCTAATAATTTCAAAAATAAAAAAATATTTTTAAAAATTACAATTTATGTATATTATTAATCTATATAATATTTATAAAAATATAAAAATATTATTTATATATATATGCGGGACGGGATGGGATTAACCGGGATAGGAAGTCTTCGTCCCGCGTCCCGTCCCGCAATTTTTTTGCGGGACGGGACGGGATACACATTTTTTTTTCCAAATCCCGCCGGGATCGGGACGGGATCGGAACGGGATGCGGGACGGGACGGGATTAAGCGGGATTTATGCTCACCCCTAACAATTACTTTGTTAATTAGTTCAAATTTTTAGTTCATTTTGCTCAAAATTTATATTATCGCTTCAAATATTTTTTTATCGTTAGTTCATATTTTTTCTTCTTCTTTTTAATAGTTATATTTTATGCACTTTTTTACTTGTACATGTTTGAACTAATAAAACACAATGTCTGAACTAACGGATACCCGAATTTTAACTAATATTATAAAATCCAAAATTTTTTAGATACAATTATTTGTACACTTATATTATAATATTTGTTATTTCAAACTTTGTATATTATTAGTTCAAATAGAGTGTTTTATTAGTTCAAACATTTTATATTATTAGTTCAAATAAAGTATATTATTAGTTCAAATAACGTATATTATTAGTTCAAATATTTTATATTATTAGTTCATACATATTTAGAACTTATGTGGAAAAATTTGTAAAATGTATTAAGAAATGAGCTATCAGTACAATACTAACAGAACAAATAAATTGAACGATATGTACAAAAATTTTGAACTAAAAAATGCATGTTAGAAGAAAAAGAAGAAAAAAAATTCGACACGTGTTAGTACGACAATGCCTCGTAACACTGTACCAAAATATTTTCTCCGTATCTGAACCTTCCCGTAGTCTTTAGGGTTATAAAAATAGGAAAATTTCAAACACGGAAAACTCTTTCGTAAGAATTAAAATCATTCATATTCCACAACAAAACCGATCATAATCACATAATACTTATGTAATTCATATTAACTTCGAGCAAATATTATGGTCATAGCCTTTGAATAAATCAAAAAATGGTTAAATTTAAGAAATTTGAATTTTCAGATATCAACGCGATATATGCATCATGTGACATTTGCATATAAAGCTCTACAATTTTGGAGCAACAAATATGATATTTTTATATTTTAGAGATTTAGAAGGAATTTTGTAGTCTATGACCTTCGAAAATTTTTTTAAAAACGACAACTTTTAGAAAGTTTTATTTTGGACATAAATAGATTTTGTATCATCTAATTGTATAGGTCTCGTTATTCTGGCGAGTATCAAAACAAATTTGAATGCAAATGTCAGTGGATTAGCTAGTGAGTGTAATAATTGGGTAATTGTATGTTTGTAGCCTTTCGGTTTCTGTGAGGTTTCAAATTTCAAAAATAGTGTCGAGTTGAGGAGTATTCGTTGGTGAATTTTAGGTGTCTAGTTGGTGAATTTTCAGAAACTGTTAGCTTAGTAGGAAAATCTTCTTCGCATCGAGGTAAGTTATCGGGACTTACTTAGCTGCCTTTTCACCGGATAGTTTGTAATGTGATAGTGGTGTGTGTTTTTTGGTTTGTTAATTATGGACTTGAGTAGGATGACGATACGATGATACTGATTAAGACCCGAGTTTATGCATAAGATGGGTCGTGACACCTGGACCACTCTGATCATGGTAAATTGGAAGAGTCTTTGAAATCAGCAGTCCGTCATACGTATATGGAGATATGCACTGAAATCACTCTTGCACATGTATACGAGGATATAGGCAGGGGTCGGTGGACCTTCCGTATCACAACATAAGTTGAATATAGTGTGTATAACTTAATGAAGATAATAAATTGATTGTTGTAGTGAAATCATGTTGTGGTGCTATTATTTTACTTATTTGTTTTTTTGGAAGGTTAATTGTATTGATCAGAATAAGATGTACAAGGGGTCATCTAGGACCAAAACAAGAGCTAGAAACATACGGGAACAAGAGCTAAAGAGTAGTTACATGAGGTTAATACCGAGCTGCTTAGCCCAAGAGAGGGTGGTTTGAGATCTATCTTTCCAGTGGTGTGATGCATGATTCTTAATGGCTTGGATGGTGAAGTGGGCGCTGGAGGACTCGTGGATGAGGAGGTGGCTATGAATGAGCTCGTTTCGAGCTCTCCAGATCGAGTAGATGAAGTAGGTGATGGTGGCAATACAGATGTGGGCTATGAAGTCGTGTTTATGAGGCCTAGAGTTACCAAGCCAAGTCCATAAACAGTCTTTGTAGGGGTAAGGGGCAGGAACACGAAACCATCTGGAAATCAGATCAAGGGTGATGGTAGAGTATTTGCATTGGTGGAGAAGGTGATTTTCTGGATGGTTTTCGCAGAGGTGGCAAGTGTCATTTTGGGTGATATTCCAAGCTTGTAGTTATCCGCTATGATAATGTGGAATGTTAGCTTACAGTTTTACCGTTGTCTTTGCTCTGTTTGAGTGAACAACTCGACGAGGACTTCTAATTCTGACCTTGTCGGAGGAGCACTCGAGAGAAGCCCTTTCTTAGCGATAAACTTGGCCTTAGAGCTTAGAATGGTATAATATGGAATTCTTTAAGGAAGGAAGGAATCAATTCATTTTTGAAAGAATTGGGTGAAGTAGGCTCTTTTTTATGGTTTTTGTTTTATAAACCACTCTAATTTATTTTACCACCCTTACTTTATTAAGGGGACCGGTATATTTACTCAATGAGTTTATGCTATGTGTACTCTTATAATAGAGTAATAGTGGTAAAGCGCCTAGTAAGCCATTTTACCCTTCATTTTATATAATTACCCCTAGCTTGTGTAGCCTATGTTAAGCAAGCCTACACTGGTTTGGGAATTGGCAAGAGGTTTTGGCCAAGGCATTGCTTCGAGTACCGAAAGAGAGGGGCTCGGATAAGATCATGTTCCAATTTATCTCACTACGAGACTACTTTAACTCTCCCACCCAACGAATTCGTTTGTTTCGGTCATTTTATTCAAATCAACCGGCTAAAGTTGGAAGTTTTCCACATGGTTCACAACTAGCATGCTCTCTATAAATCAACAATTTTTGTTGTCCCTTTTTCCCCAAGCCAGACTCAATCAAGTTGTTGTGCTTGCACAAGCCTTTTATTTAAGTAGGCTAGTAGGACAAAGAAGAGAGGAGACGATCTTCTACTTGGATAAAGAAGGATACCATAGAATGAAAAGCGAGTGACATCTAAATTTACTCAAGAACGCCTCTCCGGTGAAGGCGCTTCTAAGCCAATTCAATTACTTCTCTTTAGTACCGGTATAACATCGACTACTCAAAGTAGAAGGGGAGAAAGGTATCCAGATCCAGTAGCCACATCTTTTGGCATCATTCACCCTCCCTTTCTAGGCTTGTTGGGATACGGTAATATAGTTTCAGCGAAACCCGTCTATTCATTCATCTGTAGTTGAATATCTATTATTAGGGTATTCATTCTTGTTGCTTCTGGGTAGTCGTATCGGTTTATCCTGTGTAATAAGAGGTAAGAGTAGTAGGAGTGATACCACTGTAGCTAGAGCAGTAAATCTCATAATTTCAATACCGCATCTGGGGCCGCTAATACCGATTCTTCCAATCTTATTTGCCTTTTTTTAGGCTCTACAAGACCTTTCCCCAATTCTAGTATGTGTAGTAGCTCTAGTAAGTCTGTAGCTAGATTTAGATCAAGATGCGGAAGTTGAGATGCGGGGTGAGGGGAGATAGGATAGACAAAGACATCCCTTCTTTGGTTAAGTCTTTGGTAGTAGGTACGATATTGAAGGAGTGATTAATCTAGTACGGGTTCTTTAGTCCAAGTTTATTTTGTCTTTACCACGAATTGTTTTCCTTGGTTGTGGATACGAATTCCCGATCGGAGATACATGGATCACAAGCGATATCTTCCCATGGCCTTTTTCCTCCGAAAGCGTCCTTCCTTCTCAATGTTTTTTGTTGATAGATTGCACGCCATGTAAGAAGTTATAGAACTTGAGCGGATGGTGAGCCGAGTCTGCGTACTTATTTAGTTATGTTTTTTGTTTTATGTTGCGTTTGATTCCGACTAGTGTTATGCTAGGATGCTAGTTGTTATTCGGTATTGAGGTTGATAATTTCATTACATGACTTTGGGTTCCGCATGATAAGTATTTTTGGTTTTATAAATTGTGTCATGTTGCAAGTCAAGCTAGAGTTAGGAATTATTGTGTAGTCCTTGCTCATAGCATTAGTCAAGCTAGAGTTAGGAATTATTGTGAGGTCCTTACTCGTAGCATTCCGAATTAGAAATTTCAGGATGTTACAAGGGCAAGGTCAAGGTTGAGGATACCAAGAACCAAAATGTCTTGATTATGGCCTCGAGTGATTGAACTTGCTCCTTATTGTCATGGATAATGAGTTTATTTGTGTGGAAGAGCCTCACTTTGAGAATGTGTCTAATTGTCCTATTTTGTGGTTCATATTTAAGGAGTTCCTAAGTCTAACTTTCATGTATGATTAATTTAGGAACTATTTGTGCTTTCATTGAGGACCTTTGGATAGTCTATGAGGTATACACGAAAATACCATGGAGGGTTATAGCCTTACAATGTCCTTTAATGTTTACATGTGTAGTGATGGATGAAAATCATGTGTAAAGCATATAGTGCTTCTACGATATACATGTGATATTTATCTCTAATCTCTACTTCTAGGTACTCCATGGAACCATTCAAGGGAAGTTTTCCCATTTCCTTGTAATGAGAAATTGAGACTAGTTTAGGTTGAAGTTATATATTTTCCTAATAGTAGTTGTATGTTTATTTCCCATCAGGTACAAATTTTTCAAGGAAACCGCCCCATTAGGATAATAAGGGAGACATCTTATATTTGAGGTCGAATCCTTTTCAAGAAAAGGGGTTGATGTAGGACTTGAGTGATCTTATGAATAACTAGGAGGAGAAGGAAATGTCTACATAGAAGAAGGAATTGAGTAAGCACGAGGGATGTATACATGGTTCATTCATAAACTAAGGCGGTTGTTGTTGTGGATTTGTGGGTAACCAATTCTTATGTTATAATGGTAGGTTGAAATTTTCGATTAATTTTTTTATAAATCAAGAATAAACGAATATTTTCGTCCATAAACGGCAAATGTAAACTAGCGGGATTGTTATGGTCTTGTCCCACTCCCAATTGGGATAAGACCCGACGAGATTCAATCTAAAAATAAATGGGTCGTCCCAATGCCGTCATATCCAGGATGAGACATGGATAACCTCAATCCCGTTTTGTGCCCAACTCTGTGAAGGATTAATGTTCTAACAAAGATATTAAGGGCCCGTTTGGTTTCAACTTCGGAAACGGAAACGGAATGAAAACAAATTTAGTCCATATGTATATCATTATTCATGAAATTTTATGTAATCATTCATTGTGGTTTAATGCAAAATGCACTTGCTTCCCCACATTTTGTTTCCCTATAAGGTATCAAAAGTAATCAAAATCTACTCAACATACTTCAAACCACAAGGAATGATTCCAAAAAATTTCATGAACAAGGGTATACGTATGGACTAGATTCATTTCCATTCCATTTCCGATTCCGAACTTAAAATCAAACGGGCCTAAAAGGGATAACATGTCTAGTATATGAGGTTGTTGGGCTCCTCCTCCTATTGTCGATTGATTTGGAATGAAACTCATTAGACTTATATATTGTATCCCACATCATATCTGACACGTTAGAATTCCACGAATCCTACTTTGATTTGTGGGATTTGTGAAAAGGATATAAGAAAATGTCATCGACACTCGCAAATACCGCAACTCAAGTACTAGTTGTTCTCGCCTCAATTGTAAAACCTAAAGAAATCGAATTTGAACAAAGCCCTTGAAAAAGCGGGAAGCTTAGAATTTAGACATACATCACTTCATGCTTAACGGAGTACAAAGGTGTTGATGACACTACAACCATTACTACTTCCGATATCAACGATAACTCGTCTAAGATTCGGAGGTGCGGATAAGATGCCCCTCTCTCCACCTCTCTTCACCATAGCCATGGAATTCCTTTCAGACATGATATCATCTAGCACCTCCAATCCCAACTTTAACCCCCATCCAAAATGTCACAATCCTCATATCACTCATCTTAGCTTCGCTGATGATCGATATCATGCTCTTCTGCCGTGGAGATATCACTTCCATTCTTATCCTTAAATCTACCCTGGAAGCTTTTGGAGAGCTCTTTGGCCTGAAGATTAACCTCGAAAAATCATATATTTTTCTTGGAGGCATCTCTAGCACTACCCATGATCGTATCATTAGTGCCACGGGTTTCTCTCCTAGATCTCTTCCCTTCCATTATCTGGGAGTTCTTGTGGGTAGTTGTTGCCTTAGGACTTCGGACTTCATTCCTCTCGTTCACAGAACCACTTCAAAAATCCAGTCGTGGTATGCAAAGTGCTTTCTTACATTGGCAGGGCTCAACTCATCATGTCTATCCTTATGTTGATTAGCCAATACTGGAGCTCTATGATCCTCATCCCCACCTCCATCTTGTCCAAAATTCAATCTCTGCTTAGATCTTTTCTTTGGTCATGTAAGGAGAACTCAAAAAGAGCCCTTGTGGCCTGGAACACGGTATGTACTCCAAAGAGTGATGGAGGACTGGGCTTCATGGACCTAAGCTCTAGAAATAAAGCAAGCCTTGCACGTCTCATCTACGATATTGATAAAACGGAAGACAACTTGTGGTGCCAGTGGATTACCTGCAACATCCTGAAGAGACACAATATTTGGAATTGTATTGCCAACAATAGTCACAGTTTCTCTTGGCACTGCCTGATTAACATTAGGGACGAACTGCTGGCTTCAAATGATGGTAGCTCTCCTCTTGATGCTATCACTAACCCTAATGGTACCTTCTCGACCAAAAAATTATACAGTACCTTCAGAACGCCCTCTCTTCCGCCTCCGGTCAATGCCTGCCCATCCATCTGGATCTACTTTAACATCCCTAAATGTAGGTACATTACCTGGATTGCAAGCTTTGGTAAGCTCCCTACTTTGGCTAAGCTTGGTCTATGGAATATAGTCACCAACTACACTTGCAAACTCTGTAGGACTATGGTGGAAGATGACGAGCATCTCTGGACGAGATGCAGCTACTCTTCCTTGGTTCTTGATATCATCTCAAGATGGACTAGGATCACGTTCCCTGCTCCTTACCTCCGAAATCATTGGCACTGGCTTCACACCTGCTCCATATCAAAGCACAACCTCCTCAAGGGCACCCGCGTTGCCTCCATTACTACTTTTATATACTTTACATGGAAAGCTAGGAACAATGTCATCTTCAACAGCCTGAACACAAGAGCTTCCGACTGTGCTAGGGAGGTTATTTGTACTACCAAGGTGCATCTCTCACAATTGGAGGGATAGATCTGATAACTCGAAGGCTATGACTCGAATCCTTGGAATCCATCTTACCTAGTGCCTGCTGCTTATTTTTTTGAGTTTGCTCATTGTATCTCTTTTTTGTCTCTCAACTTTGATCGCCCCCTCTGTATATCCTTACCTCTAATTTTTCGTATATCCTTACCTCTAATTTTTCAAAAGAAAAAAGGTAAAAAAGGATTAGATCTTTGAAATTTTCTTATCCATACATCTACATCTATGTATATTGAAAGAATTTATGTGTACCCAAACCTTCCCCTTGTAAGTTTTAAATTTAATATAGAATACAACTTGCACATCAAAATCAGAATAATACGTAATCATACATTAAATAGGTCGATATTGCAAAGAGATCGGGACCATATATATATATATGAATCCTAATTAACTTAG
This sequence comes from Fagopyrum esculentum, assembly GCA_033239045.1. Taxonomy (NCBI): domain Eukaryota; kingdom Viridiplantae; phylum Streptophyta; class Magnoliopsida; order Caryophyllales; family Polygonaceae; genus Fagopyrum; species Fagopyrum esculentum. The sequence continues at coordinate 153,961,041 of BSUD01000004.1, read as the reverse complement.
GAATTAGACATGAAACCAAACGTACATAATTATGATCGAATCAACGAGAAAAACGAGCAGCAGTTTTAGCTAAAGTAAACTTCTCGTCGTCTCCTCCAACCTGCCAAGCGAAATAACCCAATAGCCCTTTTTTCCTCACAAATCTCATTTTAACAGCAATAGCATCCACGTCATCATAACTTATCCACGTGTCGCCCAAGTAACTATAACTCTCCACAGTCGTCGCGTTAAACACCGTCGTTACACTCCCGGCGTTTTTCTTCAAAAACTCCTTGATCTGACGGTAAGTCATTGCTCCGTTATCCGTTCCCGCCGTCGCCCCCTCCGTTGCCGCCAAATACCCATGATCGGAGGCGTTCGCAAGCTTCCAAGCCCGGCCGTAAAACGGAAATCCAAGAACAATCTTTCTCGGTGGAACTCCGGCGTCAATCCACGCCTTGACGCCGTTAGCTGCATTTACACTACTCGTTGGATCGTACAACGCCGCCGTTGGCCTGGTCAACGTTGACCATGCTGGAGCCCAGAAATCGTAGGCCATTACGTTTATCCAGTCTAAGCTTGCAGCCATGGCTTTCGCCGGAAGAGGAAGTGAATGATAAATTGCGGAATAATAAACTGCCTCTGTGAGAAGCAAGCGCGGTTTTTTCGTTGACTTTGCTTCAGCGTTGACTGCCGATCGCCATTCTGAAAGAAGGGTGCCGAGGTTTGACATATCACCGGAAGTCGTCGGGAACTCGTAGTCAAGATCAAGGCCGTGAAAATTCAAAGATCGAGCGACGGCGATCGACGAGTCAATGAAGGCTTTACGGTTAACTCCGGAGGAAGCCATGGTGGCGAAGGCGGTGGCGTTGGAGCCGCCGCCGCCGATTGAAAGTAGGGTTTTGACTTTAGGGTTTTTGAGTTGAAGGGTGGAAGTGAAGTTTGAGAAGAAGGGGAGATCGGAGGAGGAGATAGTGACGTGGAAGGTTTCAGAATCTATATTGGCGAATGCGCAGAAGATATGAGTGAAGAGAGAAGAGTCAATTGATGAAACTGAAATGCTACCTTGGAACCAATACACACCTTTGACTGCAGATTTGTGATGATATGGTGAAGAAGCTCCTAATGAAGCCATGAAAAGCAAGGTTGATATTGTGAAGAAGAAAAGGGTTTTGGTGGGTATGAGATTCATGGTTTTGTTTGTTGATGAATGGATAATTTGGTGTGAGAGTTTACTTGTTGGGTGTTTGAGGATGAATATATATAGATGGAGATGGATTGATTAGTCAATAAAGGATATTGTCTTTGATTGGTTGGTTTGACATTTTATGTTTGAAAAAATTATAATGAGATCTCGTTTAATTTGTGAGATTTGTTTAGTGCAGCAAATCTTGAATTCATCTATTTTGTTATAGTTTTTCGGCAGGTGAATGAGGCGGATGTTTAGTTGCCATTTCGTGCATCTAGATGAAGAGTGGATGTTACTTGTCAACGAGTAATGTCAAACTTTGGTTATCCATTCACAAGTTATATAATTTGTATATGCATCTATTGATCTATATAGTATATGTTCATAGTATTTGAAGAAATAACCGTTTGAGTGTTAGAGATGGGTGGGACGTTCCACGTACACACTAAGAAATTGTGTGAATCTAATATATATAAATAATAGGACTATTTTTCTATTGTCAATTGGTTTTAGAATGGAACCTCCACATATTAGATACACCAGATATAAAAGAGGGTCTCATTATCCTGTGTTTGAGTTGTGATTAACGGATATATGTTATCCGCTCGTTTGGCTAAGCCGACCTTAAGGTTTTGTCTCAAGTGTCGGCTAGTCCATGATAGTTGCACTTGAGAGGATCGGAAGTGTATGTCCCACATCGACAATATATATGATAATTGTGTGACTCTAACATATAAATCTTAAGGCTACTTCTAATATTGTCCATTAGTTTTAGGATGAAACCTCGAAAGACTTGTGTAGGTTTACTTTGACGTGCACTTGACTCCTTCACGCATTAGATCCGTCGGATATAAAAGATAAATAACAATAACACTTTTCGCGAATCGCATTCTACGAAATGTTGTGAGCGACATTCGAACCCCTGTACCTTCTCGTAAAAATACTTAGACGAGAAGGTATAGTAAAATGTTAGACGAGAAGGTACTGTAAAATGCACGAAGGTATATAATGTTCTTTGAAGGGTTACAAGGTGTTTATGGCACATTATCGTGTCAATAAAATGCATGAAGGTATAACCCGACAGCTCCGATATCTCAGACGGGGTCATAATTGAAAACCTGAGAGCTATCCACGTTTTGAGTACGTTAGGAATAGCAGGAATTATCAGCCTTTCAACCCCCAGTTCCTTGAGCATCTACAGTGGCACATCCGTTGCCGCTGATATTTAAAATGTGTACCAACAAATGGAACCTCGGCTACCTTCCCGTAGATCCTACAAACACCATTTAATTAATTTAACTGTCCCGTACTATGATTCGTTCATGTTACAATATGTGTTTGAATATGTGTTTGTACTCGACGTAACCGGATACCTGATCTCTTTGTCATCTACCTAAACCAGTTTCCTTTACTTTTCGTTTTTTGTTTGTTTATGTTACTCATCTCCTAAAATGATATATAAAATTCTAAAGGATTCAGATTTTATATAATGTCGTGTTTTGTAGTATAACCTAAACCAATTTCCTTTACTTAGTGCTTGTCCGTCAACGGGTAAGTGTCTTCCACTTCGCAAAATCGTGAACGCCAACAATGGCGTTCGCGATCAACACAAAAATTATACTCGTTAAACCCAAAATAAGTAATCAACTATCAACTCTAACTCATATTCATCCATTTTTGTAACATATAAACCCCTAAATATATCTAAAACAACCTAAATCGCACAAATTAAACCCTAAACCTAAACCTAATTAAAACAATCAAATTTAAACAAAACTAAAGCGAGAAAGTGAAGTGTTTACCTTAGATTGCAGTTGAAATTAGGAGAAATGTTGTGGAGAGAGAGATCGAGCGAAGATCGAGCGAATAAATGAATTGGTGTTCATGGCGGCGAAGAAGGTAAGAGGAAGAAGGGAAAGAAAATGAGCGTGTCTGCCCTTATAGGGCAATTTAGATCTGTCCGTCACGGACGGTTGCAATCTGTCCGTGACGGACAAACAACATCTGTCCGTGACGGACATATTCCTTTTGTCCGTTACGGACAGATCATACATTAACTTGAGATTTACAAAATATATTTGTATCTTTTAAATCAACCAATAATGTGTAATACCTATTATACACCTTTATTAAATAAATGAGTTTATTTTACTTTAGTAACATTTTCGTCAAGTTTTAATTTAGTAAGATCTTTGAATAAACATAACGAGCTATAACGAACATAATGAGATAAAAATATCAACTTAACTTTATTGAGATGAATATAAATTATTTTCATACAAAAATTACGTTATTGAAAGCCGTATACAGTTTCAATAAATAAACGTTACTTTTGTTCAAAGTTTTACGATTTCAAGACTCAAGAAATAAACGTTTCTTTCGTTCAAACATAACAATTACAAAGAAATCAAAGTTTCAAGATCAATGTTACGTTTTTAAACATGACGTTGAACTTCAAACATAATACGATCAAATCAAAATAACGTTATTGAAAACATTTAAACTTTCTGTTAACAAAAGACAATCAAATTAAATTTTTGTTATTCAAAGGATTACAAATTTCTTTCAAACAAACCAAATTTTAGAACTTTAATCCACAAAATAGACATATTACATATATTTCATTCGTCCGTCACGAACAGTGGCCATTTGTCCGCCACAGACAATGTCCATTTGTCCGTCACGGACAAATGATATTGATTTACTAGTAATATACATTTGTCCATTACGAACAAATAGAAATTACTTAGTAAAAATCAATGCGCCAAATAGCCTCCACCATAATTTATAGATTATATTTGTAATATAAACGATAGATAAGTGAAAAGAAGGTCGACCGTTATTAAGAAGTTCAAGTTTGACTTGGCCTCAAATGGGTGCACTTTGCACATGCATCATTGTACATTTGATGTGATAGCAAATGGACCAAATAATAATTCAAAGCATGCACACCCAACTTGGAGGAATTTATTTTGTGCGGTTGGTCAAATCATTTTGTGTTTATTATATTTGCAATATTGGTGATTAAGGGTCCGTTTGGTTTTTACTCTGAAATCGAAAATAGAATGGAAACGATTGTAGTTCATACGTATACCCTTATTCATGAAAGTTTTTTGGAATCATTCCTTATCGCTTAAAGTAATTGAAGTATAATTTGATTACTTTTGATACACTATACTGAAATAAAATGTGAAAAAGCAAGTGTATTTTGCATGAAACCCCAATGAATGATTTCATAAAATTTCATGAATAAGGATATGCATATAGATTAAATTCGTTTTTATTTGGTTTTCGTTTTAAAGTTAAAACCAAACGGGCCCTAAATAGTTATTGTTGACCCCACACAAGCCACAACTTTACGAGCGTGAATAGTCTATATTAATAATATAATTTGTAATAAAATTGTTCATTATTTATCTCTTTAACGTGGGAAAGGAACTATGCCACTAATGCATTTTCCCCCGAAAGTAATTTGTCCATATATTTAAAAAATTAACAAAAAAGTTGTTTTTTGAAGTGTATGTGGGCAAGTAGTCAAATAAATCATGATGTCAGTCTTAGTTCTCAAGTCTTCGATCATGATTTTTTTTTTTTAAATCTATATCTATGTAATCTGTATAGGTTGGTGCTAACGTGTCTACTAAAGCCATGTTGACACCGACGTGCTGCGAACACTAGGGGTGTTCATAAAATTCCGATCCGTTAGATCCGGTCCGACGATCCGGTGATCCGATCCATGAAGATCCGAGTCCGACAACTAATTTTCCGTATCCGATACGATCCGAGAAAAATTACCGGATCACCGGATCGGATACGGAATAAGATAATTTTCCGTTCGGATATCCGGGGTATATGTATGTATATAATTTATAAAGTATCTTATAATTCAACAAAGTCATGCAGCTAAGTTGGTGAGGGTGCCTGCACATATGCATTTGGTCTCAGGTTCAATTCCTGGATGCCCCTTTTTCATCTCATATTTAATGAGATTTGGGCCATGAAATTTGTGGACTTGGAGGAAATGTCACACTATTTGGGCCGGCCCAAGTGTCATTACCTTATCATTTACATGTATTCGGATATCCGGGTGATTCCGGATCGGATTCGGAATGGAGAATGAAAGATTTTCAATTTCGGATATCCGATCCGATAAGCCGGATCGGATCGGATATCCGCTTATGAACACCCCTAGCGAACACAGTATTTTGAAATGATCACGTATTGATTTTGTAACGATTTTTTAATAAAAACAAAGAGTTGTTTACCTAATTAAGAAACACTCACGATTTACTTAATAGTTTTTTAAATTACATAATTATTTTAAAAAATACATCTATAACTTAAGGTAACATTATATAAGATTTTACCTAATTATTTATTGTGATTAAAAAAAAGTTTTTATAGTTAACATAAAAAAAATATGTTTTTATTTTTGATCAAACCCGCACGCACGAGATGTAAGCACTAAACTAGTTAACTTCAAACGGTTACACGGTTAACCTACCAAAATATTTTGTATACTCCTCGAATTTGATAGAGGAATATACAAATTATTCAAGGTGTGGGCACTAAACGTTACGTGGGTCGTTGACCTAACGTTACGTGGGTTTAACCTAGATTTACATGGGTCATTGGTCATTGAATGTTATGTGGGTTGTAGACTATATAAATTTAAAAAAAAAACAATTGAACTAAGGACACATATTTGACTTTCTTATTTAATTTAATAAGATACGTATTTAACTTTCTTATTTAATTTAGCAAAGTCAAATGCGTATTTTGTGTAAAACTGTTTTTTCTTTTCATAATTATTTATAAAATTATTTGTTATCCACAATTTTTTTAAATTCAACTATATTTGATATATTTTGTTATCTCATATCGGTTATCAACTTAGCTGATAATTTGAAAACTTGTATAAATCTATATTTGTATATCTATATAATCTACTAAAATAGCATAAGGTTATATTTATATATCTATATAATCTACTAAACAACATAAGTTGATGCTGACATGGTACACTGCGGAAGTAATACTTTAAAATGGAACTCTCACAATTAATGTCAAACCTTTTTTTTTGTTATTCTATCATTTATATTTATAAATAAAGGAAATTGATAGCATTTGATTTTAATTTTATAAAGGGGATGGGTGTGAAACTAATAATCATATGAGTTTGAAAAACAATAAGGAAATGGATAAGTTTGATTTGAAAAAAATTATATTTTAATTGTTATAATTTCCTTATAAAAGGAAATGCATAAAGTTTGATCTAATTCATGAATCAAGGTGAAGGACCTCACCAATAAATATCACAGATGATAGAATATTTTTAGGCCGCTGTTATTTGGCGCAGCTCCAATTTACTAATCATGCCCATTTGTCCGTGACGGACAAATGGGCATGATTTAGTAAATTACTCCCATTTGTCCGTCACGGACAAATGGGAGTTGTCCGTCACGGACAAATGTCTCTTGTCCGTGACGGACAAACGTCTCTTGTCCGTGACGGACAAGAGAATTTAGAGCTTTGTTCCGTTTTCCTAACCTCATGCTATGTTTTTGGATGTGTTTTGTGTGTTTTTACCTTTGCATGGATTGGACATTCATATCATAGCTAGAGTTTAAGTTGTCAAAAAAATGCCTACTTCACTTCTTTCATGTCTTTGCAGGTACTTTAGCAATACAATGGAGCTCAAATGAATATATCTAATCACTCAAGTCATCCAAGCATCATACATCAACTCTTCACCCACCTCATAAGCAAAGGAAGGATGAAAAGAAATAAAAGATACAAGCATGTAGGCCAAATAGTCTCAAGGAACCTCCAAGGAAGAAGTATTGAGTGACCCCAATCTCGGACAAAGAGTAGGAAAAAACTCGAACTAAGAAGCCGCATAGAGGAACTTGTCACTTTCTCTCGTATGAACCCAAAACTCGAACAAGGAAGGTAGGAAAACTCAAGAGAAGAAGTCATTTCACTCGAGCAAGGAGGACTCTGGTGTGCAGAAAGTTCAACATCTCTTGAGTTAACCTCGAGTGACACTCACTCAGGCAAAGAAACTTCTTAACTCGAGCAAGAAATATAGGAATGCAGATTTAAGATTTCTTAACATCTCTCGAGTTAATCACTTCACTTGAGTAAATAAGACAAGAAAAATAAAGAGAAGAAGATAAGTCACTCAAGAGAAGAAGATGATCACTAAGTTGGTGGAAGAACTCGAGGTCAAGAAGAAGAAACTCAACCAAAGTGTATATTCCACTCGAGGGTGTCTTTGCTGAGTTTCTGCATCAGATCCATCTAGGATGTTCATCGTAACTAACTTTGCAACTTGACTTGCTTGCTTCTTAGAGGGACCATGTCTTTGGAGCCCTATATAAGCATATTGGCTGAAGCTACGTTCGTCCATCACGGACAAACGTATCTTGTCCGTGACGGACAAACTTTATAATATCTTTATTTTATTTTATTTTATTTTATTTTTGGATAAATAATATCTTTATTTTATTTTAAATTAAATAAAAAAAATTATCTTTGGATAAATCTTATTTACGGATAGATAATATATTTATTTACATAAATTATATCTTTATTTTTAACAATCATAAATCTTATTTACGGATAGATAATATATTTATTTACATAAATTATATCTTTGGATAAATCTTATTTACGGATAGATAAATCTTATTTAAGGATAGATAATATATTTATTTACATAAATTATATCTTTGGATAAATCTTTATTTTATTTTATTTTTGGATAAATAATATCTTTATTTTAACAAGCATAAATCTTATTTACGGATAGATAAATAATATATTTATTTACATAAATTAAAAACCATAAATCTTAATTTTGGATAAATAATATCTTTTTTCCATAATTTAACAACCCTAAATCAATATTTTTCATCCTATAAAAACCGTAGTCAATCCCCTCCAACCCTCATTCAGCCATCTATTCACAAAGTCTATTCTTATTAAAAAAGCAATTTAACAATGTCATACGAGGAAGATTATGATATTGATGATGAAGAAAGATCTTTGAGTTTTGAGAACGAAGACGAAGATATTGTTGAGGTAAGTTTGGTTTATTTTGATCATTAAAGTTGAAGTCATTAATCGTGTTTGAACTTAGATATTTAACCATTGATCGAGTAAATTGAATTTGATTATTACGTATATTTTGTCCGTTACGGCTGTTCGATGACTCTCCGTTACGGCTGTTCGAAGACTGTCCGTTACGGACAATCACTGACTGTCCCGTAACGGACAGTCACCATCGTCCGTAACGGACACATGGTGACTGTCCGTTACGGACAGATAGTGATTGTCCGTAACGGACAGTCTTCGAACAGATTGACCAATTTTTTTTTTTAGGGTTTGGAGGAGATAGATGCGGACGTTGATACTCTTAGCATTGATGAAGGATCAACAGATGGCGTAAATGCATCCGTCTCAGAAGCGACGAATAATGATTACTCTAGCCTGTTCACAACCGACATAAACTTCAATAGTCGAGAGGAGGTAATAGGATGGGTTCGAAAAGTGGGACAGAAAAATAAAATGGTTTTTTCTGTTTGTCGGGTAAAGAAGTCCGTCCTCGGTAGTTTGGGAAAGACATGGTTGTCGTGCGAGAAGTATGGAGCATACAACCCAAAAAAGGTGCAGCCAGCTCAGAGAAAGAATTCATCGACGAAGAAAAGCGGATGTGAATTCATGATTCAGGTTTTTGAGACTTACCAAGGTTTATGGAAAGTTCACGTGCAGTGTGGTGTCCACAACCACAAGCTTGGAAGAAATTTTAAGGGTCATGCATTAGCGGGAAGGATGAACGAGGATGAGAAGAAGTTAGTAAAGAACATGTGGACCAGTAATTGCACCCCTGCCCAAATTGCGAGTGCTTTGAGCATTGATAAAGATAACAACACCAGGATGAGACAAATCTACAACCAGAGGCAAAAATTACGTAAAGAAGGTTTGGATCAAAGGACAGTCGCTCAACAATTCTTTTTCGAATGTCGTAAAGAGGGCTATTTCTGTGAACATAGGGGAAACAAGAACGGTGAAGTTACCGACATTTTTTTCGCACATCCGGAATCAGTTGCCCTTCTTAAAGCATTCCCTTACGTATTAGTAATGGACTCAACATACAACACCAACATGTAAGCTTTCACAGTTATTTACTTTTCCGTTAGATGTCCTTTTTTTATGTATTTAAAATTAACGCTTTGGTATTATTTTTTTTTACAGATACAAGATGCCATTTTTTGAAATTATTGGGTTTACATCGACATGGCTGAACTTTAACGTTGCCGGTGCTTTTCTATCCACGGAGAAGGAAGAGAATTATGTCTGGGCGATTGAACAACTTGCAAAGCTTTGTAGGCGCGTCGAGAGGACACCAACTACAATTGTGACGGATCGAGAGAAGGCTCTTATGAACGCACTTGATCGTATTTTCCCAGAAACACAGTTTCTTTTATGTCGCCGTCACATATTCAAAAACATTGAAGGAAGGGCTAGGAATAATCACATGAATAAAGAACTCGCTCGAATATTTGCCAATAGTTACTCGGGTTTATTTACATCCAAAACGGAAGAGTCTTACGAGAGACGGTTAAATGAACTTGAAGACAAGTGGAAGAGGAGAGGACATCTTCTGCAATATGTGAGGACGCAATGGCTAGATCCTTACAAAAGACGAATTGTTTCCGCGTGGACGGATCAATATCTGAACTTCAAAAGTAACACGACGAATAGGTACGTATTTCAAAGCAATTTAAAATTGTATTTACCCGATTTGATGTTAACTCTTTTATTTCTCAACAGGGCAGAAACTGCACACTCTGTTATGAAACAATTCATGAAAACAAGTTCTGCGAAGTTGGATACAATTTTCAGGTTCTATCACTCTTTGATGAGGATTCAGTTGGATAAGATCCTCGGTTCGTTCAACGAGAGCATTTCAAAAAAGATCACATGGACTTCTTGTGTTAAACAATTTCAGTCGTTGCACCACAACATCTCCCTCAAAGCTTTTTTACTTATTATCGATGAGTACAATAAAGCTCGTGCTAACAAGCCCGATGGTCCGTGCACATGTTCATTTCCGACGACTCATGGTCTACCGTGTATGCACTTTATTTGGGGTTATATGAAGAAAGGAATGTCTATCCCTCTTACAGATGTGCATGAATTCTGGAAAAAGTTAGATATCGATGACGTGGTTCCGGACTCAGAAAAAGGACGAGACGTGCGTCGAGTTGCAAGAAATTTAATGACGGAATTCTGCGAGAAAGATTTTCCAAACCTGAGCCCTACTCGATAGTTGGATGTTGTAAATAAAGCTATAGAAACTGCTTTTCCGGAGAGGACCAGTTTGCGGGAACCTGCTAGGGTTGTGACTAAAGGAAGACCGAAGGACAGTCCAAACAAAAGATTGCCATCCGATTGGGAGTTAGCAGGTACCCCACCCAAAAAACAAAGAGGTCAACCCCCAAAGAACCCTATTCCAGTATCAATTCCATCTCCTATTCCAGTATCAACTCCATCTCCTAATACCGATTTACCACCCAAAACACCTTTAAAGAGAAGTATATCCACGCATAACCCTGATATTTTAGTAGAGTGGTCTGGGGCGATTCGCATTTGGATGAAAAAGTATGTAATTAGTTGGAATAATGTTAGAGGGGATGGAAACTGTGGTTTCAGAGCACTACATCATGCAATCTACGACACAGACACAGACGAAGGATGGCGGATGATTAGGCGACTGATGTTAGCAGAGCTCCTTTCTCATCGCGAGTTGTATGAGGGTTTTTGTCATAAACGTAACATCGATGAGACGATTAAAGCACTTGGATGGAATGAAGACGGTTTTGCACCACCAGAATATTGGTTTAATGTGACGGACATGGGGTGTTTAGCTGCCACTGCATTGCAGTGTATTGTTGTAGCGTACGGTGGGTGCGACTACACATATGTTCCACTATATCGTCGAGAAGAAGGAATTACTTCGAACTTAGAGTTTCCAGAGATCCATATATCAATAGTTCTCAACCAGTATCATTACATCAGGGTATGTCCTTTAAGATCTTTTCATTTATCATTTTCGGTTTTGTTCTTCACAACATATATGTACTAATGTTTTATTTTTCTATTTGTTTTAGCTAACACTTGAAGAGAATTGTCCTTTACCAGAGATGCTTAAAACTTGGGCGCACTTTCGTAACGACACGGTTGATGGTATTGAAATCAGATTAGCTCATCGCCTCACTCGCTGGAAGGAGTTACATTTAGAACATGAACGAATAACACGGATATATCTTGGCACAGTTGGTTGATCTTGTTTAGTTTAACTTGTTAATTTTAACTTTACGATCAGACATATTTTCTTAAGGTTTAGTCATTTATATTATGTTAAGGTTAAGTTTGCTTATATAGTTATCGTTTATATTTAGTTAAATATAACGCAAAAAGTGAAGTACGAAGTTTAAACATACAACGAAACAAGTTTAAACATACACAAAAATGTAGACATAAGATTCAAAAGTTTAAATACACAATACAAACCCAAAAAAAGTGCATACACAAGTCTACTCGTCATCGTCATGACGAGTACCGCTACCCTGTCCATGATCGTAAGAATAATCTCGGAGATCAGGAAAATAATCTACATAACTGCGTAAGTCCTGATGCAGGGAAGGAGGGATAGAAGGATCACCAATATACCCCCTAAATCGTGTAGCGTAATCGTAAGGGTCCAACTGGCCGTCAAAGGTCGAAGGTGGAGGTGGAGGTGGAGGAGGAGGTGGAGGTGGAGGGATCTGCTGAGCACCTGGGCGTATAAACCGGTGCGATCGGTCTGTATACCACGCCATATAATCGTCGGTGGCGGTATATCCAGGGCCGTAACGTGCAGCCATCTCCTCAACTGTGACGTGATGGTGCTCCCATCTATCCCACGCCCAGCTACCTCGAGGATAGCCAACTCTGTAGCTCCTCGGATCCTCGACCCTAATGGCATAATCAGGCTGTATCAGCGGAGGCGGAATAGTGTGAACGTATCCAAAAGCCCTCATGTTCCTGTATGGATCGTAGGGCTCTGATATGTCCATGAAAGTCTATAGCCCGTGAAACAACGAACGCTGTAACTCTCTATCAGTGAAGTCCAACTGGCCGTATGGCTGCCAGTTCACCTGTTTAAAAAACAGACAACATTGTTAGAAAATAAACACGTTAGTTGACAAAAAGAATACAACTATTCAAATGTAGTGGACTTGCCTGATCAACAGTCATCTCGTCAAGCATCCGTCTATAATCACGGGTGTCCCGCCTGACAGGCCTGATCTCGAATCTCGACGCCCAAGGCATCCCTCCCATACTCCCAGCCCTCGTCAACCTCCGGTGCAAAGCATGGAAAATAAAGGTAGATCCATGCCTTTAACAAAAAAGAAATAAAAATTAGACAAACAATACAAATTAAGTTACGAGAATAATAATATGAGTATAGAGGATATATTTTACCTGCAGCAGCGTGAGACAACCGCACATCTGGCGACAGTCGACCCTAGTGGCCTCGCCCATACGCCTATAGAGGTAGGCGAGTGTCGCCGTACCCCAGGATGTAGTGATCACCTGATCAAGATCCTCCACCAATATCAGTAAATCTGGAGAAATCTTGTGCTGCGATTTGTCGGTGAACAGCGTCGATCCCAGCAGGTACAACAACCATCCGGACGCTGCAGTCGTCGGATACAGATGTGAATATCCGTCACACTGATCCAGTAGAAAGGAATGTGACAACCCTCGACGACGTACATCTCCGGCAGTCATCTGCTCATCGGTAAAATCAAAAAACTCCTGCACTCGGATGGCAGAATCAGCTCTGGCGATCATCTGAGTAACCGCCGTCCCGGATATGGGAATGCCTAGGATGAGCCGGACATCATGAAGAGCAATGGTCATCTCACCCCAAGGCATGTGTAGCTGGTTCACCTCGGGCTGCCATCTCTCGATAAAAGCGTCCAGTAGACGCACATTCAGATGCCTGTACATAAGACCCTGCAGATGGGTCAGTCCACTGGCGTACGCTAAACCCGACCAAGCCTCCTCATCCAGTGGTCAGGCGTCCAGCTGGCTGGCTCTGGTATGATAGTAAAGCGTATCACGATCCTACATAGAAAAAGAAATTTAATATATAACTAAAAATATTATAACATTAAAGATGCATTTATTAAACATATTTATTGCGTACTCACCATGTCATGCCAGACGTGGAGAGCGGTGTGAGCCTGGAAACTCCTGAGTATCTCTGGTATACGAGGTCCCCCTCCACAAGGACCTCGAAGATCGGGCTGAAAGGTCTGCCGAGTAGGAGGTACTGGTCTAGGACGATCGCCCAGAGCACGAGGAAGTACCTCCTCAAGTACCTCCTCCACAGGAGCTGGCGAAGGTGGCCTCCTCCCTCGGCGTCTCCTCTCAGCTGCAGGCTGCTGCTGTGAAGAAGAAGGAACATACTCCTGCTCCCGCTGGGAAGAAGGAGCATCCTGCTGCTCCTGTCGGGAAGAAGAAGGAGCATCCTGCTGCTCCTGTCGGGAAGAAGAAGGAGCAAACTGCTGCTCCTGCTGGTAAGGAGCACTCAGATCCTCGATCTGAGAATAATATCCGGCACCAAACGAAGCACCACCTCCAGTATAGGAGCTATGTCTGGCTCCGCTAAAAGCATGGTGAGGAGGGCTCAGTGGAGCAATGTCACGCGCAATACCAGATGTACTACGCCGCGTGACTCCCGACTCCTGTGTCGGGAACTGCTCCTCACCTCCAGAGTAAGGAACTGGCTCTCGGGCCTCGTGTCTAGAGTGGACATCCCGCTGTCCCCTCAGAGAACGCATGCCACTGTGGAATACTTTCCTGAAGTATCCCAATCCACTGAACCTCTTGGAGTCCTTGTTTGGATTTCTTTCCATCTGCAAACAAAAACAACAAATGTTAATAAAAAGGAAAAGAAAAAAAGGGAAAAAATGAAATTTTAAAAAAAAAGGTAAGTTGTCCGTAGCGGACAACTAACTTGTCTACGGACAAGTTAGATGTCCGCTACGGACAACTCACTTTGTCCGTAGCGGACAAGTAAGTTGTCCGTCACGGACAACTCACTTTGTCCGTAGCGGACAAGTAAGTTGTCCGTCACGGACAACTTCTTCTTGTCCGTCACGGACAGAAGACGCTTGTCCGTCAACGGACAAGCGTCTTCTTCGTTCAGCAGATCGCGAACGCCAACAATGGCGTTCGCGATCTGCTCAATCAACCTCTCTAAAACAACTAATTAACTTCAACCCTAACTCATATTCATCGATTTTAGACATATAAGCCCCTAAACCTCTCTAAAACAACCCAAATCGAACAAATTAAACCCTAAACCTAAACCTAACTAAAACAAACAAATTTAAACGAAACTAAAACGAGAAAGTTATGTTCTTACCTTATATAGCAGTAGAGAATACGAGAAATGTGGAGAGAGATTGAGGGAGATTGCAGCCGAAGATCGAGCGAGATCGTCGTAGGTGTTCGTCGCGGCGAAGAAAGGAAGAGGAAGAGGAAGAAAGGGAAAGAAAAGAGCGTGGGTGTCCTTATAGGGCAAATAGGGTTTGTCCGTGACGGACAAATAGAGTTTGTCCGTGACGGACAAACTCCTTCTGTCCGTAACGGACAACTTCACTCTGTCCGTGACGGACAGATCACTCCTTCAAAGATTGGTATTTACAACATATATTTGTATCTTTTAGATAAACCAATAATGTGTACAACTTCATTAAATTAATGAGTTTAATTACCTGTAGTAACATTTTCGTTAAATTTTAATTTAGTAAGATCTTTGAATGAACATAACGAGTTGTAAAGAACATAATGAGATAAAAATATCAACTTAACGCTATTGCCAGGATTATAAATTCCTGTCAATCCAAAATTACATAACTTCATATCAATAAACGTTTCTTTTGTTCAAAATTTATAGATTTCGTGACAAACATATAAAGTTTCAAGAAATAAACGTAACTTCATATCATACATATCTACGATCCAATGAAGGTAATGTTATTGAAAGGACTTAAACTTCCTTTTACAAAAGAAGATCAAATCAAAGATATTTTATTCAAAGGATTAACATTTTATTTCAATAAAGAAACCAAACTTACTTACAAACATAACAATTACAAAGGAATCAAAGTTTCAAGATCAATGTTACATTTTTAAGAAATTCAAACATAAACACGATCAAATCAAAATGACGTTATTGAAAACATTTAAACTTTCTGTTAACAAAATACAATCAAAAGGATATTAAATTTCTTTCAAACAAACCAAATTTTATAACTTTAATCCAAACACAATTTTCATTTAATACATGTCACTTGCCCGTTACGGACAAGTGACATTTGTCCGTCACGGACAAATGGAAGTCGTCCGTGACGGACAACGTCCATTTGTCCGTTACGGACAAATGGAATGAAATTACTAAATCATGCCCATTTGTCCGTCACGGACAAATGGGCATGATTTAGTAATTTAGCATGCGCCAAATAGCCCGGACGTATTTTTAAGAGTGAATTTGCTATATAGCATTACTTCACTAATTTTGTTTAGTAATTGTGAAGCTCAATAATTTAGTTAGAATATGCCCTTTTTTAAAAAAATTAGACTAATTTGCCCTTCTACAAGAATTTAAAAGATTTCTAATTATTTATTACCTTTTAATTGACCTACAATCCCTAATTGAAGAAGGTGTATTTTGAATAAGTTACCAATTTTAATAGCGTAATCAATTAGTAGGTAAATGTTCAAGTACGGCCCCTTTATTGCGGTACGGTCGTACGGCCGTACCGCAGGGCGACACGTGTCCCGAAATTTTTTTTTTTTTTTTTCCTCTTTTCTGAAACGATTTTTCTTTTTACGGAAACTAATGAAAATTTATTTGAACTACCATGTTATAATTTATGCACTATTATCCTATAAACTTTGAACTATTCCTATATAATCCATGAACTATTACTTTTTAATATAATCCATGAACTATTCTATTATAATTCATGAACTATCCCATAATAAGTTTTGAACTATTACTTTCACTCCTTTATAAATTTT
>BSUD01000004.1:153910967-153944713 GCA_033239045.1 Fagopyrum esculentum | reverse complement strand
CATGAACTATTCTATTATAATTCATGAACTATCCCATAATAAGTTTTGAACTATTACTTTCACTCCTTTATAAATTTTGCACTATGAACTATTCTATTATAATTCATGAACTATCCTTTTAGAAGTTATGAACTATTACTTAATAAGTTTTGAACTATTACTTTCAATCCTTTATAAATTTTACACTATGAACTATTCTATTATAATTCATGAACTATCCTTTTATAAGTTATGAACTATTCCATAATAAGTTTTGAACTATTACTTTTACTCGTTTAAAAAAAAAAAAAAAAAAAAATTTTCCGGGACACGTGTCGGCCGTACAGACGGCCGCACGGCCTTACCGGAATAATGGGCCTTACTTGAACACTTCCCTCAATTAGTAAATCATAAAGAATATAAAATTTTTTTACGTGAATTGATAAAACGTTACATGCTTGTACTTTTCATGTAAATCATGAATGTACAAGAAAATTCTTAATAAAATTTTACAAAAAATTTATAAGAATTGATAAGCGTAATCAATTAGTAATTAATATTGTACAAGAAAATTTTACAAGAAGATAAATCGTGTACAATAAAATTTTACAAGAAGATAAATCGTTTTTTAATTTTTCGTATTTCTCGTAAGAATTATAAAGTTACAAGAAAATTCAAGAAATATAATTACAAGAAAATAAGTATCATCTACAAGAATAAATTATAAATTTACAAGAAATTTGTTTCATTTACGAGAATACTTAAGAGTAACGTCTAAATTATAATAAAATTTATTATAATTAATAAGGGTAAATCTGCCATTATTTATTTAATAAGGTTATTCACTTAAAAATTTATAGGCCTAGGTTATTTACTAAACAAAATTAGTCTATGGGTACATTTTATCCAAATTTCTCTATTTTTAATTGTACAAAAATAGTAAATTTATTCATATTTTAAAGATAAGCACTCACTCTATGCACAATGCACCATATAACAAAAAATAGTAAATTTACCTTTGAACAATTGCAAAAATAACAAATTTTGAATTGGACTTTTTGGCACCACTCACTCTATCCAGAGTATAACTAGTATAACATTTTTCCTTTACAAAAAACTTGGATTTTTAGGTACCGACTCACTCTATGCACAATGCACCATATAACTTGTATGAAACAAAATAACCAGCTAATGATCCTCTTGGAATCCCATAAATAGCACACCAAGCCATACCGGCTACATTTGGAGTCATGGGTGATGCAACAATTTCAAATTATGATAAATACGACGAAATAAGTATTAAAAAAATGGTGTTCTTAGCTCGGTAGCTGATGATCTTGATTTGTTGGAACAACTCCTCATATTATTACACAAGCTTTCCTGCTAGGATCACTCTTGCAACAGTAACTGAATTTTCGAAAGAAACGCTTTTGCGACTGAGACAAGTTCACCATTTATATATACACTTAAGAAGAAGATACAGGGCTATTTACTCCTTTAGTATTCACCAGAACCGTTGATAGTTATCACGAAGAATATTATAAGCTTGTCCGGATATACAACTGTAGCACTTCGCTATTGTATGCTATGTCAAAATACCTTCACACTGGCAGCAAGTCTATAGTGCCATTTCTCACCCGCGAATGTCTCCATTGTCTGCAAAATGAGTAACCCTGTATGTGGGTGCAATGCTGGGCCAACGCTCGTATCGGTTTCAAGCAAAGCCTCTATACTCAAAGCTCAAAGCTGGCTTTAGGCAAACCTGGAGTAGAATACTAGAATCATCAACCTGGTATTTTAGACAAGGGGATGTTTAAAAAATATAATTAATAACAATTTTCGTAACTCACTGTTAAGAAAATGAAGCAGCCTAGCTATTGATTGACATATTGGTGCTTTTACCTCCCCACAAGAGGGTTTCATGGTAAACTGATCAAAATCAGTACTAGGCCATGTTTGGTTGTTGGTTTATAAAGTAAATTTAGAGGGCTGAAAGGTTTTTTCTAACTTCTGCTCCAAACACACCCTTGATATAGGAGTCAAGTGAATGGTTTGAGAGCGTTGAATTTCTGAAAACACAATGACATCATAACACTGGAAGAAGATTAGAAACATGATCATACCTTGACAAAGCTACCAGCTTCCGCAATGCAAGGCATACCTATGTATATGAGTTAGCCATTGCATTCTCTCCATGACGAGAAAAATCTTATAGATGCTTGCAGTCAAATTCTTGACTTGAGATCTGCTGGCAAAAGTTGACTTAAGAAACTGTGAAGGGAGACTATATACTGAATCCATCCTTTGTCAATGAGTCCGCAGAATTCGGATCCCCCCACTATGAAGTATTAAAGAAGAGAGAATTAACAAGGGGATGAAAGCTTCATATAATGATGACATCAATCAAACATATCATATTTTGCACATTTTTTATTCACATAAGACTCATGCCCACCATAACTAACACTTCCAAATTATATGATTTTCTTACCCTGTCGGATTTCTTTTTTGATGGTTGAGAGCATCTCCAACCCGAAAATAATTTTTTTTACCATTTCTGTCTTAAACGGAAGTAAAAAGCTGAAAAAAAAGGGTTAAATTAGCAATAGGACTCTTACTTTCGTGACCTAAGAACCTGTGAAGGGAGACAATATACTGAATCCATCCTTTGTAATCGAGTCTTGAGAATTCTGATCACCTAGCGGAGAATATGGTCTTGCCACTTTCCCTTTTGAGGATCCCTGAAGATTAGATGAAAGTATTTCATAAGGCAGTCTCTGCATATTTAAAAATAAGAGATTCCTCTTATGCAGTCCTAGAAGTGAGATACTTGCTTCTAGTAGGTTTTAATACTGCCCAAACACATAAAAGAAAGATTGACGCAAATGTAGAGCATTGACCGATTACCTTTAATTGGTTGGGGCCATACGTGTTCAATGCATGATCAATAGCATTATAAATTTCAACCGCTTGATGAGAATCACGACTGCACTTGACTACACGAAATTGATCCTTCTGTTCTGCGGACTTGGCCTGTAGATAAAGTACAAGATGAGACGGCGGTGTGCTGGGGCCGTCTTTCTTTCCATGGGTCAACTCCATTGTGACAAGATCATCCCACAGCACATCCCACACAACAGAACACGGATCCTTTGCAGGGATGAACTTCTTCTGGGATAAAGATGAGGGTTGCTGATATTCAAAAGCAATATTAGTTCATAATACTTTGGGCATAGTGAGTTATGGACTTACGGTAAATGTTGTTTCTAAAGCAAAAGATTGACTTACTTGCAGAAGTATAGCTCTCCGATGAGTTACAATAAGCACTCGTCCCTTGGGAAGCATGAAGTGATCTTCATAGGCATCTGATAACGCAAACTTTCCACGCACTTTAAATAAATCTACCTGACCAAAGAATGCACCAGATTCTGCAAGTTGCAGCATAACCTGTAAAATTCAGGAAAAATAACTGTTTCACAACTCAATTGTTGATATATAGCTGGTACAGTAGAACGGAGGACAGAAAACAATGGTTACTTTATAATAATTAATATATTTTTCAGGTGGAGTGGTTCATGCATATTCAAGCTTAATGGATTGTCCTCAAATTTGTAATAATTTTTACTCCATTTTCGGAAATAATAACATTATAGTTTTTGTATGAATATCCTTTTTTATGTTTAGCATTATAAACTCTATATTTATCAATTAAATTTCTTTTGGAACCAACCCGTGCAAGGCACGGGCAATGCACTAGTTTGTACAACAAAGTGCGCTACTCATGATTCTCAAGATATTGCCAATTTTACATAATGCGCTAATGTGAAATGCTTACACTTCACATTCCTCTTCTTTTAAGTATTTCAAAAAAACGTCATATATGGGCGAACCAGGTTATCAACACCAATTTTACCTGTCCCTGAGATTTGTATTCATCATACGGACGAAGCAGGTTATCAGCACTAATCACACGTGGTAGCCTCCTCCGAAGAAGTTGTTCCTCAGAGGTTAGAGCAGCAAGTATCTTCATTCTCATAGCATTAGCACCCTCAGTAGTTTTTGATAACAGATCCAACACACCACTCACTGGTTGTGCAGCTGCACCAATGATGCCCTTTCCAACACCTTGAACAAATCCCTCTACTCCAGAAGCCTTGGCACCTTCAAGAGGCTTTGTTAATATGCCAGTTACACCACGGAACAAGCCCTTGGCTAATGCTCCACCACCCTCTCGAATAACATCACCAAAGTCTTCAACACCCTTGCTTTCCTGTTAGAAGATTGATTTAAATACCACAATTTGAAGGATCAGCAAAATAAATTAAACAAAGAGGAGATCAGAGCACACATTTTAGACAATGAAATCTTTCTAAGCCTTTAGGAAAATTGACCTTCAAATTTTACTGTTATACTAGATGAAAATTGCACATCACTCGGTGTTCTAAAAGGCATGCCTTATGCGCACTCAGGTTGCCTTGTCCCTAGGTCCAGGAGCACCTGTGCCTAGTGCCTTTTAGAATACTGAAATCACTGAACTTTTTTTTTGAATGAATTGGGTGAAGTAGGCTCTTTTTTTATCTTTTTGTATTGTAAACCCCTCTAATTTTTATCACTCTAATTGACTACCACTACTACTCTATTAAGGGGTATATTTACTTAATGAGTTTATGTTATGGGTACTCTTAATAGAGTAATAGTGGTAAAAGGCCTAGTTAGCCATTTTACCCCTTTTCTTTTTTAGTAAAAATAGGAAGTAATTTTTCCATGAGTGGGAGATATCATAGAAAACTCACAGACGTGAAATTAAGTTTTTCCCTACAGCAAATTACCTTCCCATGTTCATGTTTCATGTCTCCAAAACTACCACATAGGCCAATCAAAATGTAAGCTATAAATATCCCAAGCATTCAATTTTTTACATAGCTGAGAAGGCACGTAAATCATATTATACCTAGTATATTACTATAACTCTAACCTGGGCTTAGCAACTAAGCATGTAGAACAGGCACAAATATGAAAAAAAAAAAACAAGAAGAGCCTTGCTGAGCAAACCTTAAGTTACAACAAATTCATGATGTTGATATCATTTCAAAGAGCCCATTCAGCAAAAAAATGACACGGGGATATACAAATGAACTAGTTTCGACTTTGTGACTAATATGAGCATAGTTTGAATGGAGGCAGACTACTCAAAATTGAGGGGGTTATCACAATTTCAGTTATAACTCCATCCCAAAACATATATACAAGTTACCTCCTCCCCAAAAGGTAATATATAATTTCGATTCCACAGTATCATGTCTGTCATTATTCATAATAATGAGCAAGTTGCAATACTAAGCAGCGGACATAACACATTTGAAGCAAATGACATTCTGTGGAACTTAATGGGGCGTAAAATTACTAAAAATGTTATGTGTGAAGAACAAACCTGTCTCATTCGACTTTGAATAAACTTCTTGTCCATTGACAAGGCTGCAACACCTTTACTCATATGCCCAAGGGCACTGCTTGCATTACCCAATATATCAACTCCGGAGAGGAGCTGAAGAGGTTGGCTAAGGAGATCCTTTTGAACATTTGATGTAGCATTACTGATAATCACACTCTGGCGTAAAGAGACTTTCTCCACAAATCGTTGATGTATTCTTACCTGACAAGCCATCACAATCGCATCAGCATTTCTACCATCATTGGAATAAATGTACGAAGAAAATCTTTCAGAACATTGAATCCCTCAAAATATCTTAGGTCAATTTCAGTGTGCTAGACTGGTATATTGTAACACGGAAAGCAATATGTAAATTGTGTAATCTACTATCATCGTGAAAATGCTTACAGTCATGTTTTCCATGTTCCCTAATGCAGTCATCAATGATGACCAAAATCCGAGAACTCCTTTAGGTCGTTGTGTCGGTGACATAGTCATAGACACTTTCAATCTCACTTCCGAGATGTTGAGAACTCTGCAAAAATCCATAAGGATTTCTTAATTTTATTTTTATTTCAATAAGGAAAGGCAAAAGGTTTCACACAGTAAATCCCATACCCGATTTCAATTATTGGATCTATGGATACTGCATTTGTTTTCGTATTAGACAATCTGCTCAGATTGACCTGTTGGATCATTTCATGAAGACGCCATATGATTGGCTCATGGATATTAATCAAAAAAGCTGAGTTTTCCGGTACCTGCAACCAAATCATATTTATTAGCTTTCCGGTAGATAAGACTCTGGCAACAAGAACAGCGTTTATTTGTAATATGTTGAAAGTCTCACTTGAAGGCCTATATAAGGGTAAGCACATAAATCCAGTGACCCATCTGACTGAGATGTCACAGAAATCTTCAAGATATGATCAGTTTCCTCTTTAACTCTATGTGGCCTGAAAAGCACTGGCATAGGGGACAATGGGAGCTGATTATCCACTTGGACACTGAACATTCTCAACTTGAACCTGTACATGAAAACACTCCCAAATCAACAACCATTTGGTTAACTCTACAAGTGATACCCTTTGAATAGAATTAAAAAGGAGAACACGAAGATGAACAACTTTTTATCGTCAAGCTGTTGAAATTTTGTCAGGGTAATCAATTCCTCTTGATATTAAAAACATGAAGGTGGCCACTTAGTTAACACTAGAAGTGATACCCTTTGAAAAGAACTAGATGGAGAACATGATCACACGACCAAAACAAAGTGTAACAATGGGGGCAAATTTTATCGTACAGCTAATGAAGTTTTGTCAGGGTATTAGTAAGGTTTTACTTCATCATCTTCATATTAAATTGAAGAAGGTGGCCAACAACAAATTGTAAAATTAACGCAGAACGTAAATTCTTAAATTAAAAGTGCAAACTTGCACCCCAACAAAAAGTAAGTGCAGGATGAAGATAAAAGTAACTGACAAAAAGACACGGTTTCCTTTAAAAAAAAGCTAGTTAAAACACGCAACTAAAATGGCGGAGCTACGAAGCTTGCAGCCTCTAGACATTACCTACTAGTTCCAGAACCCAAGCCAGTGGAATGAGATATCAGAAGATTCTGAACTGATAGATATAGTATCTCCTCTGGTGTATGATCAATGATTGATAGACCAAGCTCGGAAAGCTCAACAATGATATGGAATTCTGTATCAGATGATGGAGATTCTACACTCTGTGTTTCCGACCTTGGGTTTGATGATAAAGATGAAGGAAATCTATGTGGCACAACTGCCAACAATTGGTCATCAGGCATCCAATCAGTAATTTTAACTATATTCGTCTTCTCTTCCTTGATAATGGTCACACGTAAAGCACTAGCAGGTCCATCTCCAACGTCCATGGGTTGATGGTCAACTATCTCATCTATATTGTACGTAACAGACCTTCTAGAATCGCTTCCATCTACCAAGAGCTCCAACAAATGTTTCCTACCTATATCTTCCCACATATAGGAAGCAGCTGCATTAGGAGGAAGCAGCATCCAAGAATCATTGCCCCCCTCAGCTTGTCGGAATCGAATAGGTAAGAGCATAGATCGGTTTTCAATCCTGCAACCAACAAGATTATTTCTATGGTGCATGCTTATATATAAAACAACTACATGCATGTACATAAGATAGAAATGTAAAGGAACAAACAAATGACTGAAAATATGAACCCAAGAACCATTATAAAAAATTTCCACCATAACTTGCTACATATACTGAAAATCCTCTCTATATTCAGATCCCCTCTGACCTCCCCTTGTTACACCATAAACAGACGGCATGTTTGAGCACAAAAAATTGCATGTGTGTATAATGCTGAATCTTGTATTGATTACACACTAGAAAAATAACAGCATAATTTGCCAAAACACGAACACTGCAAGGGTAAAAGAATCTGGGCAGAAAACAGACCTGTAAGGACTAAAGAAAGATTTAGGACGGAAAATAACTTCATATCTTGAGCTCTTAGTTCCACTTCTCACAGTTACACTTATGTCTGCCAAACTGCTGTCTCTTTCACTGTGCAAAGATACCCGCATAAACCCCTCAGTTCCAACACTGAATGGTTTACTCCATCTACATCCATCAAAACTTATCTGAACAAAGAGGTAACACTCAAAGTAAGCAAAAGAATGGCAATACTTACCAGTTCTGGATGAATTATTTCAGAGGAAGTTAATTACCTTCAACATTTCTACTTTCGAAGAAGATTGCCACCTACAAAGTTTTGGAGGATCAGCAGGATTGATCAACTCCATTGACTCGGTGCCACACTGCTGCAGGCACAAAGGGACACCGACTCTATTTATGAACAAGGAATGTGGCTGAAAATGAACCACCTGCAAAACAAATTAATTCAGCTTTTGTGAAAACATAAGTCTGCAGTTGTTGGCCAGAAGTATAACGCAGATTATCTATTATATCATTTCCTTTTAAGGAAAGCCAGGAAAAAGCCTACAAAGGTTTATCTGGTCCAGACTCCAGAGTGGAATTTCAGCATTATGTATGACAATAAGATTGGAAGCAAAGAAGAGAGATAAATTTGAAATATAAATCTGTAGGGCATCAAATAAGGCATTTCTTAGGAGGAAATGAGTTTCATTTATCATGCAATGAAGATGGAAACACACAACTCACAAAGGAGATGAAAGAGAAAACCTATTCAGTTGAAATGAAAATTCAACCTTTGTTCTATCAGAAGTCATATTAAGCTGTGCAGAAAGATTGTAGTAAGATCCATCAGTATTAAAAGCCTTGACATCAACTCGTCCCTGGAAGAAGTTCATGCAAGACAAATATGTCATATAGTGTTCCTGGAGACTGGAGCAAAAAAGAAAATAGCAGATCCATTAAGGTAACATATTTTTATCAGCACCTTTTTCTCAAGCTCAAGAAGAGATATTCCTGGACTATAATAATCAGAACGACGAACAGCAACTGAGATTCCAACTTTAGGGGATAGGTATGTATCATTACGAGGTGTAAACAACACTACCCCACCTCGTCCAACATAATCTTGTGGGGAAAGCATGCTAGGTGAGGGACTAGTATCCTCTATTGTATCCAAAACTTGAACATTTTTCCTTGCAATTGTTGAAGTTTTTGCAGATTTAGCAGCTCGAGAGAATATGAGGTTGTCAACATCCGAATTATCCAATGGTTCAATCTCCACAACTCGATACGACAATGGCATAGAAGAATCATTAATGACCCAATAGGGAACAAAAAACCTAATAACTTTGGGAGCTACAGAAGTGCTTCCCATGTCACGTTCAATGCTCACTCGGAGTCTCCTATAAGATCCAGGAAACGAAAAAAATTAGTTTGTCTTACATTTTTCTAGCAGCTTGCAATATTTTCATTTTGTGACATCCAAATTGGTGTTGACAAGAAGAGAAACAGAAAGAGTGAAGTAATAACTCAAAAGGTTAAGCCATCTGACTGAGCTACATCCTACAGCGACCCCAATAATACATTCAACTCTATATATATGTTACACTGCAAGTGCAGGAATACAAAGAAAAAGAAATTTTGAAAAATCACCTTCTGCTCTTCTGATGGGCCATCCAAAATGAAGAAACGTGTTCATTTGATGAAAGATCTAAGATGACAACTGGGTCCTGCAAAATAAAAATAAGTTGAGGAAACTGCTTGGAAAGACTAGGACAAAACTACACTTAGTGTTTACCTTCTCCAAAGCCCAGCCACCCTGAACAAAAAATGACATGTATATTGGCTTTTGGATGTCTGCTGTGTAAACATTCGCACTTTCTCGTGACAAGATAATACCCTGCTGCCGTTCAATCCCTCTCCCTTCTCTAGTTCTTTCCCAGATAGTGAACTCTGCTGGACAGGGAAGTCGATTCTCCAACTTCAGAGGGGCATTAATAGATATTTTCCAATCATATACAGGTGCATTCAGTTCTGTGTGAAGAACAGATGCATCAGTACCAGCACAAAGCCAAAATTGTTTACTTTCACTACCCAGTGAACAAGACAGAAGAACATCCTTTTTATCAAGCTGGTCCAACTTAAATGAAGAGGAAACCATCCTATTCCCCTGCTTCATAGTACTCTGCCTAGAGAGTAAACTTTGTTCCAGATATCCTACAGCAGCAGTAAGGCCCCAAGAGTAAGGTAAACAGGGAGAATCAACTGTCGGGCGAATTTGTAGACAATGCTCTGAATCCCTGCACATACTCTGCCAAGGTAAGGCAGAAGTTGTTCCAGGAAGCAATGTAACAACATTCTTCATGCTTTTATCTTGCTTTCCTCGACTCCCTGTATCCACCACTGACACTGGACATGTGGCAATATCCAATTTGACATCTGATTCATTAATAATGGTTGCAAGACCCCTGAAAACTGCATGCTTCTTTCCATTTATCATTACCACTTCCATCGCGACAAGATCTCTTCCAAAATACTTTGGGACCACTGATAAAGGCAGCAGAGAACGAGTACTCTCCCAGGGCCCTTCAGGGCCAAGGGCTACCCAGAAACCAACATCAGCTTCACTGTCATTTTCTTTGACAATTTCATTTTGCAATTTGACAGACTTGGCCCTTTCAAAATATGATGTGCAAGCTTGAAGATATCCATAGTTATCTAAACTTTCTTCACTACCCGTCTGATCCTGAATAACAAGCCACAAACATTATGATAATGGACGCAAAACACATATCAAGAAATCATACACAGAAATGAGTAGACTAACCTTTTTCCTTAGTGGATAGGAAGCAATATTTTTAAAATCTTGGTGATGTAGCATTCTAGATGAAGCAACCTTTCTGAGTGTATTTGTTCCATGTCCAACAGGGAAACAAGATGCCCCAACAACTTCACCTGTTCAAATACAGATTCAACGTAAGACAATCTTACATTACAAGCTCAGCAATGCCGGAGATATTTTCAGAGATCAGAAACTCAGAAATATAATCAAAGAAAGCATTAATAGTCTCTGGGTATATACATCGGTCTGTTGCTGCTCACTCAACGAAATGATCCAAGAGCTTTAATATGATCTACTTAAAAGGAGAAGATAAGAGAATATAACAATTTAAAGTTTTTCTAGTTACAGAATGACACGAAAATATTGTTATTTATAATAATTTTTTGTTACTTTCTTCTTGCCTAATGTCATCATTAGCTATTTCATTCCTCCCTATCATTTTGCTCTTCTTTCTCTCTCCTCTCTTCACCTCTGATACGGCTCACAATCATGTTGCTATATAACTTCAGTCATTTACATCGTCTCCTGGGTAAAAAAGAAGCAAAACCTCAAGGTACCTTTTTCCAACTTTGTCGAGTTAATTTAATTAGTGACAAGTGGAATTTAATCACATATACGAGATAAATGACAAAAGCTAGCACTCATTAGGGGGGGGGGGACCAAGGACATGCTATCTGCAGAAATGGAAAATGCATTATAATGATCCCCACTTAATAATCAAATTAATCACAGTAAAGGTTTTTGTCATGAGCGCAAATCGAGAAAGACAACAAATAATGCAAACACCATATAAGTGGATAGCAACAGATGCACTAGATGCAGTTTTGGCTTCTGATTCTTCTAAATGTATGGCTACAAATGGAAACTGAAAAAAAAAAATCAAATTGAACTCCATTATGCTATAATTAAGGAACATCAGTAAGCGTGAATTGACCAGGATACAAAATGATGTTTACATACCCAGTTTACACTAAGGCACATTAGCAGACTATTTAGTAATACAACATGCAGATATGACTAAAGTACTTGGGAAGGTGAGCGATTCTTCAAACTCGTCAAAACAGAGAGGGTTGAAAAAGCTTTCTCAGAAGATGTGTACCTTTCCCAGCTTTTGCAGCAAGATTGGTCAACTCAACTTCAAGTTTAGCCACACCCTACGATAGCAAACAAGCCTTAGCAATAAACGAAGTCCAGAAATTACTTGAAAAGAAATCGTAGACATGAAAAGTAAAACAATGTCTTTCCTAAAATGGAACAAACGAGCCAAAGGAACAAAAAGAGAGATGAGATGGAAGAAGCAAGATTTGAAATTCAGAGTTACATGATCCATCAGAAACCATTTTTCCCTGATGAAGAATCAATTATCAGAATCTTTTGTTTTTAATGGCATTTAGAACAAAAATCACAAGAAACATGGAGAGGATAAAAGTTCAAACTTTCAGTTTAGGGAAGAAAAAAGAAGCGGTACAGGAGATGAAGAGACCATGACTAAAAATGTAAACACAAAATTGATCTTCTAGAGTACCAAAACGCATCTTTCACAATACACAGAGAGCTATATCCAGAATATTCCATGAAATTTCCAATACCTTTCTAGGAACCTCAAATATGAAGAGCTCATCCCACTTAGCAATCCCCACATCAGTATTTCCACTTTTGTTAAACAATGGCTGCACACATTTAGTTCTTGCACTCTGAGGAAAAAGTTTCTGCTGATCTGTAGGCTGGTTATCCACCACAAGACGCAATGCACAGAAGAGATTATAACCATTACCATCGTCTACAATGGGTACACCCTGCAGAATAAAAAAACAAAGCAATCACCAAAAAAGGCTGCAGGAAAGACATACAAGGGTTCCCTTAGCTCAAATCAACTAATTACGGAATTCCTGGACAGGCCCCTGGAAACATAATTTGAGAAAATAGGTCATCACTTATAGGTGACACGATTTTTGTAAAGGATGACATCTCATTTCGTTAAGGGTGACAAACAGATCCCCTATATGTGCAAATGAAATTTTTAGTTGGCCTGTCAACAAAAAAACTATTATGTATGCTTTATTGCCCCCACCCCCCCGACCACACCCTCAAACTAAGGACAAAGATATCAAATGCACCATGCAAATACCTTTGCTTCTATTATGTTCACAGCCACATAATACCGTGGTTCTCGCGATTCATTCGCATGGTTTAACCGGACCGCAAACCGAGGAGGTGGGACCCATGTGGGAGTTGAGCCATCAGGATGCAGAAGTTCTATAGTCTCAGAATTGTGCTCAAATTTCTTCAGATAAATATTACATCCAAGTTTATTTTCTATTATGATTGTCTGGAAATCATCTTCGTCCAAAGCAGACAGCGTTGTTTCACTATCATCATTGATACTATCTTCCTGCAAAATAGAACAGTGATCAAACATTCTAACGAAAGTTGATATCAGCATATATGCCTTAGTTCACCTCATTTATCTTTGCAGCTTTCTGTTCAAGTTCCTTCTGTCGTCTCCAAGAAAGCATAGCTTCAGTGAAGGTTTCCATGTTGGCAGCACTAACATTTATATTTAAGACACTTGTAGCAGCAATGCGCACCCTCTTTCCGAGTCCAGGAGCCGGGTGTAAATTTGTCTCATAAGTTTCAAACCTGAAAATCAAGGTGGTGTAAGAACCAACAATTTTTACTTCCAATAAGCAAATTTCAAACAAAAACAAATAAACCCAAATGAAAGGAAATATTTATTAGCATAATATCTAGTGGTTCTCAAGCAATCTAACTCATTACTTGAAGATTCCATCAAAAGGCTCCACAAGTGGCTCCCATGAATCCAGTTGTGCATTAAAAGTTGAAGCAGCCATGGAAGATACTAGTACAGCATTCATTGCCTCCCATCGGCCGTGTGTTGCAAGTTTGATGTTGACGATGGTCATGTCAAAAAGTGGCGTCATCTGAAAAGAGATGTTATAAATCACATAAGAATGTTGATAAACACCATGTAGATAAATTTATAATATAGGTTCCACCATCATTGCTTACCATTCCACACAAACTATCAAGAATAGTGACAGAGAAACATCTGAGCTTCATATCAGCAGTCACGTTTTCCCGGGTTTTAGGCTTCACAAAATCACCTATAGCAAATGCTAGGCGACTGGATGGTTTTTTCAGATCTGGACGTGCTAAAAATGTATTGCCCTGATTTAATGGAAAAACGAGGTTCATCAACCAGATTGACAATGTATACTGTCCAATACGAATAAATAATATACTGCATACCGTACATAGATATATTCCTTCATTGAATCAAATTGTCAAGTTTAAACACTAAAATCACCTGATTTTCAACCTTCCATATACTCCAACAATGGGATGCTTTTGAGTTTAACGATCTAGAAATAGGAACCTCAACTATATTAGCAGCGCTAACAAGGTCCAATCTTGGACAGCAAAATGCATCAACTCGAGGTGGTTCATCAGTTCTGGTGACAACACATCCAATAGATGCATATCCAGGAGGTGCAATTGGATACCAGAAGAATGCTTCATCAACACCTTTCCCAAATACTTGAGCAACTTTTGTAAACTGGACAGGCTTTGCAGATACTTCCGGATTATCAGCCAAAAAGATTATGCCTAGTGAAGGAGGCTCTAACCTGAAAGGACATGCAACATTTTAAGATTAAGAACTTGCACTTAACCGCCTTCATACAACAAGTGCAAAATAATATTATCTGACCCTTCAGTGATACAATCACCCAATGCAGAATAGCCAGGACGGGTTATAGGCCTCCATATTGAGACTGGACGACGGAGTTCTCCACCCTTGTCCCACCAAATCCTTTCAAAATTTGGGGTTGAGATACAAAAACTATTTGCTCTTGAACATGATCGAACAACATCCCATCCAGATGAGCCAGCAGAATGATTACTTACTCTCTGATTGTCAAAACTTGAATCTGTCTTTATCCTTCCTGAAGAACTATGGTTCCAACTTGTGTTCCAGAGAAGACACTGAACTAGGTCATAACATATCTCATTTGAAGGACGATCAACTGAAGGATGAGCATAGAAGGATCCAAGACTGTTATCCAGGCGCCAAATGCTAAACCCAGATGTCACATGAGAGCTTGATGCGGAGCTGTATACGCATCCTGAATATGTTGTTGACGTCACAAGATCAGCGCGTACACAGTAAACAATGTGTTTAGGTGGTGGCTGACTCCCAATATTTGCTACACAACCCACTGCTTTGTATCCCGGTGGTGCAACAGGAAGCCATAGTGAACATTCAACATTTTTGTCCACAGAACTTTGATTTCCCGCTCCCAGAATGGAAGATAGTGGACCAATTAGTGAGAAACCAAGAGGTTTTCGGACACGCCCATACGCACTGCTCATAGCCATAACCGCTTGTGACGGAGGTATTGGCCTGGAATAAAGCATAATAAACATCATCCAAAGCATAAATCATATCAAATATGAAAACTAGGTCCAGCCTTACAGATATAAACTGACAAGATAGCAATATTTCGCACACCAAAATTCTCAACAACTTCCCCATTTTCTTTGGGTCTCTTTCATCATGATTTGAGTACAAAAAATCCAGCCCATAGAAGTCATGAAACAGAAGGTAGACTAGCACTGGTGAAATAGTCCCGTCTGACTTTCTAAAAGAAGTCATATAGCTTCTAGAAAAATGTGTATATCACACAAAATTGACCAAATGAAATTCATGAGCTTTTTTT
The DNA here is from genome assembly GCA_033239045.1 of Fagopyrum esculentum. Taxonomy (NCBI): domain Eukaryota; kingdom Viridiplantae; phylum Streptophyta; class Magnoliopsida; order Caryophyllales; family Polygonaceae; genus Fagopyrum; species Fagopyrum esculentum. Next base: position 153,929,284 of record BSUD01000004.1, on the reverse strand, counting down.
ATTATTACTTTTCCTCACAAAACATATAAAATGAAAGCGGCAATCACAGGCATGAAGCAGCTTCAACTAATCCCCTAACTCGAACAAGCTTTCCCAAAATGCAAGCCCTGCAAGCTCAATATCAAAGAACAGGTACCAACAAAGAACAATGGTGACTCTAGCCTTGATATTGAGATGTGTACCTTGCTCTGAGCAATGTCACAACACATAAAACTTCATATAGATAAGAGAGTCCAGAATACAATTTGAATGTATGTTTTACTAACAGCACAACACTATAAAATATAAATGGATAAGAGAACCTCTTTTTTTTTAACTATTTGGAGGAAGAAAATAAACCATATTGCAAATATGCCAAAATGAAATGTATAGCATGACCAATGTCACAACCCAAAAGCACTTAGGGATGTTAGTGGGTTGGGGAATGAGACGAGGATATCGAATGGGGATGGGCGGACTGGAGAGCAAAATGCATTCCCATGCGAGGAATCTACTGTCCTCAAGGATTTTCTACTGTATTCTAACATATTATTTTGTTAAATTCTTCATTACAATACATAGAATAGCTACTGAAATAGGTGGAGGAATCTCGTAGAGTAGGGGTGGGCATGGGACGGGACGGGATAGGGGTCGTCCCGCGTCCTGTCCCGCAAGTTATTTGCGGGACGGGATAGGATTTATGACTTTTTTTCTTCGTCCCGCACGGGCCTTGTCCCATGTGGGACGGGACGAATCCCACGAAAATTATGCACCGATTATATTCAATATGTATACCTGTTTTCTCTCATGTTTAAAGACACAAACGATCGGAAAAAAAACTCGATACCTAATTATCGGTTCATGACGCCTACAATAGTAGTTAATACTTTGAAAACAAATTCAAGTTACATCAAAGTGTCTTACAGATTCACATTAAAAAAATAACAACAGATAATTTACGACATTTATTTAACTATCAATTACAATTGTGGGAATCCACAAATACAAGGGCGATAGAACGGACTAGAGTAAGGGCGGCGATGGAACGGACCAGAGCAAGGCGGCGAACGGACTAATTCAAGGGAGAGTAGAAACTCTAGTATTTTAGATCCAACTGAATGATAGTAAAGAATGAGCGAATTACTGATGAAAAAACTATCAATCTAATAATTTTGAAAATATAAAAATATTTTTAAAATTATAATTTATGTATATTATTTATCTATATAATATTTATAAAAATATTATTTATATATATATGCAGGGCGGGACGGAACGGGATTAACCGGGATGGAAAGTCTCCATCCCGCGTCCCATCCCGCAAATTTTTCACGGGATGGGACGGGATACACATTTTTTTTTTCAAATCCCGCCGAGATCGGGACGGGACTAACCGGGATTTATGCCCACCCCTATCGTAGAGAGTTAAATTGGGGAAAATCAGCGAACAAGTTGCAGAAGGGTATATGGAATACTTTAAAAGATAAAGCCCTTGTAAATGTAAATGGGGAATTAATAAGGGGGGCGAAGATTTGGCAAGAGCAGGGATGGGATAATTTCCATCCTCAAGCAGGGACAAGGAGTGCTATGCTAACGGAGATGGGAACAGGGGTAGTACTCCCCACCGTAGACCTTCCCATTATGTATACGTTTTGGTGCCGTATAGGCCTGCCATAGGCTAGCAAGTAAAAATTAACATCGGAATGCATTACAACGCTCAATTAGTGAATGACATGATTTGTTTACCAAAAAATGCCTAATAAAGATGGCCAGTAAGGGGATTTACCCACATGATACATTGTTAGATAAGAGAATGACATTCATCTTTCGTCAAAATCGGTCATCATGGGTGCAATTTATGCAACAGAAAATATCAGTATCACAATATGTTTACGAGCTCGACCAAACCTTAAAACATGTTTACCTTGATGTCACACAATCTCCCAAAACAACATAATTGGAAGGTGCTCGAGGTCTCCAAAATGTTAAATTGTAGTGTGACCCATTTTCTGCAAGATTAGTGAAAGTTATGCGACAATAGAACTACTAGCATATATAGAACAATATTCGCAAAACAAATAATTATGATTCTGAGGAAAGACGGGGAATTAAAACCTGTTGGTGATACCCAAATTTGTTCATAATTAATACAGGGAGCCAGAGGATTTGAATCTCCATACTGAAGCGCTGTGGCAGCTTGATTTTGGAGGTTAAGTAGAAGAGAAATGACACTCAAAGAAAGATGGAAATGAACATCAGTAGATATCAGAGACATATTTATCTTATCTTTAACAGATGTATATCCCCCTGAAATATCTACAGGATCAAGAATCATGAGACCTGATCCAGCCTCAATACTTAAATCCTTAACTAGTGCCCGAACCCACGTATCATCTTCTTTTGATGCATACCTATTAAAGATGGTGGATCTTTAGAATATCATAGATAATTAACTTATAGATATTAAAGAAAGTGTATTTACTCAAAGACCAAATAGTACGTACTATTTTAAAAGATGACCACGAAGTATGAGAATAGTAAGTTATGACCCTAGAATGCTGTAACAGCTTTCCATCATCAGAACAAAATTTTGTAATCCTTGACGACTTATGTATCATCAAGAAAGTATTTATAATAAACATCTAGTATTTAATTGTGAAAGATAATATCATTATATTATCTTTAGGCTTAGATACTTCATACTATCTATGTATACATGCTTTGCTATATTTTGGCCTGGCAAGGATGTTGATTATGATGCATACTTGGATCTTTGAGTAAAGGTTTTTAAGTCTTTAAACATAAGCCTCTTTAAAAACATTTCACTTGTCTTAGAAATTGAGTTCAATTCCACCATTGTATAAGCTCAATATTCTGAATCTAGATCATGAAAACTTTAGAACTTATATTTGTAGAAGCTTCACATAACATCTAGTTTCTTGATAAGATTATTTTTATCTGCTTTATTCATGCAAGTCTCTTATTAACAGATGCCTATATATTAATGACAATATTTTTCAATATTTCCATATTAAAAAAATGTTTGAGCAATACTGTTCATTATCATAGAATATCAGCATATTAAGTATTGAATCTCTTCACATAGAGTTCCTTCCCTTGAAGGAACTCTTATCCACATGTAATCTGTTCTTTTTCTCTTTGGATTGTCACCATCCAATACTAAAGTAAAACTAGTTGTCTAGCATTGACCAGATTTATTAAACTGAATGAAAACAAACAGGAGTAGAATCAGAGAAGACGGAGACCAAATATTTAATACTCACATTAAGTTCAGATCCAATTTTGCCCGTAGAAGCTTTTCACCATGGAACTTGTCAGCTCTAGATGACTTCGTACCATCATAAAATGTAAATTCAGGAGAAACAACCTTCAAAGACCAAAGACATAGAATTACAAAATCACGCAGAAACAACCTTCAGTAGCCTTCAAGAATTCACAATTCGTTTTCTTTTTTTAGTACTATATAGCCAAACTACAATATCAATCAAAGACAATGTCTAGCAAGCAAAACACAAATTACTATCAATGATTGAGACAGCGCTTTTGTGTACCTGAGCCTCAAATGTCAAGCTTTGTGTCTTCCTCAATTCACCATCATGATAGCTAGAGGAATCAGATGTGTCAGAAATATCCTTTATGTAATCCAATCTTTTATTCTCAGCATCAGACGGAAGCTTGTCCAACAACACAATGTCCACATCATCTTCCGGACAAGTTGAATAGCTGCTATCATTGCTCAAGTATGTATACTTCCTCAACAGGGAACCATTCTGAGCAACAAAATATGCATGTATTAGCAGAAGCATGGTCTGCAAATCTTACATAGTTGATTGAATCTAGATTATATTAGGCGGATTAGGGTTTCGTTACCACTAAATACCCTCTTTGATTGAGTTCAAATACTATCAGCTGAGGGCTTATACCACCTTTTCTTTGAATAAAGAATAAGAAAGAATGAGTACCTCAATTTTTACATTCACAAAGCGCAACCTCTTTCCACGTCCGATAACAACAATTGGTTGTGACCTTGAGGATTGCACTTCCCCTGTACCTGCTTGCTCCTTTAAACATATTGTCTTTCCACACCCATCATAAAGATATTCATCAACTTCGGGACAATCAGCAATTAACCGCTGAGCAGAGGACAGCTCTATGACTTCTTCTTGTTGCTTGTAAACTGGAGTACAAAGTACAATGCTGTTGTTTTTACAAATAGGATCATTCTTAGGGTTCATTATCTCCTCCCTACCAGTTATTGTTCCCAGAGCTGGAACAAAAAACTCAGCAACAGCAAGAAGAAAATCTGGCACAACAAGAACTCGAGGTTGCTGAATCCGTACAACAGATGACTGAGACGATGCTCTCCATCTGAAGTCTACTAACAACATGGTTGGAGTGGGTATATCCACACCCAGACCTGAAATAGCTGCGAAGTGTGATCTCCAAAGACTAGCACCACCAGAAGAAAGAGAGTGTCCGCCTCCAGATGATCTATATGCATCAGCAGATGGTCCAAGCATCAGCCTCATTTCGGGTTTTGCGTCATGCCGAACATCCAAAATAGAGAACTTCGGAACAGTAACATAGAGGTCTGCTTCAAACAAGGAGGTCATGCGATACGAGACCCAGAGTCCTTCAAGCTGTAAATAAAGAACTGCATACGATAAGGAAAAAGACCACAACGGACAGATAAAGTAATAGAAAATAAAAAAGGGGATGAAGGAAACAAGGGTTAAAAACAAAGAGGAGAAAACACTAACAGTTATCTGTGCCAATCTTGATCCTTCATTTGCAGAATTACACAACTCTATCACTGCATGATTGATTCTAACAGCAACAATAGTAACTGTTTGAGACAACATGTTTTGACTGTTTGTATTAACGTTATCCACCAACATCTTCACTGAATCTTCAGAACCAGGCTTGGCAGAGCGGAAGCTAGGTGGAAGCCTTGGTTCCTCATTAAGATTCGTTGTTCCGCAATTCAGAATTACATGATACTCTTTGTCCAACATCAATATGTGTAATGAATCTATCTGCTTGAGATATGAAGAAGAGGAAACCCCTTAAATAACCTAGAAAACTAGTATTATTCAACAAAGAACCACGGACAATAAGCTGAAATCCTAAAGTCAAGCATTCCTGCAGAAACTACAGATTATTGCAACTGACAGAGAAATAGTGGGGTTCAACCCATTTATACAAACAAACATAGGCAGTAATGTGCAATAATAGTTTGGGGTCCTAGGGCTAAGATTTTCACAAACATTTTTCAGTTAAACAGTCATATCTAGAAACACAATATTTCACCACTATAAACATCACAAAACAGCTCCCAAATGGCCAAATATCCTCCTTTTACAGTCTTCAATCATTTGGTTTAAAACTATTTTTCATATTTCATATGCAGAAAGTGTTGCCTTCGGAGAATAGAGCTGGGGAAAAGAACTGTGGTAGAAGGGAATGCTGTCAAGAAATAATGCTGAAAGCAAGCAAAATCAGGAAACTTACAATTGAAGGGAAAAACAAGTGCAAGTTGGACTGTCTCTTTTACCACAGGTCACAACCTCATTAATAGTTCTCCCTCCAAAAATTATTTTTCCGTTGATACTTGGAAATCTAATTTTATGCACTTGTTCTTGCCATAAGCATAAACCAATTTCTGTATATTTTGATTGACTTCTAACTTAAATGATAGTTTACTTCAATACTAACCATAACAATTTATATCAAATTTAAAATTGATCTGATAATTTATTTTCACCTTTTCTTTAAAGCATAACATTTTTTCTTTCTCATTTATGCAGTATTTCAGTTCCATTTCAATATACCCGTGGTCCTGGGCAAGGTACAGGAATTTCACCGGTGAAGGAAATAAGCATCTTCCATAAAGCACTCAGAAGCAGAACCATGACATGAAGTGTTGCAAGCATAACATTTAGAGCTCATATAAGATTACAGGAATCTCCATAAAGCCAAAGCAGCACAGATCTCGAAAAAGCAACAAGTACTGTTCTTGATGAAAAAGAAGTCATCTGTTAAAATCTATGAACTGCCAACAGAAAGGCATGGTTCATGAAACTGGCATCATGCTTCACTAAAACAGCTCTTTTCTGTTCCCTTCAAGGGCATGTATGATTTATCATTGTACTAAGAAAACAAATTCACTTTTAGGGAAGCGGTAGAGATGATAAATCCAAAAGACTATAATAGCAAGTATACATGCATAATTGACTTCGTAAAAATGAGATTTAATGTATAATATGATCAAGGTGAAACAGAAATGGATCAAGGATCTTAGATGTACTTAGCCGATATCCTAAGCCCATTCTCCCAGACTTAATAGAAGGAACCCTAACTCTTGAAGAATATCTTTTTTATATCAAAGATAATGTTATTAGCAGCAAAATGCGATCTTGAAGGATGGAGAAACAAGTAAGACATGGACTTGTCACCAAAATTATACCTGTACTTCAATTGAAAGTGTTGGAACCTTTCTGAAAACATCTCTTAAACTCCGACGGACATAAATAACAAAACCATGGCCTTCACGAATCATTGGCTTTCCGAGGATACCGTCAATTCCTACTGCCATGTTGATTCCTTGTATCTGAACAAAAGATGTATGAGAAAACTCATCCAAGAACAAAATGATCATATCTCCCATTAGAGAAGTACCTCAGCACGAAGAACATCAAGATGGACCGCAGATGTATCATTTGCAGGACATCCATGCCACGTAGCTTCATTTTTCACTTCCAGCATGCCAAGATCAAGCTGTATACAGCTGCAACGATGCAAAAAAAAATTGCAGTCAACAACAAATTGCTTTTCTAAAATTCAGAAAGAGATAAAATAGTTAATGATTACACACCAAAAGAACTTGTAAACTTTGTATGATAAAGCACGGAGCAAGTTGATATAATGTTCTGCATATGTTCCCGGAACCAAAAATACCAAATCTGAACTTCCTAGATCCATACATCCAGTATGGTTTCCTACAAACCGACTCTCATAGAAAGACATTATAGAGTTTTAAAATAGTCATTCCTGAACCTGGGGAATGGGGGTGTCGATAATACGATCAATTGTCTTTCTATGTAAGCAAGCCCAACATAGAAAAAACACAGTTGTACATCTGACCAATAACATCATAACAGAACTCGCGGCTTTGACAACAAGACATGGCTACCAGATTGGAAATGACACAATGTATAGAGTCAAGTCTTAAAACTGAACAGGAGCAAACTAATTTCATGAGAATTAACTGCAGTCTTGTCATCAAAAATCAAAATTAGTTCCAAGACATTTATTTTGTTTTCTGAGAGGAAGAGGCGATGCAAAGATCACTGGACGGGACAGTCGGACTTATGTATGATCAGCACACCATAGGAATGTATGTACATAATACAGAAGCTAACAATGGAACAAAAGATAAAAACTGAGATACTAACTCTTTGCTCCTCGAATCTTTTGGAATAACTATTATAGGGGTGTCAAACGAAAGATCCAGTTTTATTGCGGATGCCCCATCTATCTCAACTTTTTCAATGAACCACTCAAGACCAACTTTGTCAACCAGTTTGATCACTTCCTCTGTGCGGGGTGTTGCAAGTCCCATAAAGTAGGCAGTAAACTGCGCCAAAAGCAGACATATGAAGATTCAGATGAAAATAAGCCAGGAAACGTTGTCCTAAGGAAAATGGCTATATTTGATAGAGTGCGCGTGAAAAATTCAGACTGACCTCCCGGACAAACCTATTAAGGAATACAATACGAACTGCAGATAGTCGACCAGAAAGACTATAATCGTATCCTTCATAATCATCATCTTCACGACTGTATGACTTGAATGTGAACTGTAAAAGAAGGCTGGATCAAAATCATAACTTTTTCAGAAGCATCTCTGCAGATAGAAATGTGTTGGATACCTTGATAAGTGATTCAACACCAGGATTACGGATGTCACATAACCAGCACCAGCAATGATCATCACCAAGAGACTTGTCACACACTTTGAGATTACCTAGTGTTCCTTCGATGGACATAGAACAAGGATGGACCTTCCAAGATAGATTAGCATAATCAGACCGTAATTATGGCAAAAGATCTAAATTCAAGCACTACTTTCATCAAACAAAATCCTGTACAACATATCTGCAATGTACAGTGAATAAATGACACATAATAAACCAGCAAAATAGAGTGAATTGGATGATAAAGTGGCAAGCAAGTCCTGCAAAAGATGATACTAAGGCATCACTGATTTATAACAATGCAAAAAAAAAAAAAAATAACTCCAATCACCCCATAACAAACCACAACTATCCAAAATACATATATGTCAATCCTAGGATGCTCTCCCAAAAATAAGAAAGGAAGCTCCAGTCAGATAATGAGAGAACTTCTCCTTTCTGGAAAGTGTAAAGTCACTATACATTGTCTTAATACAATGAATTTTAAAGTGACCAGGAAGAAAGACCTACACTAACACAGCACAAATATAACACATTTCTGGTGAAGGTGAGTCATCAATTACCCTCCTTATGAAAGCTTTCACAGAGCATACTAATCAGAAGGTGAACGCTGCACTGCCAAAATTTAACTCTCAGCCTAATTATCTGCCAAACTACCAAACAATACTCTCAGATCCATGCCCTTCCCTCACAGTGTAAACTCAAAAGACAACTGTTGCTCTCCTGCCATCTCAAGCAATAATTCTTAAATAGAAAAAAAAAAACAGAAGTAATATCACCAATCTTTTACCTTAACATCCATAACGAAACTTTCTTGAATGAACATTGCTAGCTGAGAGCCATCCTCGTTATTCAGGAAAACAGTGACCCTGTCCACCTTCATGCTTAGGTTAAACACAACTCGTGCTTTACCATATCCCAGCAAACCCTTGACATATGCATCACCATCAACCATCTTCTCTCTTTTCGGTGTTAGTTCATTGTCTAAATCCGTTGTGGCAGTTTTTTCAGTTGCTATAGAATTAGCAGAACTCATTTCCAATCCGAACCCAATCAGTGCTACAACTGTGGGGCGGTTAACAAAGAACTCCAACGTGGACATGCAAATACTCACCTGCAAAGATGTAATTTAGCATAATATCAGAAAAACCGTTTAATAGATTTTTTGCAATGAAACGAAAATTCTGGGAATATACAAGACTCTCCAGAGGATGATACAAATGAACAGAGAAGTACCTGCGTATCAATACCATCATAATCCAAGGAGCAAGGATCTCTGCTCATAAATATAACTGTTACAAAATCAGAATCATCAGTTCCCAAAGCCTCATAAAAAGTCTCTGAAGGTGATCCCCTTGCTCTTCCGGATCCTTTTTCAGAAGAATCAACATCCATATAGTCCAAGTATTCAGAATGGATATTACTATCTGATACAGAGATGAAGTCTGGCAAAGCATCCGCATAAATATCTTCCTCGTCTCCAAAAACTGTAGCAAACTCTTTTGCTTCAGAAACAAACACACCAGTAGAAGCTAGCGTTTGGTCATTTTTTACAACTGAATAAGCCAGGTATTGAGTAGTTTTGGTTAAAACACTTTGCAGCTCATCTTTGATTCTCAAGAAGTGAACCTTCATCTTGACCTTCATGTCACCTTGACAGCGTACAACATGCACCTATGACAGACAAAAATGCAGTCCAAAATAAAGACATGGTCTCAAAAGAGTGTAAAATGAACAAGTTCTTTAGAGAATACAAAAATGACCAATAGAAGGAACAAAAAGTTACAAAAAAAAATTACAAGCTGATCTACTAAAATCTACATGATACAAAAGCATTATAAAATTTTTGAAGGAAAATTTTAGATGTGGTGGGCCAAGGCAAACCAACATAAGCAGAGACGGATCTAGGATTAAGATTTTGGAAATGCTGAATTTTTTTATGTTGAAAAAATTAATATAGGTAGCTAATGGACTAGAGTTTAAACTTTAAACCTTGGTTATTAATAAATATGGGGGGCAACACATACCTTCCCTCCACCCGCAAGAACCTCCACAATAAGAGTCTCTTTAAGATTATCCTGCTCACCATCACCAACCTATATAGATGAAAAAAGTGGCAATGGAAAAATCCTTTGTAAATTTCTTTAGAAGCAAACAAACTGTAAATGTATATACTCATGAATAAGGGAGTGAACATTTAGACGCAGAATGCAGCCCCTTAAAGCTCAATCAAAATAATACTTTCGAGATAATAGGAAATCCATATTTCAAGTTTCATTGGACATATAAGAAAATAATTGAAGCAAATGTATCTCAGAAAAGAATGCTACCTCTCCATACATAAAGAACTTAGACTCTGTGAGAGTTCCATTGATGACAAGATCAGCAGCTATCAAGTTAGAGAGTGGAGTTCCAGGAAACTCATTCATGTCATCATGAGACTCTCCGATCATATCAATTGAAAAAGGAACCTAAAGCAAAATCAAAATATTAAAACAATATATAAAAACATCCTAAAAACAGAAGAGTGCATGAAAACAAACTAATATTTGGAATAATGAGAAACGTTCGTACAGAGGCTTGATAGGTTGCTTTTGCTAGTCCTTTCAGCCACGTAGATTTATCATCTTCATTCTGGAACTCTATAATTAATGTACTAGATGATTCAAGAGCCTGCGAGGAAAATTATAGGGGGAAAATACTCAGCAGAAGGGTATGGAAATGCACTATCAAGTATCAACATATAAACAATCCGCTGTACTTCTGTTTCTTAACTTGTGTATAAAATAAACCATATATTATGCCAATGCGGCAACTTGGAATAATTTAACCATGATTTTGCACCAGTTGTAATCTTAATATCCTTTGTCCCTACTTTCCAGAATATAAGCAAAAAGAAGTAGTAATCTTGGAGAGGACGAAGTCCTGACTATTAATAAACATAAATATACTAGAAGGCAACATATTAGGTTTAGTATTTCAAGAAATGGTCACAGGATGCCTGTTTCATCACTCATTTCACTAACAATCTAAAGGATAAAAGAACATAAAGATTCAGATTCCACAATCAAGGCCATTTTGAAAGATGACCTTCAATTCATACTGACAAGATACCAACTATGGTAAAACCAGAAATGGCTCGCTAAAAAAAAGGTAACCAACTTTATAGGCTAGAAAATACTCGGTCTGAGATACTAAATACATTATATAATCTCAAAAATGTTCCCCGGCTACATTTTGAAGCATGTTTCAAGTAAGCCTAGCAAGTCATACAGCTCCAATTTCTCAAAAATAATCTAAATATAATAAGAACCCAGTTTAAGGAACCTTGAGTTTCTCAGAAGATACTTTCTAATTCAGACATTGCAGAGGGGGGGTGGGGGGGGTCATTTTCGGTCATATGGAATGAATACAGCACATTTACTGATATACATAATAAAATGACAATCATCAAAAATTATCTTTTGAACCTGGACAATATATGTAAAAATGATAAATCATTTTGGGTTGGAAGACTTGATAAGGCTTAGATATGTCATTTGGAATGACATAGTAAGACTTTTTTGCAAGGTAAATTATGTATAAGTATAGCTATACAGTTATTTCCTTCGATATCTTTATGGAAAGTGGATAGCCTATGCAGTGTGGTGATTCGCTCTCTATAAATTTTCACCAAGAGGAATAAAGAAAACTGATCAAGATTAAATCTACATTAACACTGTTAGCCCAGCAGACAAATCCAATGATACACAGTCACAGGAATACAAAGCAGAGACCAAATTACTTACTTTGTGAAAGTCCATGCCTCTAAAACAAACAGAAAGGCACAAGGCTGACCCGCCAACACTTGATGGAGGAACCTCGCAAACTTGTTTGCCCGCCATACTGAGAATTTTTTAAATCAAAATATTTAGAAGTGAGGGAGTAAAAAGAGAAACTCAATCAGCAAGCAAAATCAAGGGTAAACCCAAGTACTCAATAATATTATAATTAAGCATAACAGTAAGTTAAACAACAACATAAACCACTTTAGATGGACGATTTCAGACCTCAAGGATCGCTGGTAACTCTGGGCATTATCAGATTCCAGTACGTAAAGGTACACACCAGACAAAACAAGGAAACAAGGTTGCCAAGTCGCAAGAGAGTGGCCGATTCCCTAAAGAGAACATATGAAACCACAGTGTTGAGCGTCATCAATCAAGAAAACAGATACCAATGCAGGACAGACAGCATACCTTCCAAACCAATATTCTGCCTTCAATTGCCAAATCTGCTGGAAACCAAGGGGCAAGGGATGTCTGGGAATCTGCTTCTGGTTCCGAATTGTTTTGCACGGTGTTGCACAATATACTAACCAAGTTCATGAGTCTTTGATACCTCTCAGGTGACATGTGAATGCCAAGACTAGGCACTTGAACTGAAACGCGAGCAGATGGATACTTTGGGTGGGGCACTTTTATCTGTAACAATCCCCAAAAAAATACATTGGCATAAGAGAGAAAATATTGCCATATTATTAATTACAGAATATATCACAAACGACACAAAGCATCCCTTGTGCATTTGAAGTCTAGTCATTCACAGAACTACAAGATTTACCTGATCAAATATAATAGCCATTCCACACCTATCAACCAGGGGACAAAAGCTATCAACGTCATCAGTAAGATAAGTCGATGACATGCTATCCCCAGGTGGCACGATCAGAGAGCAACCCTGGCTCCCGGACCCACAGTCTGTGAAGAAAGCTGTGATATCTCTTCCGGAAACATAAAATCGAGAATACAGGGAATGATTTTCCTCATCTGGCAGACCGTCCTGTATTTATGATGATTTCCTAATTCTAAATAAAACCAGGAGTTAAAAATAAGAAGATTTGATATCCAGAAGCAATTGCATACCTTCGTTCGGAGAGTGAAATGACCAAAATCAAGCAGAAAGTGACTATCACACTTGGATGCAGCAGATGCACGAATAGGTACTCTAACCTTTGGAGCATCAAAATCAATGTCAAGAGCAAACCTGAAATGGAATGAGGATTTAGTATTATACAGTTACAAAGAGACAAATCTTCGCATGTTGCATTATTTTGAAGCTGGACGGAAGCATCTTAAGGCTTCTTGGAATTTCTTTGACTATTTATCAATACTTCGATGACACTTCAAGTTTATGTCACTAGTCTAAAGCTTCTTCTTTTGCAATCCCACATTAGATACCTTTCACTTATCCTATGCTGTATATAATGTGATTCCAATCATCGTTTAGCTTTAAATTTTGTGTCCATGCCATGCGCCCATGGACCAGTGGCACTGGTCAAACAAGCAGATTTCCTACCAAGGGGGTTACCGAATTGCAGACTTCACATGTGTTCTTACTGCTATTTTGCAGACAGTCGGAGATCGATCATCTAGCAACCATAGAATTTCAACAAGAACGATTAAAATTGATTAAAAAAAAAAACTATAACAGCCAACCTGCTTTGTTCCTCCAATACCATTTGAAATTGCTCTTGAGCTCTGCGTGTCACCTTTTCAAACTTCATCTGGCCATGATATATTAGGAAAAGCAGTTAGTAACTATTCTCTAGTTAGTTTATGACTTTAGAGTTTGATGTCCTTACTTGTAATGCCGTAGCAGTTTCAATTGCAAGAGTGGGACTAACAGCATTGCTTCTCCTCATAAACTTCATCAGACGATCATAACTTTCCACCAAAAACTTCAAAAAATGGTCAGAAGGTATTAGTAAATAGTAATTGATCAAGAACATAGAATATAGCAACAAACCAGTTCGGATATGAATATTGTTCTCGGAAGAAAAATATAATAAGAGGGATATGCCCATCATTACTTTATAGACTTGCTCCAGTTTTCAAACACGGAAAACTAACAAGAGCATGTATGTCCTCATATCCTGCTTAAGAGATTTGCAATGTGATGCGTTGTCCTGGTTTATATCAAACTTCTAATGATTGAGCAGTTCTGCGTAGAAAAGGCACCAGGAGGAAGTGACATATAGTCTATTCAAGGTTTTTTTATAGAATTTATTTATATAGACGGGGATCAACCTGATGGAAGAAGTAACTTCAAATGTCTGAAGGAAACGATAAGAGTGATTTTCACATTATTCCCAGTTTATGTATGACTGGCAACCCTACTATTCTGTATTTCTTTTATAAAACTGCCTTTGATGATCACAAATTACACAAACAACTTGGCTATTATATTTGATCAGATAATTAAAGCCTCTTCATCTTTGTTCTACTCACATTTCATCACTACCTTGTCATCATCATGGGGAAAAACAGATCATAATACCATGGTGCGATAAAAAATTTTACTCTGTCCACAATAGCACGTGATCTTCACAATTATACTTACTAAAGCCTACTTTCATAAGGCTCCTAACTATCAAATTTCTCCAGAATTTCTTTTTTATCTCTAAATGTATGTATACATAGTTCAAGAACAGTACAAAAACATGGAAACACACAGGGATGCCTTCCCACATAAGCCAGCTTTCTAGGGCAAGGTGGAGACCAAGCACAATAGAGACGAGGAGATTAAGTTAGACATCAAAATGTGACCAAGGGAGTAAAACTTAAGGAAATGAGAAGAACAAGACTTGCATAAAGGTTGACTTTTATCATAGATCTTAAACCGAAACAATTTCCCTACATTGCATAAGCTAAATACTACTGAAAGAACTTTTAAGAAGTAATTGAAAAATATTGTAGTGATCCTCAGTTCATCGGAAATTCTAGCCTTATCTGGCAAGCAAGCATATTCATAATAGTAAGCTTCAGATTAATACATATATGCTTATAAATGAAATCATAAAAAAACAAAACATAACTTACTGTAACATGGCAAGGGCACATAGTAGCTGAAAGCTTCCAGTCCACATTCTCACCCACGGGTGATTGCACGAAGCTTGCAGCCAATGCATTCTCTTTTTGCTCATTACAGACGCTCTACAAATAATGTTTCACAAGCAACAGAAGATCATTCATCAGACATTAAATTCTTAATTCGAAATAACCTAACTAGATATTAGGTAGAATTTAAAAAGAAGCTCTCAAAGTCATTCTTCACTGCTAGGGTTTAAGCTTGAGAAAACAAACCTGTGCAAGGGAGCCTTCAGGAGCTGATAAACCATAAAATTTCAATGATACATCACAGTGTGTGCTGGAATGTTTAAGCTTTACTGAAACATCTAGTTGGTCAAATCGACCACAAACAACTTCAGTATCATTTATATCAATGATCTTGGCAGCAGCCTGACAAATTTCCACATCTATTAGGAATTTAGTCATGTGATCCGAGTCCTTTCCCATTCTTAAGCTAGTCTCTTCTTCTGGCTGATAACTAAGAAGGTTATTAATTGCCTGCCACTCTTCTTTAGTCAACTTCTCCTCCGCAGATGAAGATAATTCAGAACTATCTACAGCACTAAGATTTTCAAACTCCTCGTCTGGAGAACCCCTGAAAAGGAAGCAGAAGGCAAATATCAGATTGCATGCATCAACATGAGTGTCGGAAAAGTTAGAGCAACTATTGAAGAATAAATGAATGAAGTGGGGAAAAGACACCAGTTCAGATACAGACCAGCCAAGAGAGAACCAGCTTCTACTACGCTGCCTCTGCAAAGCCGCTTCTTTTGACTTTGCTGACTCCACCTTAGCATGAGCGAGTAACCTGGACAGAAGAGTATGCACAAATGTGACGCATCGAAATCAAAATCGTTAGGTCTATCACGGAGAAATTAAACAAAATCTTCAGAACAATGAAAACAATATAGATCGCTACCTCCACAAAAGAATCACTTTTGCATCAAGGTCTCTCTCTATACATCTCAATTCTTGGTTATCAATGTCTGTTATACGTTGCAATGAGCCAACATACAACTGGATATAACGACGGCGTAACTGACAAAGACACTTAATCTGCTCCCATGAAAATCTGTAGCTGAAATTATTAAAATTGGATGGCAAGTGTTTAATTAGCTTTCATATGAAAGTAATGGGGGGTAAGGATGATGGAAAACGATAGCCACAGAGAAAAATATTTATCGTTCCCAACTATAATTTCCCCTTCAGATATGTTATCGGTGAAGGAGTTACCACATTTTCCTCTGCTGCAAAGCAGCCTGAGCAGCATAATGCCACCACAAATGAGGTTTCTCTGCAACCGGCACGTTTGGCCTCAAGTGTGAAACCTCGATATGCATCCTATACTTCGAAATGACCTCCAATAATTTAATCCAGTCATAATATTGGGCCTGTGAACAAATAAGAAGCAAAAACTTTCAAATTTTCATTTTGCGAAACCAATCGCATCTCAAAATGACATCCAGAATAAAACCTTCCAAGTATAAATGGCGATAAATCTAAACCACAACACCCAAATGCCTTTCCCCTCACTTCTTCAAACAGTTACAAATCAGTGCAATTGAGCAGGAAGAAGGGAAGGGCGAGGGAGTAGGAGAGGGGGTGTGGGAAGAACAAGTACGAAAAAGTGAGAAGCAAATGAAATTACAAAACAAAATACAGTTGTTATATGCAACGCATACTACCTCAGTACATGTTAAACAAACATTGTCGAGGACAACTGATGCTTTCTCAAATGCAACCTCGGGATTAGTTCTTTCTTGACAGCCAAGGCGGTGATATTTGAGGACTCCATTTATTGGTGATACCAAATAAGTACGATCCAAGGCCCAGCAGGACTTCACTTTACGGTCAGCTGCAGACTCATTTATACCTTCTTCAAAAATCTGGCAAACATATACAAGAAAGTACTTTGGAGTATCAATCCGATACTCTAATTCACGTTCATCAAACAATCAGAGTAGTAAGTTCATGAAGGGTTGACAAACCTCAATCCACTCACTTGGACCAAGTGCTTCCCATTTCTTATCAAGCTTCCACGGAGGTCTGTTAGAATCATGATATATTGCAAGCCTTTCCAATTCCAAAGACTGAAGAGAGCAATCACATCTTCAGTTTAGAAGGATAATATCCATGAATATAGAAAGTCAATTTACAGTGTCGGCCTAACACAACACAAATATAGGTGGTGCACAAAAATACAAAATTCAACAACAAAGTGTCAAAATCTGAAAACTCTTCACTTGGGCACATTTATGCAAAGGGAAAATTTACAAGTAGGGAAAGGTAACTCTTGCTAGTTGTACTTCTGTAATAGGAGGGCAGGGTTGTATAGATAAGGAGAACTTGTATCTTTAACTCTGAAACTTGTCTCTTCTTCAAGGATTCATGTATCTGGGGCTCTTCAAAACAATAAAAAGAAATAATGGGATACCACTTTCATTTCTTCCTGCAATGGACGATGCTCATTTTACAACACTCCGGACTCCTTTATCAGATGACTTCTATGTAAAAATAAATTTTCTTTTTCATAGAAAACATCGTACAATTTCCCCTTATTTGGGGACTAATCAACCTAGAGAGACCGTGAGGAAGCCGTCATATACGACAAAGGTGGGCAGTGAGGGCTGAATTGAGTGATTGGATGGTGTCCACAGAGGGGTTAGATAGTGACAAAGGCAACAATAAAATGGGAAAGAAAGATAATAGGGTTGGCACAAGGCAGCAGAGATAGAGAAGAATCAAAGCGGTTTTCCCATTTAAGGGGTTCATAAGACCTACTAAATAACTATTTCCCCAATACAAGAGAAGGGAAGGCTCTGCCACAAAAACAAAGAAAGTAGCAGACAAATATTCAGATTACTATTAACAGTTGAAGCGCATCTCATACACCTCCCAATGACTTTATGAAACAATAATAACAAAGGAGTTCAGAAAACTAATATCAACATAAATAATGTAGCCACGGTAAGAATTCACAAATAAACAGCATTTGTTATACCTCTAACCTCAAATATGCATATATCCAATCTTATCTTTTCTGTGATCATAAGATGCTTAATATTTACAAGTCCTAACCTTACGTAATTTATCTAAAGCTCCGCTGGTGTCAAAGGTCTCATTGCCTTGCTCATCCATTGTAACTGCAGCAAGCTTAGCCAAAGAAACACCACATGCAAAAGGATGGCCAGGATTACTGAAAAACAATACAATTTGATCGATTAGCGTAGTTGAATGACAATAGTCAAGTAAACAAACATCATGTAAGTTTGGCCCAAAAATAGAAAGAGGAAGGCATTCACTACCTAACAGAATCCTCATATCGTACATGAATATTGCTGATAGACACTTTCAGATTTCCAATGATAGTTGCAATCAGAGAACCAAGCCAAGAATTTCCAGCAGGTGCCTACAAAGTTCAAAGACCCAAAAAAAAAAAAAAAAAAAAAAA
>BSUD01000004.1:153776603-153909519 GCA_033239045.1 Fagopyrum esculentum | reverse complement strand
TTTTTTTTTATAGGAACAGTATAAAGATATTTGCTGATTGGGGAAAGAGCACACATCTCACTGTGAGAAGTAAGTCAAAATAAAAGTAAAGTCACGGTTATGCTAATCATGGTGTCAAGACTAAAAAGAAAAGAGGCAAGACATACAACTTGGCCATTATTTAAGCTTAGTCTGTTAAGTTAATGAGCCCGGAGGTATTTCTTCAATTAAACAACTTGACAATTGTGAAAGAGCTAGGTCAACTGAAAAAAACAGCTCACTTTCTTCATGTTGTATTGCCGAGGAAGTTTAAACAAATTTATGACATTTACAACAATCAACAAATTAAGCACCAGGTGAGAGAGAATACAGTTGGGTAAGCAGAACTGTTGAAATTATATTCTCATATAAAAGTATTCCATAAAAATACCAAAAAGAAAGGAAAGGGAAAAAAAAAACTCAATTTCTGCAAGGTCTGCCTGAAAGCAGCGGCCACATGTGTACCCAAAGCCACCGTACTTTAACTTCAGAAAGAAATAGAACCTCACCTCAATCTGACGAAGTTTTGCTTCAAAAAGTATTTCCCGGTCCTCTTCCTTCAAGACAAAGCAAACATCATTATCAAAAGCTTGAGGTTTAAAATAATAATAAACATTCCGAGGTGGTGAGGCAAATACTTCAGAACTCACCTTAAGAGCACATCCATAAGGAGCTGGATGTGCAAGAATGAAAACACGATCAATCAGAACAATAACGGGTTCTTTCCCAAGGCTTTTCCAAGGAACCTGAGAAAAAATGCCAAAGATAAATTTATCAGATAAGGCCACAAACTTTATGCCAGTGTCATGCAAAATGAATATGGTGTAAGAAAATAAAATAAAAATATTACTGAATGTAGCAAAACTCAAACTAAGCCCTCGTAATCCTCAGGTTCAGATCAAATTCTCTTCCACAACAAATAAAGGAAGTCTACCAATCAACAAGGTATGTGTCGGATTTAGCTAACTTACATTTGAGTCCAATGGCTACTTGGCAGAGAAGAGAAGCTAGAACTTAGAAGGTTGAGGTAGTTGTTTGAGTGATGAAGTAGAAATAACAACATCACTTGAATGTTCACAGAAAATTTAATGCCAACTCATTTTCAAAAGAGAATGTACCTTCAAAGTTATGGTACCTATGAAACCAGCCTTCACAGTGACAGGAAGTTTGAGAGAATTCAATGCTTCTGCCTTCAACTTCAAATCTTTGAGAACAACATCTCCTGAAAACCACAAATGTCAAGAAACAGATATTTGAATATGGAGCCTAAATCATCTACGCACCCCATAGCAGACCATCACAGAGCCCATACAATTATCACAAGTGCTTCAGATAGTAATAAATATAAGATGGACAGCCAAACGACCACATTTCAACTGTTCAAACTGATGTATTTGTCTTAAATTCCACTGGGTGGACAACTGTCATAAATAGTGTGAAACCTTGTACCTGTAGACCAAGTTGTCAATCTAGCTAATCCACATAAGACAATTTATAAGAGAATACAGTTTTTACGATACGGAATGTATTGCAGAAAGTCGTTTCCAGCATAATCCTAACAGGAACAGATACAAACTTGCTACCTCCATCGCAAGCTTCTCTGCAGAAAACTTGCCCATACTATTTACCATCAGTGCTTCACATAGTAATATATATAATATGCACAGCCAAAAGACCAGATTTCAGCTGTTCAAACTGGAGTATGTGTCTTAAATTCTTGAGTAGACAATCTGCTCATAAATAGTTTGAAACCTTGTAGCTGTAGAACAAGTTGTCTATTTAAAGCTAATCCACCTGGGACATTTATAAGAGAATATAATATTTACGATACAGAACGTATTGCAGAAATTTATTTCCAGCACCTTATACAAGCTTGCAGAAAACTTGCCCCCACCATACTCCCTCCGTTTCACAGTAGTGTCATTTTAGCATTTGATTTTTGTTTCAAAATAAGTGTCATTTTAGATTTCTGGGTATATGCTTTACACATACCTTCCAATGATTAGTAAATTGCTAAGTACAAAAAATAGCGCAAGAAATGAGGGTATAATGGTATATTTTATAGTTCCCGTAAATTGTGTAAAAATGCTAGATTGACAACTACTGAAACAAATGTATTATCTATTACTGATATATAAATGCCAAAAGGCGTTTGATTAATATTCGATTGTCCCTCTACAATATCACAACCAACAAGTGAGGGGGAGGGAAGCAAATCGGTAAGACAGTAGCACCAGTCTACTATGTCACGAAAGGGTAAAATCATTCAGCACAATGAAGAAAAAAATCAGTAACTCGATAAACTGAGGGGATGAATTTATTCTTCCAGCTTGAAAGATGATGAATATCTTTCCAAATAAGAGTAAAGAAAATCACATCTCAAGAGATATTTTTCATTCACTGTGAAATAATTTGATCCACCATATATCCGCATTTTTAACAGAGCAAGACACAAACCTTTCCAAACACTGATCCTTAATGCCTCAGCTGATAGCCCATGGACATATTCGCCCAAATATCTTTGGAGCAAATGCAGCACCTACATCCAAATGAAATTACAAAATTAATGTGTCCTTCCTTTGACATATACAAAACTTAGCACAACTGGAATGAATATATATTGTTAATGGAAACATCTCAATGTCAAAGTTATTCTAAAAGTAGAAGGATCCATGAAGCCTCTAAATTTTTATATAGAACAGCTTAAGTAAGAGAGACAGGAGGTGATAGAGGAGGTTAGAATGGAAGGGATGTGTGAACCTTGCAACCAAGAAGAATAATACAGAAAAGATCAATAAGTTCCCTTATGTCATTCTTGTCTCCTTATTGATGAAAGGAACTCCAGCTACCTCCAATATCAGAGGGCATAATATTATGCATCATGGCCTGATAGTTGACACTTGACAGCCTATCCAAATATATTTTGTTTTCAACGCATTTACAGCAAACCTAGACAATTTTAGAAGTGCTTGAAAACACAAGTTCTCCTTTGGGGTTCCCTCATCTATATTAAGCATATGTCACATAAAGTCTCCTTTGACATTAGCAACTATATATAAAGAGGAACTTCATAAGAATGTCAACAGCACCTCAGCGAACAATTTGAATCAACAAATTGAGCTTGCAATTGGATTGTGATAGGACCATCAGAGCATGAGGAAAAGCTAATTGGCTCAAATAGAATTTAGATTCATCATGGAGTAGGGAAAACCACCAACTCAACTGGTTCCTTTTTTTACTTAGCATTCGCCACTCTGCAAAATTGCCAGTTCAACAAAGTGCTTCTACGATCCTTGCTAAACTTTAAACTAGGGTTTTCCAAAGCTACTACCACAGAATCACAATTTCAAAAAGACAAAGAAACATAAATGCCTTCAGAAAACATGTATCAGCAAGACGAGCGAGGTATAAAGCCCAGAAACCACAAATTCGTTCGAGGAACAGTGCACACACATCACATGCAAACTGCAACCAGCGCGCAACAGTGTAAAAAAACCCGAGTAATTCAAAAGAGTCAAATAAAACGACATGAAATTGATAGCAGCAAGATGGAATATTCCTGACAAATACAAACAGGTATGCAAAAAGAAAGAGAAACTAGAAGGAAAGACGTACGTGAGCTTCGAACATGGTGACAGATACAGATACGAATTTGGAGTGTTCACCGTCCGATCAAACCGGAGAACAAGAAGAGGTGATCGGAATCCAATACTATTCGTGGATACCGGTGGGAATATACCATCTCTGATGAATCGCAGATTGCAAATTAACCTAATGAAGACGAGATGTGGAGTCGATCGAGAAAGAGAACGTGAGAGGGAGGGGGCAGAGAGAGAGTATTCCGCAGGTGGTGGGGGATAGTTCCAATTCAACTCCTTGACTTGGACAAATAAAACGCCTTGTTATGACAGCAAATGCATAGGGGGCCCTAGAGGCGGTGCCCCGAAATGAACCGTCTGCTTGATTTTATTTTTCCGTTTACAAATTTTATTTAGCTATTGTAATTAGAATTGATAAATTATATTTAGCTATTGTAATTAGAATGGATGGATAAATTTTAGAATTAATTGTCAGAAATTACCGCTAAATTAGGTAAAATGTGTTTGTTCACCCTCAAATACTTAATTACTCAGTATTAGCCGTTAAAATATATTCGGTTAGCGTTTTAACATCTCCTCTCAAATCCGTCAATTTATCGTTATTGAGGATTACTTATATTATTTTCTATAAATTAAGACGGATAATTAATAATAAGAATCAAACGAACCGAATTGGATTTTATTAAAAAATGAAAACAAGTCAAATGAACTCAACACCCAACTTCTTTTACTTCCAACGATGAACAACGTATTTCCACTATTTCTCTTCATCACTCTTCAAATCACTCAAACCCTACTCCAAAGGAGTTAGCCAACGGTCAAAATCGAGATTCAATGACCGGAAAACCGTCAATGAAGATCGTTGTTCTGACGATGACGATTATACCTCTCTCTTGGATAGGTGGTGTGGAGGAGTGGAAGCACTACGGTTAGGCAGCGACCATGGGGGAATTTGCAGCGGATATCCGAGATTCAAACCGGAAAGGGTCCAGAGTTTGGCTTGGAACGTTCGACATGACGATTGAAGTTGTTAAAGCCTACAATCGAGTTGTGTCCAAGCTCCAGGGATCTAAGGAGATTTTGAACCTCCCTAGCCCTAACCCTAACCTTGTTAGAGTAAATTATATTTATAAATAATTGGACACAATAAATGATCTAAAGTGGGATGGAAAAGTCTAGATTTGACATGTCACTTCGGGAAATTTCTATAGTAAAGTTTGAGCTTATGAATTATGGTAGATTAGTCTTAACATAGAATTATCCCTTGAAACATCTTCCTTGAGAAAAGTGAATGTGGGTTGTTGTTAGGAAGTAGGCACAATAGAACCGACTTTGCACTTACATAAATATGCAAAACATGTTGTAATATGAAATGAAAATAAGAAAGATCGTTCAATAAGGCTATATATACAAAGTGAGGTTTTGTTCGATTGTGTGAGTGTGCAACAAAATACCCGTTTGTATATATTTGGTGTGAGTCGGGAAAGCGCGATTTCCCCAACAACTAGTATCGGAGGGAGGTTTTACGGTGGTGGTGATCGGATAAAGTTTGTTGCTTATAGAATCTCGTGATTGGCGTGATGGTGGCTGAAGAGATGAAGGCGTTCGAGATTCCACTCTTTGATGGGAAGATCAACTTCACTTTGTGGCAAAGTACGTTTCAAGACTTATTGGTGCAGTAGGGTCTTGACCTAACTCTAGAGAAGGATAAGCCTAGATCAATGAGCGATGAGAAGTGGAAAAGCATCAAGAGGGAGACGGTAAGTGCAATTCGATTGGCGTTGGCTCCTGAGATAAAGTATAGTGTGTTGAAGGAGACCACACTAAAGGCGTTGTGGGACAAGCTAGCTCGAGAGCATCTACGCATTGAAGTCGTGGACCAACCGGTTATTCTTGAAGATGGAGTTTTACTCGCTCAAGATGGAGGAATGAGGTAATCTTCGTGACCACATTAACTCGTTTAATCAACTAGTATGTCAATTATTGAATGCAAATAATAACATTGGAGAAGAAGAGCAAGTGTTGTTGTTCCTAGCATCGTTGTCAAAGTCCTATAAATCCTTGGTGCAGACGTTACTTGTTGGGAGAAGCCTCAGGTGACCGTTGCTTTGCGGGAAAGTGCGAGGATGATGAAGAATGATAGTTACAAGTGAGCGAGAACGAGGGAGGAGGCATGATGACCCAAGACATAGATCAAGCTCGCAACGAGATTTGAGTGAAGTATAGTGCTTCTATTGCGGGGAGAAAGGTCACATGCAAGCCCGGTGTCCTCACATGAAGAGGGACTTAAAGAAGGTTATAGAGATGTCGTTGGGAAATAAGAGAGGGGACTCACATACAAATGCGGTCGGTGAGATTGATAATGAAGTTGACTATGGAGATGTTTACTTGGTGACATGCGAAGAGGTTGCCAAGAAAGATTAGGTGATGAATAGTGCCGCCTCGAATCGATGTATGTTTGTAGATATCAAGCATTATTTGATACCTTGAAAGTTGGTGGAGATTTTGGTCACTTCAACTCGATGAGTGGTGACAACGTGTCATCCCAGTAGCAAACCCCACCATTTCCCCCGGATCGACTGTCCTCACAAGGTTGTCGACTATCAAAGTATGATATAAATGGACCGTAGAGCCGGGCTCGTGTGCACACGAGCGCTCATGTGTATTAGTCTCAAGTCCAACACATAAACCCAACGAGATTCCATCCTAAAACCAATTGGCAATAGGAGGAGTAGCCCACCGACCTTATATACTAGGTTCAGAATGCCCCATTTTAGACATGGGGACTTACTATCTTCAACACCGACTATACCAACGTCTACATTTCACTTATATCGCTCTCTCCAACTTCTCGTTCCAATAGTTATGACTCATCCCTCGCCGGCATTGTCTACCCTCTCGCTTCTCGCTATCACCCTCTCTTCCCCAACTCCTGCTTCATAATCGGATGTTAAGGCAAGTCAATATCTACGACTTGCCATTTCATTTACTGTAACTCAGTCACCACCGGTGTGGTTTCCCTTCCCTCTTCTCTCTCTCTCACCGTCTCTTCTCCGAGCTCGGTTCACAATCGGATCTTAAGGCAATGATCTTAAGGTTAACCACTTTGTTTAGTTTAGTTGGATTTATCCTCCTCTACACCTCTGCTTTTCAAGTAAGATGAATCAAACAACATTCAATTAGCGTAGTAATATCTAATTAGGCTACAAATATTTAACTAAGGTTTAGCTAAATAAGTGTGAATGTTGCACTAATTCATTGAATATAAGTCTTGTTGCAAATTGGTTTGAAACTACAGTGTCACTAACCATATGCAAGTTTATCTATCTCATGAGCTCAACACTCTTGATTTACATATGGAATAGAGATTGAAGTTGTTGATCAAACTTACATGATGAACATCTTTGTCGATTGAGTTATTATATATTTTTTAAAAAGTATGCTACAAGATAGACAAATAACATGCCACGTCTAAATAAATGAAACTTAGATAAAAAATAAACTAAAAAAAGATTACTAATTGCTAAAATATATGAGTAAAATGCGTAAAATTTGGATGACCACAAAGGACAAGCATAATCAAAACATTTGGTTATCCTTCTTTGCTAGGATATACCACTAAATCTCTATATGTTTCTTGTCCCGGGTTCACATGAGAATTATTACCACAAAAAATAGGGCAAATAAATTTTGTTTCTTAACAATCTTACGTTGTCCATTTACTTTCTCCCTCCAAAACCCTTACGGTTATGGGGTGGATTAACTTGAAAAGACTCTTGAACTTTGTCGTTTGATACTCTTCCATTCCCATTAGAAAAGAGAGTTAATCAAAGGAAAACATATATTTTTTCTTACAACTCTCTTTTCATCTTAATTACATACTTATATCATAGCAAGCATGGGAGACAACAATGCAAGAGATGATGTTGATCTTGTATGTAATTGTGCTCATTTTTTTTATATAATGCCCTTGTTAATGGCTCTATATGGTTACGCTGACAATTATCAACTTATACGTTTGTAGGAGAAGATTCCGGTTGAAGAGGTTTTCAAGCGGCTTAAATGTTCAAGAGAGGGTTTGACAACAGAAGATGGTCAAAAGAGATTCCTACTTTATGGCCCTAACAAGCTCGAAGAGAAAAAGGTGATATCATATATATGGATGTAGTTATAATAAGTTTAAAGAGTTTGATATGGAAAATATTGAATATCAAGAGAAATTTATGATATATTGTGTAGGATAATAAAGTAATCAAGTTTTTGAGCTTCATGTGGAATCCTCTTTCATGGGTTATGGAATTTGCTGCTATCATGGCCATTGTTTTAGCTCATGGAGGGGTAAATATCACTTCTTATCTTATTTCTTTACTTTGTAGTGAGAACTACTTATATTCGGGTCGGGTTCGGTCCGTACTTTTATAAAACACTAAGCGTTTATTTGGACCCGGGACGGGCCGAGTCCGGCTATCTGATCCGAAATAGTTGTCATACAGTCCACGCGGGCACCCGTTTTTAATTTTTTTCTAAAAATGTTTTAATATGCTTTTTTGTTTTAAAAAAAATATATTTAAGCTATTTTATGTATTATATATTAAATTTATTGCAATTATTCTAAATATTTAATATTTATAATAGATACAATATAATATTTTAATTTTTTTACCCGGGTCGACGTGCCGGACTTCTCGGCCCGGTCGAGCCTAGAGTGGTACCCGGATCCGGCTTGACGGGACAAGCTTTTCGGTCCGACCGGGCTTCTTCCTTTGTTCATACCAACCCGTTTTTCCGGACGACGGGCGACTACCCGGATATGATCAATCTATTTGAAAATAAAGAACAAAAGGAATAATTTATCAATTTGAGTAATTGTTGTAGGGTAAGCCTCCGGATTGGCAAGACTTTGTTGGTATTTTAGTGTTGCTCATTCTCAACTCGATAGTTAGTTTCATTGAAGAAAACAATGCCGGGAACGCAGCTGCAGCTCTTATGGCCAATCTTGCTCCTAAATGCAAGGTAATGTTTTGGGAATTCTATAGTTCTATCTTTAAACTTGTTATATGATGTATAGTTAACTGATAAGAACTTGTGACCAAAGGTTTTCAGAGATAGGAAATGGTCTGAGCAAGAAGCATCTATCTTGGTTCCAGGAGATGTGATTAGCATTAAGCTCGGAGACATTGTTCCAGCCGATGCTCGTCTTCTAGAAGGTGATCCTCTCAAGATTGATCAAGCGGCCCTCACCGGTGAATCTTTACCGGCGACAAAGAATCCGGGTGATCTTGTTTTCTCAGGTTCAACTTGTAAGCAAGGTGAAATTGAGGCCGTGGTTATTGCTACTGGTGTGAACTCCTTTTTCGGAAAGGCGGCTCACTTGGTTGATAACACTGAACAAGTTGGTCATTTTCAAAAGGTAAAACTTCTATTTTTCAAACAAGCTTACTATTTGCGCGGACATAGGGGTCATCGAAACGGAATCCGCATGCGTCCCAAACCACGCGCATGCAGAGTCTGCATGCACGTGTGGCCTAGAATGCGCCCTAGTTTCCCCTAAGGCGCACAATCAACATGTGCCCCATACCGGCATTAAAAAACGTTGAAGGGGGGGAGAGGCTAGGCTGTGGCGCACTTATATTAGGGTATGGGGCGCATGCGCAACCCACATGCATTGTCTCATTGGCTAGAAACGGTCGCGTCGAATAATATTTCTCTTTTCAAATTATGGATATCTATTTGAAACAAACAATACTCTAAAGTAATGACATTCTTGATTTTAATAGGTTTTGACCTCCATCGGGAACTTTTGTATTTGCACAATTGCTATAGGCATGCTGATAGAGATCATAGTGATGTTTCCAATTCAACATAGAAAGTATAGAAATGGAATTGACAACCTACTTGTTCTTCTCATCGGAGGCATTCCGATTGCCATGCCAACTGTTTTATCGGTAACAATGGCTATTGGTTCTCACCGACTATCTCAACAAGGAGCCATCACAAAGAGGATGACGGCTATTGAAGAAATGGCAGGAATGGATGTCCTTTGTAGTGATAAGACCGGCACTCTCACCCTAAATAAGCTTAGGGTTGATAAGTCATTGGTTGAGGTGCTTGTCTATGACTTATATAATCCATTAGAATTATTAAGGGGTCGTTTATTATCGATACCTTGAATAAAGGTATCATGTATAGGTATCAAATATATGGGTATCAAATTGATATATGATATCGTATTTATTATGGGTATCAGATATCATATTGAGCAAGAACAAAAACAAAGTCAACGGAGATCGATAAGGTTATCTCCATTGCTTTGAAGGAACAAACATGATTGCATAAACATCAACTCCAATTTGCATGCGATTACTCATCCCACTTTCAGCAGGGACCCTAGATATCCCTATCAATTTGCTCATATGCATCTTGTATATATCAAATTTGCTCTCCTTCACAAACCCTAGATATGAGTAAGGCAAAAAAGGTCGGTGGTGGCTCTCCCGGTTGACGGTGGCAGGAGGCGGGAGAAAGGATTGCTGTTCTCTCTTGAGTATTTGTGTGAGAAAGAAGAAAAGAAATGAAGAAAAAAAAAAGTCGAGAGAGGGAAGGAAACAACTAGGAAAGAAAGACTCGATATCTTCAAAAATATTATGGTATCAAAATGGAGAAATTGAGATATTAGAGAATCAAACTGATACCGAGACCCTAATATACCAAACACCGGATATGGGTATGGTGATACACATACCTTTAATCAAGGTATCGATACCAAACGACTCCTAAAACTATACATAATAGGAAACTTTCAATAATTGTTATGTTAGTGCTTTGGTAGATTTTTTCGAAGGACGTTGACAATGACAACCTGATCTTGATGGCTGCTAGAGCTTCTAGAGTTGAGAATCAAGATGCTATTGATGCATCGATTGTCAATATGTTGAGTAACCCAAAAGAGGTATCAAACTTATTACTTATTTAATGTATTTTTCTAATTTTAATTATAAATATTATAACAATATAATCTCTTAGGCAAGAGAAGGAATTCAAGAAGTGCACTTTCTTCCCTTTAATCCAATTGATAAACGTACTGCTATTACATACATTGATTCAAGTGGCAATTGGCACAGGATTAGCAAAGGTGCACCTGAACAAGTAAGATTAATGACTTACATTTCTTTACACATTGTTTCGCCTACAAATAATACAGTACTTACCGCTTTAATCAGATAATTGATCTGTGTGAGCTCAAAGGTGAAGAAAAGCACAAAGCAGATGAGACGATTGAGAGCTTTGCTAACCGTGGCCTTCGATGTATAGGTGTTGCTAGACAAGTAAGAGTTATTTAACAAAGATTAAAACATTTTTGACCCAAACTATGAATACTAAGATGAAAACAATTCATTGTATAGATTGTCCCAGAGAAGACTAAGGAAAGTGTTGGAGAGCCATGGGAATTTGTTGGTTTCCTACCACTATTTGATCCTCCACGACATGATAGTGCAGAGACCATCAAAAGAGCTATTGAGCTCGGAATCAGTGTTAAGATGATCACAGGTGATCAACTTGCTATTGGGAAGGAAACGGGTCGTAGACTCGGTATGGGAACCAACATGTATCCGGCATCGTCCCTTCTTGGACAGAACAAGGATGGGTTAATTGCAGGCATTCCGATAGGAGAGTTCATAGAAAATGCGGATGGGTTCGCCGGAGTTTTTCCTGGTACTTGATAAGCTTTTATTAACCAATTATTTATATACTTTTATGGCTCCGTTTGGTAAGTATAAAAATTAAGTGGATTAAGATTACGGTAATTAAAAGGGAGAACTAATTCTCGTAACTTCGCTTGGTAAGAGAATGAAGGAAATTAGAGGGGTTAGATTATGAAAATTAAGAAAAATAGATTATGGAAATTTTTTAATCCTATAAAACTTCTATCATAAGGATTATAAGGATTCTTGAGGCTAAAATCTCATTTTTACCCCTCTTTCTTTTTCATATCTTTCATCTATAAAAAAAAATTTAACACGCACTTTTTCGCAATTTTACCTACAATCTTCGTCAACATAATTTTCTTCATCCTCGTCTTAAACGGGGCCCATATATAATAGTTGATTATTATGCAAATTGGCATATTTAAGGGTGACTCTGTGCATTTTACCCTCATCTTTCTGTAAATATGTTTTTGTTGTTGTTACCAATAATCAACTCTCTTATGTAGAACACAAATATGAGATCGTGAAAAAGCTCCAAGAGAGGAACCACATATGTGGTATGACAGGGGATGGTGTTAACGATGCTCCAGCACTAAAGAAGGCAGACATAGGCATTGCGGTTGCAGATGCAACCGACGCTGCAAGAAGTGCATCCGACATAGTCTTAACCGAGCCAGGATTAAGTGTGATCGTGAGTGCAGTCTTAACGAGTCGAGCCATTTTTCAAAGGATGAAAAACTATACAATATATGCCGTTGCAATCACTATTCGTATCGTCTTGGGTTTCCTACTCATCGCTGTCATATGGAAATTTGACTTTGCTCCTTTCATGGTTTTGATCATCGCGGTCTTAAATGATGGAACCATCATGACCATCTCAAAAGACAGGGTTAAACCTTCTCCTGTGCCGGACACTTGGAAGCTCAGTGAAATCTTTGTCATTGGTACCATCCTTGGAACTTATATGGCATTAGCTTCTGTGTTATTCTTTTGGATTGTGCATGAAACCACTTTCATCCAGGTAACTTTTCAAACACAATCAATGTATACCTTTTTTCATGGTAAAAGCTCAATTTCAAACAATGGCATTCTTCTCTCAGCAACACTTCCATCTAAAACATATCGCGGATAATGATGCTCAACTAACCTCGGCTCTATACCTTCAAGTGAGCATCATTAGTCAGGCGCTCATCTTTGTGACTCGAACAAGGAGTTGGTCATTTGCTGAATGTCCCGGATTCCTGCTCATTTTCGCTTTCCTTGCAGCTCAACTGGTATACAAGAGCTCCCCTTCATTTTGTTAATGTTAACCATTGTACTTTTGTTTTTTTTGCTCATTTTAGCCCTCTTGTGTTAGGTTGCAACTTACATTGCAGCAAGCGCAAACTGGGGATTTGCTAATGTTTCTGGCATTGGATGGGGATGGGCTGGAGTGATATGGATATATACTGTTATCACTTACATTCCTCTAGACATTTTCAAATTCATTGCACAGCATGTCATAAGTACAAATCCTGCTCAGAATAAGGTAACAATGTAACATACAGATTTATTATTTCTTATCTATTGTTTCTTGCTACTAAATTCATGTGAAAAATTAAAAACACCTACAGGTCGATGGAGGAAAAGAGAAAGAGGTACGATGGGGTGAAGCCCAACAAACCCTTCATGGTCTAGAGCAATAAGTGCATAGAGACATCTAAAACAGAGTCCGAAAGCAAGAGAGAAAGCTAGAGTGCCTAATTCTATTATCAGACCAAGTTACAAAGTGGCATTGAAGCTCTACAAGCTAAGGGTGTGGCAAAATCCATAATGAAGTATGTGGTGGGGGTGGGGATGGGTGTATAAAGGCTAATATTTCATTCACTAGTTAGGCTCCTAGGATTTAGTACAAAAATCCAAGGGGCTCTGCAAAGAAACAAAGGGAAGAAATTGATGGTGTAGGAATGGATTCAATAGACCAACAGTATGTAGATTGTAGACCTCAATATAAACTTGTAACACTTGGAAATACTACTACAAATTGAATGGGTTGACCAAATGAAGTCCAAACAGGTAGCTCCAACTCTCAAAGACTAATACAGATCAAGAAGAACATATTGCTTTACAGGCATAAGTTACTTCTAGATCAAAGTTGAGCTTTAATTTGCTCAGTGTCAAAGTCTACATGGTTCACTGATAATTGCATTGTGAAATACAACATGCTGTCAACCAGCCAAATATGAACCAAATATGCGTTACGTGAATTACCATAGATTATGCTTTCCTAACTATCAAACGTCTTTCACGTTTGTACTCGACTTCATCTCTTTGGTGCATAATTAGCACTGCCCTTCTTACCTGCCAGATAAATTTGAAGCAGGTTATTGGCTAAAATCCAAAATGAAGTATGGAATATAAGAAAGAAACACAAAGTGTTACTATGTATATTAATACTTACAATGGACTCATTCATGCCCATGCGGGTGAGGTCATCAATAAGTCGTCTCTCTGATATGTAACTACCAATGCCAACTCTTCTTTTTATCTGGATCTCAGCTTGCTGTTTAAAGAGGCAAAAGAATAAGTGAAGCATGAGTACAAGATATAAAATGGAGATAAGTGATTGATTTTGAGCTTTAAAGTATATAGAGTTCTAATCTTTTGAGAAACCTTTATTTCATTTGCCATTTCAGGTGTAAGATTAATCTGATGGTTGATTCCTGAACGGGCCGCATCCATAGTTGAAACATTAAAAAGCCTTATTGCCTCCTTCACATGCTCATCAGTTGCCACATGGGACCTAAAATCAAAATTCAATCATTAAGATAAATCTCAGATGCTAAAATGAGAAGTGACAGCAACTTCAGATATGATTTCAGCATTTTATGTTTCAGTGTTTCCATCAATCATTCACTTTCTCCTTTTAATTATCATTTGTCAAAGATTTGCCTTCAGCTAGCACTAGCAGAACTCTTGCTCTACTCGGAGCTAAAAAGACCAGATGTTTGGTGTTTGACAAGCTAAAATTGACAAAGAAATGTAGAACTTCAAGTTGCTCTTCTCAAAGCATTTACTTACAAACTCATTTTCGCAAGAGACTCGCTTAGCCTAATGATAGCTTCAAGCTGTCTTACGGTAATCGGAATTGCCGCGGCCTCCCCAGTTTCATTCGCCTGCTGCCTCATATTCTACAAGAGCCATCACAAAAGGAAATTTTATCGATGGAATGTGCCTTTGAAGGTAGTACAAATTCCAAAACCTAGCCAAAGCCTTTGAGCGACTCCCAAGTCCAACACATGAGCTTCTTTATGAAAAGATTCCCAATCTTTGAGATAGTGATAAGTTAGCATAGATAACAGAAACTGGTTACCTGACGAATGCTGACATACTCTGTCTGCAACTTTTTTGAAGCAGTTTCTGACAGACGAGGATGACATTCAGTTCTACAGTAATGTAAATACCTGCATGTTATTCATTTAAATGTTCAGTGACAAGTTTATATGAACACAGGATAGATACTACATGATACCAAATCAACCTCAAGAAGATCCACACCTTCTGAGCCAATTCTCCTCTTTTGATACTTTACTGTCACCTGTTGAAGCATGAGCTGATGCATGGACTTTGATAACATGACTAGCAATTATCTGCAAGCAGAAAAACCGATCGTCACTCACGTCTTCTTCCATGAAGCTTATAATTGGTGAAAAACAAAATTAGTATTTAGAGGTGAGATAGCAGTGTTCATCAATATGTGAACAGTGTAAACAAAGTGATCTGTCATTTCATCAGCTGATGCAAACTAAACAAGATTCAATATGCCAGATACTAATCCAAAGGAGGGTTTTGGATTACCTTATCCTGACTATACATTCTGACATCCTTCACAATGAAGATTAAGTCAAACCGTGAAAGAATAGTTGTCTGCAGATCAATGTTATCCTGGGCGGTCTGTAAAAGAGAAATATCTCATGTTATATTTTAGCTATTCAGCTTGTAAGAGAAAACCAAATGTTAATTCCAACTCAGGATTTTGCATACAACATCTGTTATAAAACTCGAGCATTCAAGAATGAAACACAGACCTTTAGATCATCATAACGACCCGATGGAGGGTTTGCAGCTGCAAGAACAGATGTTCTAGAATTGAGAACAGTTGTGATTCCTGCTTTTGCAATGGAAATTGTTTGTTGCTCCATGGCTTCATGAATGGCAACTCTACATTACAGCAAGCAAGACAGTCAATCCTCAAGTAAAACATCACACAAATAGCATTGTATCACCCATTTCATTCCCAGTTTACCTGTCCTCTGGTCTCATTTTGTCAAATTCATCAATGCAGACAACACCTCCGTCAGCTAAAACCATGGCTCCACCTTCCAGGTAAAATTCACGCTGAAAAAGTTGAGCAATAATTATTACCAGGACTCCAGAAATGGTGAGTGATAGAAGAAATGCTGCAGTACTCAGAGTGATAGTATATAAATAAACACTAAAGAACTCACAGTGCTGCTATCTTGAATCACCGAAGCAGTAAGACCAGCAGCTGATGAACCTTTTCCTGATGTATAAACAGCTATAGGTGCAGTCTTCTCAACAAACTTGAGAAACTTCACAGGCAATTTAAATATCATCACTTCCAGTTCTGAATAAAGCATGACAGGAATTTTGCTGTGGAATTATGAAATAAGGTGGAGGCTTACCTGTGATTTAGCTGTGGAAGGATCTCCCAGAAGCAGCACATTAATATCACCCCTTAACTTCACACCGTCCGGTAAAGTCTGCAACCATAGAAAATTCATTTGTCACCCTGATGCTTGAAGATGAAATGCCATCTAGTTTAGCTTTACCTTTCTTGAGCCTCCAAACAATAAGCAAGCAACAGCTTTCTTCACATCATCGTGACCAAATATGGAGGGAGCAATTTTAGAGCATATGCTTTGATATACATCGGGCTTTGATGCAAATCTTTTAAACTCTTCTATCTGCAAGAAATATTATAGCATATAAAAAGGTGATGCATCAAAAGATAAGAAAAGGAAGTTGTGAATAATAATGTAAAAGAACTCATGGCTGAGATTACATTTCAGCAGCATATTGCTATAAGCCTATAACTATATAATTGTCACTCACACCTTATAACATTTTGAAGAAGACGCATAATCTTTAATTACACAGAACCATGAGTGCAAGTGCAGCAGTAAAATATGTTAGGAGTATGTGCAAAAACAACTGGGCTCATAATCATGAACATGCATTTAATAATCAATAAAGATAAAAATAAAGGGGTTCACATTTGTACCTCTTCAGACGTGACAGCATGACCTCTGGAGTTCGATTCAGTTGTTTCCTCAATTCCAACAACTCTAATGTAAGGCTGCCTAATTGCAACTGCTCCCTTTTGACTACGTCAGTGCAAAGGAGAAAGGGATCAACACTTTAATTACAACACATACAAATCCAGATAATATCGAGCAAAAAGAATCAAGGAGACAACCAAATATCTTACTTAGCAGCGCTAGCAGATTGAAAAATGCTGTAAATCCCCAAGACAGTCAGTCTTGTGCCAGGTACAATAGTTTGTACAAGGTGACGATCAACTGACATAAGTATGTTCCTTGGAAGCTCTCCAGTAGGGACATCCTTCAATTTTCATGAACAGAACCATGAATCAATTCAGCCCTCTCAAATAATATGTTTTATAACAAGAAATATTTTTTGCTAAAATAAAAACTAACCTCTGGGTTTTCTTGCAATTTCAAAGTTTGCTGATCAACATACTTGCTTCGATCAGGAACGACAACCCACGGATCAAGCGGACAAGAATCTTCACCGGGCTAATAGAATACCGAAATTGAATCCAGCACAGTTGGTATAACATTCCAAACTCTACAAATTCACAATAAAGAAGCAAATTCTAACATTAACACAAACCTGAGCAACATGGTCACATGAACGAGGGATGATTGCCCCTCCCAAACCAGGACGGCAAGGCACCGTCTTCACAGTGCTACAGTTCTTACACACGAGTGTGACATAAGTAGCTTTAGCTTTGGTCCTAGAAGCAGCTATTGTAATCCCAGATATCTTGACAAGTTTTGATATGTATTGAGCCTGATAAAACAAAAACAAAACCACAAACTCGTTAAAATCAGGGAAATGAATAAATCCCCCTAAAATGCGCATTAGATGCTTATACTTCACAGGAGTACAAACCCCGAGAGACCGCATAGAAATAGGATCTTCCTTCGATTCCAGTAGAATCTGAACATCACCGGTGACCGGATCCTCCATCTCTCCGGTTTCTCCGGCCACCTTGGATTTCAAACTCGGCAGAACCTCAGCCGCTGCTTGCTCAAACTAAAGTCCAAATCAAAAATTAAACTAGATTAAACCCAAACCTTAAAAAATAATGATGAATCGAGATATTTATTGAAGAAACATACGAGTGGGAGGTAGTCTGCGGGGGAGGATCGGAGCTTGGCGGGGAGAACGGGATCGAAGCCATCAAGATCTTCGAGGTTGATTTTGAGAAATTTCGAATTTTTAACGAGGCTTTCTCTGTAAGGATAGACATTCTGGTCCGTCTCGAAGTTTCTGATGAACTCTTTGAGCTTGAGGAGGATGGAATGACGACTAGAGTCCTGGTCGCCACCGGCGCCGCTACCGTGGGGAAACTGAGCCTTGTCGCTATAGTAGACTGCTCCTTCGTCCCAGCCTGACATATCTGTTTCTTGGTAGGATTAGGGATTTTGATTTTCTCTCGGATTAGAAGGAAGAGAAGAGTGTTTTCCGATGGTTAGGGCAAGAAATGAGCGGCAAAAGCTCTATCCTTGCATCTATGAGACTATGTATGACTGTAAGGGGTCAAGGTTTTGGCGGGAACTGTAGGCGGGAAAACCTGGACCGGTCCGGGTTTTCTTTTCTTTTTTTTTTTTTTTAAAAAAGATTTTATCCTCACTGTTCGTAATCGTAAGTTAAGAACGACAAATTTTGGTCCCTCGATTCATATAACTTATAAGTATCAGGGGTTCGACATAAATTTCGTCAATTCTAATTACGTTTCGGTCTCGTCTTAATTAATTCAAAAGTAAAAATTTCATCCCAAATCGTTCGGCACAAAACTATTCGGGATTAGATATGACCTTAAATTTTTCATCTCGCAAGGTCCGTCCTGTATATAATAAAAATTTTAATTAAAAATAATAAATATAAATAAAATCCCTAAACATTAAATTATTAATAGATATATTTATGATATAGTTATGCTTGTATATTTTAAAAAACAAATCATGTTAGTCAAAACATCAAAATTGATAAATAACTCAAAATCATTTACATGTGTTTTATTATGGATATTTGGTAACTTTATGTAAATTGTGATATGTTATCATTGTTATTAGAATATTCTAATGTTTTTGCGCTTTAAGTACGATATATACGAATAATTTTATGTATAACAATAAATTTTAAACACATTAAATATTGGAAAGTGAGATTGGGTTCGTCTCGTTCCGCCCGATCTTAGTAGGGATAGGACCCGATGGGATTCAATCTAAAATACCCAAGGTTCAACCCAATCCGTCCCGATCCCGTCCTACTTAAAATAGTCAGGACGGGATTGGGATGACCTCAATCCCATCACATGTCCACCCCTAATAAATACTATCCATAAAGATATTAAAAAAATCTTTGTGGGGTTATTATTTTTGTAGTTAACGATATAAGTACAACTTTAAATTATCTTCACTAGTACGTCAATAGTTTTGTTATTAATGCATCAACTTATTATTAACAATTTATTGTCATCAAATGTATAGTCATCAATTGTATTATCATCAATGTATCATTATCTATTGTATTGTCATTAATTATATTGTCACAGGTCACCAACATTGTTATCACCAACGAACATTGTTATCACCAACGATTTCATGAATTGTAGCATTGTCATCAATTTTATAGTCACTAGCCGTGCTATCACTTATCACCAACATATTGTTATCAATTGTATCGTTAATATAAAAATTAATTTGAATCCAATTTTTTTTTTTATAAAACAGGGTTAATACATAGACGACGTTATGTACACAAACATTAAAATTTATAAAATACCTAAAATTGCCATAATGCGATGGCAAGAGTCTTGTAATAGGACTATAAGAGACCTTTGGTGTAGAAAACCATTCCTACGTCCGAAAGTAAAATTTATATGTATTGCCATAAATTTAAATTGAACTATAATATAATTAATTATTTAAATTTATATAAACAATGAATAACTTAAAACAATTTCCCCTAATTATATAAACTCACTTGATATTTTTTTTACTCACTTAATTATGACGAATAAGACCTTGCAAAAAACCTCAAAAAGGTCACGGATTTGAATTGCAAAGATATGAGAATCGGAACCTGCAGTTAAGAATATATGATAAATAATACATATGCTAATGCGCTTTAGGTTTTTTCGATATTACATGCAATAATTATTCAAAGTATAGTACTAGATTTATGTTTACAACGCCTGCTGGGTATGCTGCTATATAGCCACCCACCGCCCCGCCCCGCCCATTGCCATACCTAAGGACCATTCACTATATATATACCTTCGAAAATCAAAACTAAAGAGGCTTGCATGCTATAACGCTACCAGTTCAGCAGTCAGCTAAAACCACAGCCGGTTTAAATTCATCATTGAGCGATCCCTATAAACACACAAGATTTTAGGCAGATTTCGAGTCCGAGTCAGATAAGTAACCTTCCTTCAGTAGGAACCAGAGTGCTCCCTCAGCTGCGTGTTCAGACGCATCTTTCTTCTTCGAGTGGGGTTTCCCATAGCACTCGACTTCCACATCAGCCTCGTCGATTTCCACCACAACCCTGTAGGAGAATCTGAAACCGCGCGCGTCAAAAGCAATCACAAAATTTATAAAACTAAAAAAGATGACATGACAAAGTATTTGATATTTTCTAATTTGATACCAGAAGTTTGCAAGAATCTATGAACACTCAATATAGTAAAAAAAACTTTTTTTTTTGGATGGTTCAAGCTTTTTGGATAGATTTATTAGTAGAGTTTGAAAGAGTTTTGTAAAATTATGAAAATCTAATGAAAAATCTATTAATTATTCCGGTTCGGTTCCAGGGTGATTTTCAAGATGAAATTACCAAAAAGTACATGCTAATTTTTTTTTTGAATAAAATAACATGTGAGAGAGTTGAAAAAAATAAAAGTTAAAAGGGTATATTTTGACTAAAATTATCAAATGCTATTGAAAAATCTACTCAACCTTTCTCAAGGAGCTTACAAGAAGTCCTCCAAAAAGTTTTCCAATAATAACCTCCTAAAACTCTAATCTTCAAAATGATCTATCAATACCAAACATCAATTAGCTTTCATATCTTTTTCAACCTTTACCAAACATGCTATAAGTGTGAATAGTAAATAAAGTGTGAGAGGAAGAAAACAACTCACAACTTTAAGTGGCTTGGCCCTTGCTCATCGCAGCACTCAAATACAGGAGGCATCCAGCAATTTGCAGTGCAGATTTCATGCAATCGTGATTTTGCAGTTTGTTTAAGTGTACTACCTATTAGATTTGAACCAAAAAAAGAAAAGAATATTAAGAGTGCACAATAGGAGCTTTAGTGAAAAAACCCTGCAGTTTGAGAGAATAGTACCAGATTTATCCAATTTGCTGTTGTGCATAAGATGATTAGGTTGCAGCTTATGCCCATTATCAGACGGGAATGTTGTCTTCTTGATTCCTTTGGATTTGGTAAAATGCATATCTGATGAATGTGATTGAACAAGAGCGGGAGCTCTTTCATTCGCAGAAGGATCCTTCAAGCTGAGGTTTTCAAACCTAAGAGCATCAGGAGAAACCGTACTTTTACTGGTGGAAGGTTCCTCCAAGCTCAGGTTTTCGAATCTAAGAGCATCAGGAGAAGCCGTACTTTCACTAGTTGAAGGTTCCTCCAAGTTCAAGCCTTCAAATCCAAGAGCATTGGGGGAAGCTATATATACTGGATCCTCATCGTAGCCTATCAGCACAGGATCACCCCTCGGACTCTCTTTCAAGATCTCCTCTAAAGATTTAGATTTAACTCTAAACCCTTGAGCCTGCAAATTTTCAGTAATTAGAACAAAGTTTTTTTCATGTCTGTTTTCAAAATAAATTACGCATTCACATATTTTAACAAGAGCATGATTCCAATCTCAGCAAAAGTACATACATACTCTCCCCGTCTAATACTATTTGTTATTATAGCATTTGATACACTTTTCAAAAGACACAATTTTATACCCCTATTTAATACTCAGTTTCTGTACTTTCTTGAAAACAACAATCTACTAATAGTTACATGGACAAATGTGTAAAGTAGAGTCCAAATAGTAAAACTGAAATAATTTTGGTAAAAACAATTTATGTTTACATGGAGGAAAGACATATTTTGGCAATACGCAGGCAGCAAACTTGGGCTTAGTCGTCATTTCAGAAGGATATGAGAAGATGACAGTTTAGGAAAATATTTTATAAATGCATATGCATATGATGTATGATTAAAAGGAAGAATAAAACACCTTCAGGTCTGCAAGGAGTTGCTGTGCAGCCATGCCCTTAGCAGCCTTCCCATTGCTATATGTGTCAGTGGCTGACCAACAGCACGATTTCCCCTCTACTTCTGCTTTCACTTGTGCTTCGACTACGGTACGTTTATTCTTCCTCAGGGATATAAAAACCAATTCCCACTTATAAAATTGGCAGAGTTCTGTCAGCTCTCTTAGAGGATTAAGTTGCAGATCAGAAAATGTCATTGTAGGATTCAAAAAATAGAGCATCTTTTTCCACACAAGATTCAGATTAAATCCAACGTCGAGAAGAATGGCACCAAAGCAAGATTCTACTAAGTCACCCAGGGCCTGATTCAACAATGAAGAAAAATCACAGCCACGAGTTCAGACATCTCTGATAACAATAATACTAACAAGACAAGGAGTTCAAAGAATTTACCTTAGGGCACTTGGGCTTCTCAAGTTGACTACGGCTAGAGGACTGCGTTCCAAAATACTTCACATACTTATCAATGGCACCACCCAGGCTATGTGAATCACAAATTATGTTTTTATACAACCCGTGATTGATAGCAATTCTGGCAAAGGCTGCATTGTTCACAAGAGCTGATCTCAGGTCTGTCAACTGGCCAGGTTTCAGATCCGGGTAACCGGAATACAGATATGATGTGATTAAGTAGTCTAATACTGCATCACCAAGGAACTCCAATCTCTGGGGCAAAATTCAGAACAGTCAGGCAGGTTGGGAATGTTAGCCACTATGCCCTTGTTTGGTTGTGCATTTATAAATTTGTTATACACTAATCTATTGGGGGAGAAAATAGATACATCAAATTCATTTTTGGGAGAAAACATTTGTACAGGTAAACTTCATTATCGGTCATTTCTTGTCAAAATTTTCTTTGGTAAACTTCTGGTGGAATTTTTTATAGCCAAAACTATCACCCTCTACCAAACAAGATGAGGTAAAGTAAATTTTGTAAGAAAATGCGGATTTTATAAACTATAGGCCAAACAAAGCCAATGTGTGATGAAGCACGGAGAACGGTGTACAATATCATACCTGATAGCATCCTCCATTATGCCGATTGTAGGAGGGATGTAGAAATGCCTGAACAAGTAGACCTTTATGGTGGAACTTGTGTTTGAGGATATTTTGTTCAACGAAAGGAATGTTTATGCGGGATGAAAGAGGCATGAAGCTGGCACTTGCTACTCCCGCACTGTGCACTTTTGAAACTTCAAAATCCACCTTTATTCCTATCCATCTAAGGAATGCGGTGGCAGCTTTGAATCCACTGTCAACGAGGTAAGCTCCAACAAGTGATTCAACAACATCAGCAACTGTTTTCTTATACAACCATTGATGATTCTTGCTGCACTTCAGTGGCCAAGCATTTCTACTCATGGAAGGGCAAGAATTAGGCACAGGATGAATAGACTCTTCTGATTCTTCGGTACATATGTTAGAACATGGATGGCCAAAGGCAAAAAACTGGCCAGGGTCAAATTCTTCATCACGTATGTACACCTACAACATATAACAGAGTTAGGAACATACACAAAATGAAATGGACTACACAAATGGTCAACTTTGAAGACTAAGAAATAATTCTTAAACAATGTAGAAAGATGTACTATACTACAAAAAGTCCCATTTATAAAGGACTTTAGGAAATTGATTCCAAGTTTATGACAAAGTATTTCTAAATACAACTTATCTAAAAAGTTTGAATTTAGATTGAACAAGAAACAGAAGTCGAGGCAACTTAAAAAAACCCCTACTACTCCAGAACTAGACCTGTACAAAAGTGGGCCGGGTTCAGGCCGGGCCAAACTTAAACATTGTCCAAAATGTCCGGGCTAGTCTGGCCCGTCATGTTTAGGCCTCCAACGCTTCCCATGTCCAGACACATATAAATTTGGGTGGGCTACTGGCCCATATGTACCTAATTATGTGTTTTATGAATTTTCTTCTTGGATTTATATTACAAAATTTTAACTATAAAATAATTCAACATAAGATTGCAATGAAATTATACCTACATTGCAAACGAGTTCAATGCTAAAAAAAACTACAAAAATTGCAATCCAAACATATGAAAACGATAAGGAAAATTACAGTTAATTAACCCTTGCATTACAAACGAGTGTAATGGAGTTCGGAGATGCTTTAAGGGTGACTTTAAATTTAGAGCTTTATTATTATTATATATACATATTCGGGCCAGGCCAAAACACTAACCCTAGCCAGAACATGCTCATTTTAGGATCTTGATATAAATAATTTTGAAAATCTTACTGATATTCCAAAAGCTACTTCTTACTTGTAATCTATTCCTGATTGCTATCTTGTACAGGTTTGAGTTATTTACTATCCTGGAACGTCTTCCGGTCAGCTGACCCTCGTCCATGGTGTCATGTGTAAGAAATAGGTGCCTTCCCACTGCAAATTTCAGGAAAGCATCACCGAGTACTTCCAGTCTCTCAAGAGAAAACCGCTCGGAACATTTCTCTGTTGTGAGTGCTTCAAGAACCTGCCATGAAATAACAAATCTGTAAACTTAAAATAATATAAAATAATATTTTTGTATACTTCGATAGTAGACATCACATGCATGGAGAAGAATGAATTCTCGTTTTATAACACTAGAAACATAACGGCACCAAAAGATATGCCAACTTACTCGTTTAGCAGTAACCAGTGACCCCTCAGGAAATGAAGTAGACATCCTATTCTTCAGTTCGATTGCCACTAGCAAGTTTTCAAGATGATGCATGAGAGAAGGTAACAAAGAGATTGAACTTCCAATCTCCTTAGAAAACCCTACTATCTTCAACTGACAAACTTCTGGTGGTAGTTCAAAGAAGTGCTCTTCCAGTTCACGAATTTCTGATTTACACAAATTGATCAATTACTAACTAGAAATATCCTTACTCTGGATATGCAATCTGCAGAATTGCATATGATGAGAGCAACACTAGTACATGCATCAAAAACACTTTCCTTTTACAAAAAAAAAGAATAACAAAGAAAACAAAATGCAAAAAGGCTGGAGACCCTTTATGTATTTATCCAAAAATGTGATGTTTATGTGCCTTCTAGTTCCTACATTCTTCATTACAACCAATTCACGCTGCATCCAGCACCATTTATCTAGAAAAATACATAGATTCAATGAACTTTTATTTGTTGGTAGGTATCTCATTATTTTACGCGCTGTGCGCCTAAGTGCGAAAAGACAGTGCAAGCTTTGTTATGTCGAAACCTAAATGTTAAGTCAGCAACACTTCCAAATGCCACTTCTGTCGCATCCGCCTTCAGGACGATCTAATCACAGGGTTTCCAGTCTGAAAGCATGTATAGATGAATATTCATAACTTTGTTTAATCAGACAAATATTCATACCTGATTTTCCTTGCCTTCGGTTATGCAGCAAATTGTGTAAGCAAAAAAGCTGCTTTGCTCGCAACAGGGGTTGTTCAGGATAAGACAGTTGAATCCCATGCCTGGTAAATATAACAGGAAGGTCACCAAAACTATCACTGTAAGGCACCTCTTTATCATGCCAAGTGAAATTCAACTTACAGAACCAGACAGGCTAAGCTAACTGATAAACAGATTGAAAAAAGATAAAAGTTATACATGAGCCACCTTATTAAACGAAGATAAATAAGAGGGAAAATAACAAGTGAAAGCAGATTTAGGAAAATTTCAAAATGATATCTCAGGTGCAGAAGACTAAAGCAGATTTAGGAAAGCACAAGAAAACAGAGCACTTACGTGCTTAACATGTGTTCTATATGGCTGGAGGAAGCATTATGGGTGCTGTACGCATTCCTTTTCGTTAGAAGTTCAGAAACAAAGAAGAATGACTTCTTGTGAGCGACATAAACTAGACTATTCAAAACATCGTTTACGCTTGCAGGTCCATCAACTAGTTTCAAGGTGCCATCTGGGGTATATTGACGATCTGCTACTTCTGGTGAAGCACTAAAAACTGGTGAAGATAAGCATTTTTTAATGACTTTCCAATCTAGAGTCATCATGCCTTGATGGTCATGTGGGATGACTGGAAGCAGAAGGTAGAAGGTAGATGATCTTG
Organism: Fagopyrum esculentum; assembly: GCA_033239045.1. Classification (NCBI taxonomy): domain Eukaryota; kingdom Viridiplantae; phylum Streptophyta; class Magnoliopsida; order Caryophyllales; family Polygonaceae; genus Fagopyrum; species Fagopyrum esculentum. Next base: position 153,883,529 of record BSUD01000004.1, on the reverse strand, counting down.
ATTCGCAAACTATGTTGCTTCCCAGAGGAACAAAGTTAGCCACAAATTCTGAACGTTCAAGAATAATCTTGAGGAACATTTCTTGAAATTTCTGTGCCAGTGACATCTGTACAACAAAGAACACGAAAAATATTTTTTTTACAATACTTACTAAAAGATAAAGTTTGAAGTAACTAAGAGCCTCTCAATTTTCATTTTTTTTTATCTCCAAAACAATTATGTACCTCTTCTTCATTGAACTTGACAACTCCTGAGGGAACTAGATGTGTCATCACAGATCTTCCATGGGCCAAATGAAGATCAAGTTCCATTCTTTCTGCCTCACTTGGTAGAGGTGCTCTTAGGAAAAGTCCAAACTCTTTGTATTGTCTATCTATTGGCTGGGGAGTGAATCTTATGAAGTAAGAGTTGAGACACACAGGTTTCTCCAAGGCCACCCAAGACTCCTTTAATATAGAAGGCACTATCATCTCATGTAGTTCGCCTCTTAAGGGATCGTCTGCATATAAGTTGATCAGTCAGTTTCCATTTGAGAAATACCTACTAGTTGTTAGAAGCTTACCCTCAGTATCAGAATCCGATAAGGAGCATTCATCATTGTTTTCCTCATCTGGCAACAAATAGTGAGTTAATGCTCCCATTTCATGCAACCGTTTGCATGCTCTCAGACAGGCGTCTTTCTTGGCTGCTTCCATTGAAGCTTGAGGTGCGCTCATAATTTGATGAACTGGAGCATTAGCAGGAAGAATAATGTGGCACACCATCCCTTCTGAATCATTGATGTAAAAGAATTGTGGATGAGGATCAAAAAATCTGCAAAGTTACACATGTATGCACAATATGCCATCAAGTTCTTCGTGTATCCCAAAAAATTGAACTGCATTTTGCAAAGAGGTCAATTAAATGGATAAAATGTAATAAATAAATATATTACATACTCATCACGTGGGAGTTTAGAACAATAATGATACAGCAACGAAACACTGGACTGCAAACTGATACTGGCACCAGTTGAGCTGACAGTATATGCTTTCACCTCAAAATTCCCAACAATTTCACTGGATTTTCGGTTAACTATATGCAAGTTCATTTCCTCCTCCTCCTTTTTGAACTTCTCTATCATATTTACCTCTCTCTCATTTTCACTGCAATACTAGCAAGACCTTTTTGATTAGCTAGCTATCCAGGGAACAGGAAAGGTGTAAACTTTGAAGTGATGCACTAAGAGAAAGGGTGTACCTATTAACTAAAAGTACATATTCAGATTGAAGCATGCGTGCTCGGCCTCTTGATTGTATGAAGCTTGCCACGGTTTCCGGAAGATCAAACCTTATAACAAGACAGCATGTTTGGATATCTAGTCCTTCTTCACCCACTTTAGTAGCTACCAACAAATTCAGCTGCAGGATAGCATATTTGCATTCAGCAATGGAAAAGTCAATAACTTTTATGATTCCCATTCACCTCTTCTAGGAAACAAATGTACTAATATAACTAATTTTCAGACAATCAAGCTACCATATAAACTCCTTAATTCCATTAAGTTCTATAGTAACTACAAATATGAATTTATGGTATAGGGCATCACCTCACTAGAACGGAATCGGTCCAGAATATCATTCATTGTTCTGCGTGACATTCTCTTTGATCGACAGTGGATTCCCACAAGATAGTCACACTTCCAAGATGCTAAGATCTTAAGCCTCTGTAGTATGTAGCACAAGGATCTTGCAACAATAATCCGATTCACAAATACTATGCATTTCATATCATTCCTTGAGCTGAAATAGGATAAAAAATAACTCATTTTTACTTTCTCGAAAAATGGATGAAAGCACACAATTCAAAAGAGTCAGGATGACATTTACAGGAAAGAAAGCAGTATCTGATTTCCGACCCTATTGACAAGGCCATCTAATGTTGATAAGTCCTTGCTGACATACATTAGGTTTGATTAGCAGAACTGATGATATTTTTATATTAATAATAGGTTGTTAGATCTTATAAATAGTCTATCTCTAGTAGGAGTAGTCAACATAGAAGACTATTAATAGTTAATCTTATCTTTTGATAGTCTAGTTCTATAGGAGTAGTTAAGCTAGAAGGTTATATATGGATCTCAAGTCTTATGTTTAGAATTATTCCATTAAACACACATTGAATAAAGTTTATAGCTTTGGTAGTTGAATCTCTTATTAAAAGAATTTGGCTGTTAGATCTCAAATCAAAAGATCAAAAGACAATATTAGGTTTGATTAGCAGAACTGATGATATTTTTATATTAATAATTGGTTGTTAGATCTTATAAATAGTCTATCTCTAGTAAGAGTAGTCAACATAGAAGACTATTAATAGTTAATCTTATCTTTTGATAGTCTAGTTCTATAGGAGTAGTTAAGCTAGAAGGTTATATATGGATCTCAAGTCTTATGTTTAGAATTATTCCATTAAACATTGAATAAAGTTTATAGCTTTGGTAGTTGAATCTCTTATTAAAAGAATTTGGCTGTTAGATCTCAAATCAAAAGATCAAAACACAATATTAGGCCTTGAAGAATCAAGACTCATCAGTATCCAGGGAATGCTAGCCCCTTTAAAACCACTCTTGTAAAATTATGATGAAAATGGTATCATTTCACTCAAGCAATAGGATTAGATCTTGAGTGAAAGCTTATTTTTACTATACAAATATCAGACAACACAATTAAATTTATTACAAAACTACATACCTAAAGTTGGATAGTATCTTTATAAGGCACAAAAGTTTATGAGAGAAAAATGGCTCCTCGAACACCTCCATGTTAGACAGATCAGACTCAGCACCATCTATGAAGTCAGTGAACAACGTATGCAAAATAAGTTGAAAGGCAAACAGAAGGTTCGTAATTTTGCAGCAATAAAGTAGAACTACCAAATTAAAGAGATAGTGATACTGAATAAGAACCTTGCACAATATAAAGAGGAAGTTCTTCAGGTGTAAAACAGGAAAGCTAATAATACCTCTTTCACAGTAAGAGCTGCACAATGATGGAATCTGATCGAGAAACTCATCACATATGCTATCATCTCGCGAGTTATCATTTTCTCCAATCAATTCATTTCGCTCGCCTTGATCACCATTCAAAAGGATTGAACTAGCCTTTGGCCAAAGAAAGATAGAAAGTGGGAGAATAAGCCATCACTAAGTAACAAGAGGGATTGTAGTAGTTATTGAGTGTTCAATAAAAGAATTCAAGTATGGAATTGAGTACTATATTTCACTAATCACAATTGATATTAATGACATGTATCCCCATATTATATATCTTAAACAAGTAGCCAGGCTCGTGCTATGAATGAGTACCGTTTTTATTTTTACCATTTACGGTATGTAATCTATTTATATTATTGGAATCCTAATTTAGACGTGTATCTTTTTTGTATTTCTAATTAATTGACAATATCCAATTTTTAATGATTTTAACAACATAGTTTTTTGGAGTGGTTAAGGTAAAACAGGTTTTTCCGGTACGGAGGTGCGGACTGGTGAACTGTACGTTCGTAAAATATAAACCTCTAGCTAACAGAATTTGAACTAAATGTTCAAATTTTTTGAAAATGAGCATAAAATGAACTATTAGTGCACACAATATGAATTAAGATGATATTCTAATAAACAAATTATAAAAAAAAAATTCTTGGTACATAGTTGTTACAATTTTAATTCAAAATTTTTAAACCTCATTTCAACGTTTTTGTGAATTTAGTTCACATATTTACACTCAGTTCATGTCTTTTTTGCACTATTCTCAAGTAGTGTTAATGGAAGACAAATTTTATCAATAAGTTTTTGTTTAATATTTGTTAGTTCTAAATTTTTATACTTTTAGTTCATATAGAATGTTCTATTAGTTCAAACATTTTATATTATTAGTCCATGCTTTGTTTTGAGCTTATAAAAAACATTGTAAAAATGTATGAACTATTAGTCCAAATAACTTGAACTAATAAAAAAAATGAACGAATTGTACAAAAATTTCGAACTAAAAAGTGTCCAGAAATAGAAAAAGGACACGTGTCAGTACGACGGCTCTACGTACCTCCATACCGGAAGAAGTGCTCCATACCTAAACTTTGCCCTATGTTTTTTTTGTGTATTTTAGTTTCATTTGTCGCTTGAAGATTTGTATATTTTGTTTTTCTAATTATTTATGTGGAAATTTGGGGTCAAACTTGTTAATATCTTAACAAGTCATAGTTATTTGTGGAATTTTGTCAGAAAATACTGATCGCTAACACGTGACTGTGACCACGAGATTTCGCAATCAACTAATTATGACAACTTGAATATTGATTTGTTGTGAAAATACTAAGTGATTGAAATTTTGCTTGTTAATCTATTATTGCTTAAAAATAGTACTACATGACTAGGGTCTATCTTATTTAATTATTTGCTGACAAAACAAGTAGCATTAAACTAGTACACAAAACATCTGGAAGTGAATCAAACAGTAGAAGCTGAGAAGTCATTGACTAGATAAGGAGTCCACAAAATTTGTTTTCAACCATTACAAGGTAACCTGGAAAAAAGGCTTTTGCATGACGATCAAATCATTTAGTTTCAACCCGATAACAAGGTATCCCCTTGATTTTTTAGGCAACTATGGATTTGATGTTGTGTTCAAAATCACTTGGGAGTTTGCGGACTATGGTTTTGAGTAATGTTCAAATCCATCTAGTTTTTCCTTCAACTATGGGCTTGCTTATAGGTAAATTCACATGGATTTGAAAGGCATTTTAGGCTTTTGGACATAAAGATGAAAGAACATCAGCGAACCACACCAGTAAAACATTTATGAGCCTTTACCCTTCATACGTTTATGCAGAATGTACCTAGATGTTTAGTACTTCATCTTTTGTTTTGGTCTCTTATGTTTCCTTGACCATGGAGTTCCACCACTTACCACTTAATTTACATTTAGAAAGAAGACAAGGGAGATGTTCAAGAATACGGAGGATTTCTGAACAAGTCTGTGTGATTTGGACAATTTTAATTTGGAAGTATGAGGAAGTTTTGTTGGCAACATTTTTGGTCATGTAAGGAAAATATGGATTGTATTTTTCACTTTTTAAAATGTCATTGATCTTTGGAATCTAGGCCTGCTAGATGAAAGATTTATTACCCAAAAAACTTCTCTCGTACATCATCTCTTTCAAATTCGCGATGGAACTATGTAATGCAAACTACATCCATGCTATAATTTTCACTAATCACCCTTTTGGTGAACAACAATTGGTATGCAAGAACACGTAGTACAAGACAAAAGGCTGAAAGAGAAAAACAAAAAGACAATTTCCAACAATGAAACACAAAAAACTTACAAGAGTATACATGGTCATACTCATACATAGGGGAAAAAACAATCAAAAAATACAAATGACCTTGCTTCGAAAAAGAATGACAGTGGAAACAACCTCCTATAATGTAGATAGCCACAAAAATCACAAGAAAATTCTTATACAAAGAAAAATCTAACACACGTGATTTTCAAAGGAATTTAAAGGTTTCCATAGTTTTCAAAGCTCTAAAACTTACTTGCAGTACACCACATACGCCAAGTGCTCCTAGGCAAAATTCCATATTGTTGTGCAATTTATGGAGAAGTCTCTTTGTCCTCAGCAAACTACTATGATCATCTGTTTTCCCATGAAGCACTGACATACACTGTTTCACATGCATCAACAGACAAAAGATAGAACAAGCAGTCCTCAAGCTTGATCAAAGTAACAAAGATTAAATCATAATGAGCTACCTGTTGTTTTATCTCTTTTAATTTCCCAAGAAAAATCTCTCTTGATAAGTGACCTCTGCTTGAAAGGAAGAGATACACCTTAATGACAGGAGACGACACATACTTCTCCAATTCGCTCCTGTCTTTAACAGAACAAACCTGCAAAACAGATATAGAAAAATTACATTCCATAAGCATTAGAAAGGATGAAATTTAAAGGCAAAATAACTGACAATTGTTCATGAACCCTAACGTCATAATTTCAAGAAAGTTCTGTTCATTTTCCTATTCCCAGATGTATAACCGAAAATTTGGAACAACCACTTCACTGAGAGCAAGAAAGTCATTTACTGCCACATTAATTTAGTGCTGAGCATGGATTTGCCTTCAAATACAGTTTCATAAAACAATTACCAACTTTTCTTTTATCGTGATAGATCTCAATTGTAAGCGTGACTGGACCATTCTAGTATCACTTTATCTGACTTTTTTTCCTCCATAAATTGTTCAACTCAATAGTCATGCCTTCGTAATAATGACTCTTCATCCTTCTTTGCGTTTCTACTATTTTTAGTACATACACAAAGCACAAGCAGATTATACACCGAAAGTTTATATAATACACATTAACATGTTCACCTCGTCCACCCGATTTGGTCTTAATACACGATAGTGTTAGAGGCATAAATATCAACTCAAAATTTATAAACATACCTTAGCATGAAGTAAGGCTTCCAGACCGTCAACTGAACCACCTGAAATTAAATAAATGAAGGTAAGGGAAGTAAAGAACAAAACTAATTTACAAATGTATATGCTTTCGTGAACGAATAGATGCTGGCTTTATCTAACATAGATGCTTCCAGTCCAGTCCAGTTCGAAATATACACACACTTAACGATATTGCTACAGCCTACAGTACGATGATTGATTCAAACGGGTGTTCATTTACATCAATTGCTGGATCTAAATCAGAAAACTAAATCATCATAATTTCACATCATTTACTGCATCCAACTGCGGAAACATTATCCCGAAGTTTTGGCTCTAATCACAATTTAAGCAAGATGCATCATACAGGGAACAAGAATACTTGTACATCTATCTTTTCAGACCAAATCTCGTAACTAGAGAAAATTTTGCAAAATAACTTCAAGTATAAACCCCAAAGACATTGATAGGCATGGTAAAAAGAGTAAGAAGAACACTTATTCAATATGCAATACATCCAAAGCAGAATTGCTTGTCCTGGAAACTCAAACTCTTAACAATGGCAGGATCAGCATTTTATGATAGTGAAGCTAATAAAACATCATGTAATCCACAAACGGTTGGTTTCATACCTCTTCCTAATATGGGGGATGCTGTCATGCCAAAGATACGAGGAAGTCTTGCAACTTTGTCATTATAGAACTCCTACATACAATCTTCATCTTGATCAATAATGTAATTATATGTACGAAAAACAAGAACAATCATACACCGAGTTCCATCTAGGTGCAAATTACAAGGACATATAACATAAGTTCAGAGCCCTTCACCTTCATAATTGCTGCATAAGGATGGTTGCTCTCAACTTGAGCATAGTGACACTCATCAAAGACCAAAAGTGTGATCATCTCCATTTTGATGAAGCAATGACATAAGCAACGGTATAGTATTATAGGTGTCATGACTAGAACCTATTGTTTGAATCAATGTAACATAATCAGACAAAAGGCTGGAATTCTAATCGGTGGATTACATGATACATTGCAATACATTTAGAGATAAAAGGTTCCAGGAGTAATATTGTTCAATTCTTAACAGAAGTAAGTCATGGTCAGTATGACAAACCTCAAATTGGTCAATTACTTTCTCCCAGTCCTTGTGGCTGCTGCGACACTTATCATCACCACAAAAGATCCCAACCTTGAACTCAGTTAGATCCTCAATGACAGTAGCTTGCTACAGACATATCAACAACAAAAGGCGTGAATGGACAGGAACTTTTTGGTGATTCTGACAAAAAACAGAAACTATTTGGTGGAACGGTGGGACACGGACACCAAAAAAAAAATGTTGCTTTCCAAGCAAACACCCATCCAACTCAGCACGAGAAAACAGCATCAGCACCAAAAAAACATATCATAATCAATTTGTCTAAGGACACGAAAAAATCAGGGGGGAATAAACCAATTTGAAATACTAAACTTCTAAAATTCAAGTTCTTTCTTTGCCCTTTTCATAGCTCAAAATAAATTGACCAACAAAATGAAAAATAGGAAAGTAAACCGATCATTGAACAAGTTCGTGGCAGCCTTCAGACAAACTTCGTCAAAGTCAATAGAAATTTAGTAGTTAATCAACTAATTGGGATGAAAGAGAAACCAGGATTGAAAGAGAAACCAGGATTGTCAGATTATGATTACAACATCAACCAAGGAACAATAGAATGGGATAAGATGACTAGATGAGTACCCTACCCAGAAAGGCAATATTGTAATAATGTGGTTACCGTATTAAATATCACGACATATTTTATTTCTCAAGTACAGAAACACAAATACTTCTGGTCGCTGGATGGACGTAATAAAAACAAACAAAAGTGAAGATCCCAATATCATTATGCATCTCAATTGAAGAGAGATGATGAACCTGATGGACAAGGGCAACAGTGGGAGCAAGAAAAACACAAATATTCTTCTGAGGCTTCCTGATCAGATGACCCATCTCATACATCAGCAAAATTGAAATGTGGGTCTTCCCACAACCAGTCTCAAGGTAAACTATGACATTCCCCTCTAAAGCCCTACTGCACAACTCCAATTGGTAGCTGAACAGAACACCACCACATGCTTGAATTGTCAGACAACCAAAATTCAATAACAAAAAAAAAAAGATGGGCAGTATGTCAAAAGTAATAGTTAAATCCCTACTTCCTTGCACATTTTCTCGGGTCCTTCTCTTCTTTCTTCTCTTGTTCCTCGAAAACCTCGACGCCCAGAACCGGTTCTTCGGTAATCGATGAAGGGTCGGCGTCGAAAGCCATTGCCGCCGGAGAATCAAACGGTCGGTAGCCGATCACCGGTCTTTATTTTAATATTACTTTAACTTGCTTGGGTAAAGTAAGGCGTAACGAGTACGAAAAGAGGTGATGACAGAAGAGAGTGTTTGGGAGGTTTTGGTATACCATGTGAGGGATTCTGACTTCTGGGACCCTTCTCAAGTAAACGCCGGGTCGTATAGTGACTCACTGATTCCCACCTGTGTAAAAATAAAACTACACTAAATAACCCTAAAATTAGGATAATTTGCATAACATTGCCTGAAAATTATGTTTTATTTCACTAAAAAGTCTAAAATCAAATGCATTCTTTTTTTTTTTTAAACGGAAAGCGATTAGGTTGGACTATCTTCTAGAGGTAGTCCACCCTAAAGCATCCTTGCGGATGAGAACACGGAGTTCGGGATTGTCAGAAAGTTGGGGTTCGAAATTTCCAGATGGGTCAGTCGGTCATGAACACGGTTGGTTTCTCTGAAAATATGCCTAATATTGGTTTCGTCAAAGAAGCGGAGATCCAGCATGGAGTCGGAAATAATCATGATAACACAAAGATTATCACCCTCGATTTATTATAATATTATTTTAATAAACTAGCCTTTTAAAAACATTTTTAAAGCAAATAAATATGGTTTTTTTTTTTTACAATTTCAAAAAAGGTCATTTAAACCATAATCCCACATAAGATTTCCCAATTTGAATTGCTTTAGTATAGACATTTAATATCTCAAGATAATTTGTTTCTTATTTAATTGATGAATAAAATATTTCTAATTCTTAACATCTCAAAAACTAACATTTAATTTTGATATAATTAGAGGCATGATCCATTAAAACAAGTAATATATGGTCTAGAACCACTATTTGGTATGCATTTATGTATAAGATTGGATTATTTGAATAAGGATTTGTGTCAAAAAATGGTATGAGATCTTAATGAGTTGATGAATTAGATAAATGTTTTTGGAAAAAAATTGCATGGTGTTCATAATTTTTTCCACCAAATTATGTACAATAACTCTGGAGATATTATCAGATCATGTAATAAATCGCCTAAAATGATGCATTATAAATAAAATGAGTTTTTTTTAAAGTTGTTACTTTGATTAATATTTTATAACAATCTAATTGTGTATCATTTTCAACTTGAGTAGTTTTAATTTCTTGATCAACAACTTTCCATATTTAAGATTTGTGTGTAGTCTAACTCTATATACAGACTAAATCTTGATTTTGTGAAAATTTGAGTTCTTTTAAAATTGAAACTAATTGATTTAATGGTTGTATAATAAATTTAGGTATGAATTATGAAAAGACTTACTATGTTGAAGAATGGGTTTCACATTAACAAACATACGGGATAATTTAAATTTGATATTGACTCTCGATATGAAACCGACACGACGATAACATTCAATGTGTAGATGATCCAATATTTGCTCCACGTGAGATATAAAGTATCACGTGATTATTGCACTTCTTATTAGTTAAAGATTTACATGTTGATACTTTAACCTCTAATACAAGCATGTTTTATTAATAACAAAAAAACCTTACTAAAAGACACCTAATGTTCTTTGTGATCTATTTTTCAAACTTGAACATTCATTCTTATTTGGGATCCGAAAATATTCCGAGTGTGGGCTAAAAAAAGAGGTAAATTTTGGATAAAACTCGATGAATTTGAGTTTGTAGATGTCTATATTTATGTAAGTGGCATGATTTTATTGTGTTTGGGAGGAGGAGTATTACAATGTTAAACAATCAATTTTTATAATGAAAGAGAGATTTTATGTACTGGACGACACACCTTCTAATAAGTCGAAATATTAAAAAACTGACAGACGAATTAACCAATGCGGAGAAAAAAGAACCATAGAAAATTAAAGAAAATACACAAAAGTACATAACAATGATCCGGAAATTGAGGAGGTCGGAGGAAAAGGACAACAAATCACCGGAAAGTAGATATCAAACGTCTATAAAAAAGTGCAGACATAAAAAAAAAACTTGAATAACAACAACACCTCAAAATTAGACTTGAAATTAGATGATAGTTTCATTTTAAAATTTGCATTATTTGCGAAAACATAATTTATGATATTGACCAACAAAACGGAGCGTTGTTCTACCGATATATAAAAGGATTTAGTTTAGGTAAGGAGCAAAAATACGGATGCGGAACATTTTTTCGCCGTTGACGCACTTGATCAAACGTTCCGGATTAGCCCACGTCATTTAATGATTTTAATGACAACATGATGACATTTTTCACTGTTGAAAATCTATTTTTTCAAAGAGGGGACGCGGCGACATTTTGTAATTTTCTTGAAAAAACTTTAACAATTATCATCTCGGTTCACGAGTTTAGTTCAATTTGTTCAAACAGTTTGTTCTAATGGTTTATATTTTTGTTCAATTAGCTCAAGTCGTTTGTTCGTATTTTTAGCACCTTTTTCGTTCAAAGATATTTTTTAAATAATAGTATAAAAGTTTTGAATTTTTTTTATTATAGTTTTCCCCCTTTATTCTCTTAGTTCAAACTATTTGTTTTAATGGTCATATTTTTGTTCAATTAGCTCAAGCTTCTTCTAAGGGCCAACTGGTGTAGGGAAGTCTAAAGTAACAAAGTCGATCGCCTGCGACCTACTACTTTGGATCAGAGGAAGCAGTGACCCATATGTCATGCAAATCTGGGTTTTGGTGATTAGCACTTGGTAGAGTTCAGAGAGGCTTGAAGTTGAAGCAGGGGAGTGGGCTAGGGTTTTGAGGGGGTTTTGGGTTTTCGCGGTTTCAGTTCAGAGAATCAGACATGAGACAGTGAACAACACACAACAGAGCCGTAATTCGTATTGCCTTTGTATAAGTGATAAACAAATACACTTTGTCTATCACAAGTTTATACATTAGTTGTAACGATAAGAGTAGATTGCTCTACTCAACTTTCATCATTTCATTCATTTCCGTAATTCGTATTGCCTCTGTATAAGTGGTAAACAAATACACTTTGTCTATCACAAGTTTATACATTAGTTGTAACGATAAGAGTATATTGCTCTACTCAACTTTAGGGGTGTTATACGAGCCGAACGAGCCGAGCCTTAGCATGCTCAGGCTCGGCTCGTTTACAAATGAGACGAACCCGAGCCGAGCTTTTAACGAGCCGAGCCCGAGCCGAGCCCGAATAGCTCGCCTAAATTAATGCTCATATAGTGTTATTTTAGCCGAACGAGCCGAGCTTTACCCGAACGAGCCGAGCTTTGGCATGCTCAAGCTCGGCTCGTTTATAAACGAGACGAGCCAGAGCCGAGCTTTTGACGAGCCGAACGCGAGCCGAGCCCGAGAAGCTTGTCTCATGTATCAGCCCTACTCAACTTTCATTATTTCATTCATTTGCAATATCTACTAGTATGAATCTCCATAATAGAAGGAAAAAAGGATTGCGGTGAGTCATATGGCTTTGTAGTTCCATAATGGGCAAGTCACAAAGCGGTTCTTAATGAACGGACGTGTCATGTACTACTGTTGGTTTTGTACCATTCATTTCATATCTCTGGACTCTGGATTTGCGATATGTGGTGCCTCAAGTTGCTTTGGACACAACAAATCGCAGGTCATGTTTAAGTTCAAATCGCACGGGTCATGTGTCGGTTCAAGTCCGGATTTGAATAGGTCTGGTTCATTAGATCAAAGAACCTAAACCCTTTTTCTCTCTTTGTTTGGAAAAACGCTTAATCCATATTCTTAGACTCATGTATTACTACTCACACAACAAATCATCTTATCGTAAGACGGAATGTCATAAGACGATCGGAGGACGGGGTTGAGATTGAGAAAAATAAAAAATTCAACCTCGGATGAAAGGTCAAAAGCTTTTCAGACTGAACGGAGCCGTAGTCATTTCAACATAAGCTTGGGATGATAAATTCCGGATCAAAATAATAACTTCAACTTGTTCATAATCACAACTAACAGCGGAAATCTTATTCCAATAACGTGATTGAATCCACTGTACTGCAAGCAAATAATCATGTCTTGTATTTTGCCCACACCACCATTCAGAGCCAGTACAAGTTCTGATACTCAAGTTTTGGCATGTTTGAAACTCAATATATAAGATGAAAAAATAATCAGCCGCTCCAATACCCTAAGTTGATCCAAAAATCTCGAGGAAATGACTCAATAGGCTAATGCGCTTACCAATACACAATGGCCTTCATTCCGTCAATTGATGATTGAAGATTATGGCATGGACATATGAGTAAAGCTTGTGTCTGTTTCAAGGAGCTCTGTCAAATGGTTTTGTGTCATTGTAACATGTATCCCAAACAGCGTCCATGGCATCCTTTGAAGCTGCTTCAGAGCAATAGGGATTTGCCCTCATAGATATCATCACTCGTCTTTTTACGCATTCCTATTAACGTCAAAGCAAAATCATGTGTAAATATGCATGCATTGCTCTACTAAGATCCTGAACTCACCGCAAATTGAACAAAGAAAAGGATTTCCCCCGCGAGTTTATTGTACATTGATGTCGAAATTTTCAGATCATATAACAAAATATGAGTTACTCCACAATAATGATTACATTTTGAAGTTCTCCTTACCTTTCAAGATTGTCATCAAATTTCATGTAATGGTTACCTTGGAATCGGAGCTTACGAATTTCGTCCAAGGCTATAATCACACCCAGAGTTATTGTTTAACATTCTAAATGCTGTTGTCTCATAACTTGCAAATTATTTCGCAAGAGAATATGCAAATAAGGATTATAAAAGGGAAAACAACCAGACAAAATGACCTTTATCAACAAAGTTCTTTAGATCCAAAAAACAGGATGCATAACAATGAGCAAAACTTTCATAAGAGGAAAAGTAACTCACTTGTTCGTGTCCTCTTATCTTCATAAAACCACGCAACAATTCACGCTTATAATGACAATCACCACTCAAATGGCCTGCTCGGATCTACACACAATATCAACCGCACAACCAAAGATATTTATTGCATAGATAAACTTCAGATATCATAGTTAGATGAGAGTTGAGTTCTAACTCTAGCACACACCTCACTACAAGCATGATGTGCACAATTAGCCCAATCCAAATTTGCAGCCCGACAATCATCATAAGCATGGATTAGTTCATGAATTACCACCTGGGTAACCTCATCTTGAATATTCATGTGATTGCTACACACAATTATCTGAAAAGAAGCACTTTTTTCTCAACTGATGCATCACAAACCAGCAGAAGCAATGCAATTTTAGCCAAGATTATCATATCCTTTTTATTGTAACCAAAAGCACTTAAGCAGGGTAGGTAACTTGAAATTTGTCACAGGGTAGGTAACTTGCAATTAGTAATTGGCTATGCACTGAAGCAATTGAGTATACATACCCCATCCCCACGGGTATAACCACCACCCATCTCTTTATCACAATTGACCGCTTTGATGAAATTGTCTCCTATTCCACATCCAGCTTTACCCAAATGCTCCCTCAAAAACCTGACCATAGGAGCTAAAAAGGCAAATCAAATAAATTGAGAATTTTTTAACCCTTTATTGATGATAAAGATAATAGATTTAGAGCTTGCAAAGACATTACTTCTCATGGCCTTTTGGATCATAGCTTCACATTGCTCCACAGTCGAACCACTTCCATTGTTAATAGTGGAGAAGTTTTGAGTGCCAGTGGCCTTCTTAGTATCATCTTCCATTTTGGACAAGCTCCCCTAATAGGGCTTTATTCCAGTGAAAAATTAATGCACACAATGTCATAATAAACTCGAAGATTTGGTAGAAACTCATTTAATTGTTTCTTCCGAATGAGATACTTGTCCATATTACTAAATCTTAAACATACCATTAAAAAATTTAGTTCAATCACAATTGAATTTTAAAAAATTTAAAATATCCAACTTAACAAATTAAACCTAATCAACTAAATACAGAATCAACATAATGGAACACAACACAATCAGCAGATAATCGAACACAACGCTATCTTTGTTTCAATTGTTTGCGTAAATCAGACAATCAGTAATTGGTAGTCTCCATTCATTCAGGATTTTCAGCTATTCATCAATCAGTAGAAAGCAATCAAATTCGAAGATAAATTTTGAAGAAGAATTAAAACTGAAGACTGAAGAATTAAAACTGAAAACTGAACAGAAATTTCAAAGAATTAATCTTACCTTGGTGTTGGCGTTGCTGAGATTTTGGAAGAATTAAAACTGAAGACCTTGCTGAGTTTATGGAAGAATGAAACTGAAGAGGAGAAGAAGAATCGAAGTGAAGCTGATGAAGAAGAATTAAAGTTGAAACTGAACAAAAAATTTCTAACATCATTAATTTTACCTTGTTATTGCTGAGTAACTGAGTTACTGGAAGAATTAATCGAAGTGACTCAAGTGAGGCTGAATCGCTGATGGAACGAATGAAACTGAAGAGGAGAAGAAGGCTGAGGATTTGCGAGTTGCGACTGTGTGAGCACTGAACAGCAGAGCATGCGAGCAGCCTAGCCGCCTAGGACGGCCGGAGACGGGAGGCAGGCGACGGGCAACGGGCGACGGGGAGGCTGACTGGCTGAGGAGCTACGGTCGTTGCGTGTGCGTGAGAGGACTCTGCCGTCGGCGTCGCTGAGATTTGCTTGTTTCGACTGTCTGTCAGAACATCTCAAGCTGCATTAGGTTTTTTTTTTAAAATCAAAACGACGTCGTTTTAATGGTTTTTTTTACACCTAAAAGACGTCGTTTATGGGGGTGCCCCTTACCCCTTGTCTCCGCCACTGAAGACCCTACTCAGTACTCACCCTAGGTGGATCATAGGCAATGGTGAAGATACCTTGTTCTGGAAGGACCGATGGCTACTCGACAGACCACTTCTCGAGTACGCCTCGACTCCGGTAGATACGCAGCAATACAATAGCACAGTGTCCGACTTCTGGTATGAGGTTGGTGGCTGGAAATGGGACATTATGGGCAACTCCCTCCCACCGTCCATCCTCCTGGCATTAGCAGCGACTGGCCTGTTCCCTAGGCACGAATCCAATGGGGGAGAGGAGTCTACTGGTTGCAGGGAAGAATTGTCCTGGCAGTGGAGCAGCGATGGAAATTGCTCGGTGGCGTCTGCATACGGCATGCTCAGAAAAGAGGGCGAAATGTGCTTCATGGACAAGGCAGTACACAAGAGAGTGTGGAAGATTGGAGTGCAAGAGAGAATCAGGGTTTTTGTGTGGAAGCTCCTCCATGGCGGTGTTCTGTCCAATGAAGAGAGACTGCGCAGGCATGTGAGTTCTAGTGCCGACTGTTCGGTGTGTCGAGGCCAACCTTGTTTCGAGATTGCGGCATCAGTAGGAGACTGTGGAGCAAGCTGAACGCAAGACGTCATGACCCCCAGTTCTTCGGGTTACCGTTTGCAACCTGGATTAGAGGTAACATCCTATCAAATAGTAAGTTCAATAATTATTGCGATTGAAATGTGGTCTTTGTAGGGTTATGGTGGCTTTGGATATGGAGAAATGAAAGAGTTTTCGAGAATAAGAGTGCTAGACCGGATGGGCACGTCATTGTGGTTGACAAGGCGATGGAGTACAATAAGGGTGGAAGAAGATTGTTAGCACCCGGGTTAGCAATGCTCGTTCTATTATTCAAGTGAGTTGGAACCCGCCCCCGGAGGACACTTTGAAGATTAACACTGATGGTGCAGTACGAAGCGACGAGAAGGCTACAACGGCAGGTGTCATTAGGAACCATGTGGGAGAGTGGCAGTTTGGTTTCGTTGCAAACTTGGGTATATGCAACCGTTCCGATGGCGGAACTGTGGGGCATTTATTACGGGTTGAAGTTGGCTTGGGAAAGTGGGAGTCGTACCATGATTCTGGAATTTACAGTTGCCTATTACTTTTCTAGCCAAAAACGTCCCAAGATGTCACCCTCTTGCCAGTCCAGTTCCGTCATGCCTTTCGCGAGGCTAATAGCTAATCTTGCTTTTGACTTCCCGTTGGGGCTTAATGTTTTGCATGACCCTCCCGAGGGTATAGTGGATCTTTTGCGTACTACTTAATTAGCCTTTCTTTTCATATATAATAAGGGCGACTAGATGCGCCGGAGACCACTGAATCTCCTTCCCACAAAAAAAAAGTACTCACCCTAGATATTGCGCATTGAATACTATATACCTTTTTGTTCCGGTCCGGTCCAAAGGAGTAAACTTTCCTCGTTTGAATCGGACCGGTAGGCCGGATCGGTGTATAACTAGGCCAACTAGACCAATTTAGGTCTTCGCATCGGCCCAATGTAGGCCCATATGAGTCGTTCGTCAAATTGGACGATCGACCCGATCCTCGGGCTAGCCCGACCCGTCCTAAAATATAGAGTCCGGCCTAGTTACCATCGTGGAGCCAAATTTTGATAAGCCTAAAAACCCAGTTAGTCTGTTAGCCGACCCGATTTTAAAAAAATAATACTTTTAAATAAATATAATACATAACGTATAATACTTGGAGCAATTATGATATTACGTAAAACTATAAAATGTTTGAAATAATATCTATTACATAACACATATTAATTATATTGTATATTTTAAATAATATTTACTAATAAGATTTTTAATATAGTTATTTAAAAAATTAAATAAAAAGGATTATCATCTATCAAATATCAGGTCCTATTATCGGGAAGTTGGACACAAGTTCAGACCTGATAGCCGGACTTGTCCCAAATTCAACCCAAATAAACGGATTTGACTTTAGACAAACTTCTAGATAGGGGTAGGCATAAATCCAAGTTAATTCCATCCCGATCCCTGCGAGATTTGAAAACAAAGTGTGTATCCCGTCACGTCTCATCCCGTGAAAAATTGTGGGACGAGACGCGTGACGGAAACTTACCATCTCGATTAATCTCGTCCCGTCGGCATATAAAAATAATATTTTTATATATTTAAAAAATATATAAATAAATAATATATATAAATTATAATTTTATTATAAAGTAATAAAATACTAAAATATAATATTCTTTTAATGTTGTGATTCATAACGTGTAAAAAAATTTATACTTTGTAAACTATTATTAATGTAATGTAGTGCTAGTTTTTTTTTTTATTGTGAATCGGTAAGACACACTTTGATGTAACTTGTATTTGTTTTGAATATGTAATTCGGTATCGAGTTTTTTTTGATTATCTGTGTCTTTAAAAATGAGAGAAAACAAGTACAAATGGTAAATGTAATCGGTGCATAACTATTACGAAATTAGTCCCATCCTATCCCGTCCCACATGAAACAGAACTCACACATAACAACGAAAAAAAAAGTTGTAAATCACGTCTAGTCCCATGTCAAGCCATGTAAACTTCTCTTACAACCCCTTCTACCTATGTAAAAAACGTGGACGATGTAGATGTGCCATCTTAGTGACCAACCATTTTATCATCTAACTTGGTTTTTAAGTTACTTTATAATGTAAACTTTAAATTTTCTTCTTGGCTTATAATCATGTGTTTCATTTTGTCTAACTCATAATTCAGAGTATCATTTGGAAAGTATTATTTATCTTATTACTAATCAATTTTAAGATGAAAAATCATCAGCATATGTGTTATATTTTTAAGGGTTTAACGTATAAGATGGATCATAGATATATCATTTCTCTTATTACTAATTAATTTTAAGATGAAAATTGATAAACGTATGTGTTATATTTTAAGGGTCCAATCTACATTTTTATAAACTTTATTTACAATGTAATTTTACAGACACTTTAATTTACAATACTGTTTCCAATTTACATTTCTATAAAAAAAAAACATTTCTATAAACTTTATTATTATCTACAATTTACAATGTAATTTTTTGGACATATTAACTTTAGTTTTATGTTATCAAATTTTAATCACAAATATAAATTATAAAAATATTTAATTATTTTTATTTAAAAATATTTTAATACGTAACCGACCTGAAATAATCATAGATATTACTCATATATATATATATATATATATATATATATATATAATTGTAGGATAAAAAATTATCTTCTAAAAATAATTATAACGAATATTTTAGAACTTCATTTTTTGGGAGTAACATCATTATATAAGAATAAAAATATTTTATAATCAAAATTATAAGCTAAATAATGAAAATCACAGCAAAGGTAATAGAGGATTCGGACTGAATCACACATCAGTTCATTATTTACATTTTCTTTATCAAAGAACTGCTGATAAACAATTTGATTACATACACAAATGAGTTGTTGGTAGAAAGGCACAGGTAGTTGAGGCTAACTGAGTGAGCTGATTAAACTAGAGGAAGCTTCAATTCATGGCAATGAAGACCTTACAACCAACACAACACAACTCATTCTCCTTCCCTTATGTTGACATATGAACTATGTGATCAGATATAGCATTTTCTTTATTAATTTAAATTTCCCACAATTTTATTAATAAAAACTAGAGATTTCCCTCTTCAAACACACAGCTCTCCTCCTTAGCCATGGAAGCCAGTGCAGGACTTGTTGCTGGTTCCCATAACCGGAATGAACTCGTCGTCATCCATGGCCATGAAGAGGTAAAAGAGTCTCCTGAAGTTCATTTCTTACATTACAGTTTTAGTTGCTGATACTTTTTTGGTGTTTTGATGTGGATAGCCTAAACCATTGAAGGATTTGACTGGACAAGTTTGTGAGATTTGTGGTGATGAGGTTGGACTTACAGTTGATGGAGATTTGTTCGTTGCTTGTAACGAATGCGGGTTTCCGGCTTGTAGGCCTTGCTATGAGTATGAGAGAAGAGAAGGTAGCCAGCTTTGTCCACAGTGCAAGACTAGATACAAGAGGCTCAAAGGTATATATATATATATTTCAAATAATAAAAAAACTCATTGCATGCTATAAATATGTTTTGTAAATGTATTCCTAATCAAATCACTTACCTGTTGGAATTGAAGGGAGCCCGAGAGTGGACGGAGACGATGATGAAGAAGACATAGATGATATTGAGCATGAATTCAAGATTGAAGATGAGAGGAACAAGAATAAGCATATTGCTGAGGCTATGCTTCATGGGAAAATGAGTTATGGAAGAGGTCCTGAAGATGAAGAAAACTCTCACTTTCCTTCAAGACCGGTAAGTGAATGAACAGAAGAAAAAAGATTTGTTTATAGATTACCATGATCAAGTTGTATTGAATACTCACAGATTTTCCATATTGTCATCTGATGTGTAAGCAGGTTAGCGGCGAGCTTCCGTTGGGAGGTTATGGCGGAGATCAGATTACGGGTTCTTCCTTGCATAGACGCGTCCATCCATACCCAGTATCCGAGCCTGGTAAAATGTGTTCGCACTCATCTTGTTTATCGACCAAAGCATATTTTTTCTATGTCATAGTATCAGAGAGGCACAGAAAAAGGTCTATTTTCTTATAGTGCTGTGGAATATAGATACATACGTAGGAACCTAAGTTGAGTAGAGTCGAGACCGGATCTCTTTCTCTAATTCTAAAAAAATTACCGTGTTCAAAAATATCAAGATAGTGCGGAGGAGATCCAAAGAGAATTTATTGCGGATTTTTGCATTGAACTTGCAATATTCTGCAATAAATCCTCGATGCAATTAATTGTAGAATATATGATTTGACTGAACTAATAACAGTCTTATCCTTACCTAGCAAAGCACGAGCATGGCGCGCCCTGCTCAGTGGACGTGGGATAATCATATTTTTTACTATTTCTCAAGTTTTTGCTAAGCAAGCAACCAACTTCAGATCTCCATTTCTTATTCAAACGGAACTTAGTGCCCGTTTGATTCGGAATCATTCCGTTACCGGGAATGATTCCTAGCGCTTCCAAACGGGCCCTTAAATTTAAGGTATGAATATACCTCGAGACAAGAACTCGCGTAGACGAAGTCAAAACTCCCACTTTCTGGTCTTGTGTTGACAATGTCCGAACCCCACTGGAAATATGTCCGAAAAGTGCCCGGCGCACCATGTTACAACGACATATTGAAACCTTATTTTCGGTTTCTTGAATACAGGAAGTGCAAGGTGGGACGGCAAGAGAGAGGGAGGTTGGAAAGAAAGGATGGATGACTGGAAACAACAGGGAAATCTTGGGCCTGAGGCTGATGAATATGCTGATCCTGAAATGGCTAAGTATGTAACTCTTTCTTACTATACAAGTTCATAGAATCATAGTCCAAATCCAAATGACTTACCTGTAATATCTACATAACCAATATGGCAGGATTGATGAAGCAAGGCAGCCACTGTCAAGGAAAGTACCTATAGCATCAAGCAAGATCAACCCTTACAGAATGGTGATAGTGATCCGGCTTTTTGTCTTAGCCATTTTCCTCAGATACCGGATAATGAACCCGGTCCATGATGCTATAGGACTATGGCTAACATCTGTTATCTGTGAAATCTGGTTTGCCTTTTCATGGATCCTTGATCAGTTCCCCAAGTGGTTTCCCATTGACCGCGAAACCTACCTTGATCGCCTTTCTCTAAGGTAATTAAGACGTCAGATACTAAGAGAAAAAAACATAGTCAATATATAACACTTGAATCATTTGTTGGTAGGTATGAGAGAGAAGGAGAACCAAATATGCTTGCTCCAATAGATATCTTTGTGAGTACAGTGGATCCATTGAAGGAGCCACCTCTTGTAACAGGCAACACTGTTCTGTCCATTTTAGCTATGGATTATCCTGTTGAGAAGATCTCTTGTTACATCTCTGATGATGGAGCTTCCATGCTTTCATTTGAAGCACTCTCTGAAACCGCGGAATTTGCTAGGAAATGGGTTCCTTTCTGTAAGAAATTCTCCATAGAACCTCGTGCTCCTGAGATGTACTTCTCTTCAAAGATGGATTATCTCAAGGACAAAGTCCAGCCTACATTTGTCAAGGAACGTCGTTCTATGAAGGTTCATTTCTTTCTTTCACTTTTACTAAAGGGCATGTTCCTTTTCCATATATGATATCAGTATATAAGATATCGGTATCCATATCAGAGATATGGGTATGAGATTGATATCTCATATCTGATACTTGTGTACAAGTATCAGATAAAAAAGTAAAGTATTATATCTGGTATATCACTTTGATACCGATATACTCAATTACCAAACATGGATATCGGATACGTGATATTCATACCCATATTCCATATCAGATATGAGAAAGAAACAGGCCTTAAAATGAAGAACATTAGCTTAAATACTGACCTTATGATGTATAGAGAGAGTATGAGGAGTTCAAAGTTCGGGTTAATGCTCTTGTTGCAAAAGCCGGAAAGGTTCCTCCTGAAGGTTGGATCATGCAAGATGGGACACCTTGGCCAGGAAACAATACAAGGGACCATCCCGGGATGATTCAGGTCTTTCTAGGCCATAGTGGAGGTCATGATGTTGAAGGGAACGAGCTTCCTCGTCTTGTTTATGTTTCTCGTGAGAAGAGGCCTGGTTTTCAGCACCACAAGAAAGCTGGAGCCATGAATGCTCTAGTAAGAGTTTCCGGAGTTCTTACCAATGCTCCTTTCATGCTCAACTTGGATTGTGATCATTACTTAAACAATAGCAAGGCTGTTAGAGAAGCCATGTGTTTCTTGATGGATCCACAAATTGGAAGAAAAGTATGTTATGTTCAATTTCCACAAAGATTTGATGGCATAGACAGGAATGACAGATATGCCAACCGGAACACTGTCTTCTTTGATGTAAGTTTCTGAACTAAAAGTTCCAATTCAAGGCAATCTTCTACTTACACCATCATACTAACAGTTTTTACTCTGTGAAGATCAACATGAAAGGTCTAGACGGAATTCAGGGTCCGGTTTATGTGGGGACAGGATGTGTCTTTAAAAGGCAAGCTTTATATGGCTATGACCCTCCTAAGAAGGCAAAGAGACCAAAGATGGTAAGCTGTGATTGTTGCCCATGTTTTGGGCGACGCAAGAAGAACCAAAAGCATAACAAACATGGTGCAGATGAAGATGTTACCACAAGCCTTCAAGGTACCTGAAAAGTTACTAAAAAAAATTTCATCTCAAAAAATCTGAAAATGTTCATGTTCATTGATCAGGATATGAAGCAGATCAGAATCAGGTGGCTTCTGAGATGAACTTCGAGAAGAAATTCGGGCAATCAGCAATTTTTGTAACTTCTACTTTGATGATTGATGGCGGTGTCCCACCATCATCAAGCCCTGCAGCTCTGCTAAAGGAAGCCATTCATGTAATCAGTTGTGGCTATGAAGACAAGACAGAATGGGGTTTAGAGGTAATAATAATTCTCAAATTTTCAGGCTTAGGGCCTGTTTGGTTTCCATATGCTGATATCAATATATTAGATATCAGAGATATGGGTAAGAAATTGATATCTATATCTGATACTTGTGTTTAGTAAGATGGAAAAAAAGATCTATATAAGGGATATGGGGAGACTAAAAATGTAAGTATAGATATATGGGTATATCAATTTGATACCTATATACCCAATTACCAAACGCGAATATGATATCAGGATATGGGAACCAAACAGGCCCTCAGTATGTTTTTCCAATCCTCATGATTAACCATGTCATTTTTTTTGCAGCTTGGATGGATTTATGGATCTATTACTGAGGACATTCTAACAGGTTTCAAGATGCATTGCCGCGGTTGGAGGTCCATATATTGCATGCCTAAGAGGCCAGCATTCAAAGGATCAGCTCCTATCAATCTTTCAGATCGTCTCAACCAAGTTCTTCGTTGGGCTCTTGGATCTGTTGAGATTTTCTTTAGTCGTCATAGTCCTTGTTGGTATGGTTACAAAGGAGCTAATCTCAAATGGCTTGAGAGATTATCATACATCAACACAACAGTGTATCCCTTCACATCCTTACCGCTTCTCGCCTACTGTACACTCCCTGCCATCTGCTTGCTGACCGGAAAATTCATCATGCCTACAGTAAACCACAACATCCTTTAAAAAACATTCTCTTAAGTTTATTTTAATCATGTTTACCAAAATGTCTTTACATTGCATTTTCAGATTACTACCTTTGCAAGTCTGTTCTTCATAGCTCTCTTCCTATCAATCTATGCAACTGGTATCCTTGAGCTCAGATGGAGTGGAGTTAGCATTGAGGAATGGTGGAGAAACGAGCAATTCTGGGTCATCGGTGGTGTGTCAGCCCATCTCTTTGCTGTAGTTCAAGGACTTCTCAAGATTTTAGCTGGAATTGATACTAACTTCACTGTCACATCAAAGACAACTGATGAGGACGACGAGTTTGGTGAGCTATATGCGTTCAAGTGGACAACTCTCCTTATTCCACCAACCACCATCTTAATCATCAACATAGTAGGAGTTGTTGCTGGGATTTCAGATGCCATTAACAATGGTGCCCAGTCATGGGGGCCATTGTTTGGGAAGTTGTTCTTCGCCTTTTGGGTAATTGTCCATCTTTACCCGTTCCTCAAAGGTCTTATGGGGAGACAGAACCGAACACCAACCATTGTGATCATATGGTCAATTCTCTTGGCTTCCATCTTCTCTTTGCTGTGGGTGAGAATTGATCCTTTTGTCATGAAAACAAAGGGACCTGATGTTAAGCAATGTGGCATCAATTGCTAAAAAGGAATGTAAACTTACTGATTGGTTTGTTTTTACAGCTCAAAAACCGGGTTTGCAAATCTTGAGTTGTAATAGAGTGAATTCTTGTTTGGTGTAATCAAGTTTTGTAATGATTCGGACAAGCTATTAGCTGGAACTGTTTTTGATACTTGCTGAAGCACATTCAATGTCTGTACTAATTTAGTAAAGAGCATCAGTGAAGAAAACCTGTTTCATATTGCAAGTACATATGAAAATCAATCTTGCAACAGCATTGTAGAATGTAATGAACCTTATAAGAAGATAACATGAGAATGATGAACAAAGCGTTCGCCATTTCAAGCTACAAGACCTGCAGCTGCACAAACTTCAGCCTCTAGATTAAGTCCCTTTGTGGCATATGATCAAACACTTGCGCGTTTTATGCCTGCCAAGAGGTGTCAATGGAATTGAGAAAAAAAGTTCAAAAATAGTTGTCTTTATAAATGAAGTGCATTTCTTAGTTCTTATGCAACCCTCCATTTATAATACATTAACACAGTGAGTCACTTCTTAGCAAGCCGAAATCACTTGCATTTGTTTGATCCATTTCTCAACAAATGCACAATGAGCTCAGAGCCCCAAAGCTTAGGGTTTGGTCTTTATCTTTTTGTATCAATTGTATTTTGCCTGCCATCATCTATTCAACTGCTAATATTTACAATAGAAGATTGGCCCTTCATAAACTGAGACTGAAAACAATTTGCTTTACTTATACAAAACTTGAATATACCTTTCTATTCATTTACTTTCTTTTTCCAGCTATAACATAACTTACATTTGGAAAGAGCATAGCCAACAGCTCTCTACCACTAACATAAGGGGAAAAGGGGAAGACAGTACACAAACAAACAACAACAGAAAATCACTTTACACTCGGCGGGTTCTCTGTGTTCAAATCTCTGATCTAAAATCCTGTGAAAAAAAAAAAATCAAGGGATCAGGGAAGATCCAGGAAAGTTTACAAAACAGTTTTTTGTTGGTCATTTTTGGAAATAAATTGTTCTTAAATCTTACCTGACTAATGTAATATGGTACTGCTGGGCGACGTAGGTGATTTTGCCGCATAGAATGGATGACCCTGATTTTGCAAATCAATTAGTTATTTAGCAAAGTTTCATTTATTCTTTTGCCAATGAAATCAATAAATAATAACTACATGTGAAACTGATAAAGTGAAAAATGAAATTGAATACCTTAAAATATGATTTCTGATTGCAAAGGACATGAGGAGTGAAAAAACTGGAGTTTACTGAAGCTTTCTCTAGGCCAAGCTATTCAAGAATTTACATTGTTTGAACAGATTGTTCATTCTTCTTTCTTAACCCTTGCAGCTGCTGAATCAATTGGGCCCTTAAGTTGTATTCCTCCACCTGTTGATGATAATCAAAATGACAAAATCAGATTCGAGCAACAGAAGAACACGCAAAAAGTTCCAAATAAAACAGTTAAGCGTGCAGAAAAGAAATGAAAATGCTGAAATCACAAGCCATAGTTCACCCATCAACTATGTGTTCTCCTGATCCCATTCCAAACAAATACGTGACTTTTCTTAATTCTTATACTTGCGGCTCATGCATATATTTACTTCAGGAAGGGGGGTAGGAAAATTTATGACTGCCAGGGAGCTAATCAAGTATAAGTTTCAGAATACTATTCTGACGTTTCTTGACTTACTTGCATTGATGCAGTTGAAGCCAACATAGCTTCACACTCGTCAAGTGTGGCCCTCTCTTCTGCTGCAAGCTCAGCTAGTTCAGAAACCGAGCTGTTTATTCGTTCCGCCTAAATTGCATAGCATAAGATACAGTGATTGATCAGCATGTTTATAATACGATCCCAGCTAAGGAGAAACCATGGAAGACTTATTTTAGGAAGCCAAAATATTAGCAATCAAATCATTCTATTATCTTATATTTCAGGAAATATATCCCTATTTTCTAGGGTAGCTTTTTGTAATTGATTTGGTCTTTAGGGTCACATCTATGTAGAAGCTGCCTATATTAGGTTGTAGCTAGAACCTTTGATGGACATGAACCAATTTATAAAATAAACCAGAAAACGTTGGAGCCTTCCAGCAGAATTCCTCGTGGTAAAATACTCCTTGTTCTATCAGTTTAGCAAGAAAAAATATGAATTGCAAAATTTTATATAGCATGCATTCAAAAATTAACATTGTTTACCAGAGAAGGACAATATGATTATGAATGGTAAATAACATAAACATAATGTCAATTGTGAATATCGAAACTCAGAAGGTAGGAAATTTCAATGAACTTCACACTTGCATGAATACTTCTGAGTTCCAATGACAACAAGAGTTGGAAGATCAACCGCATCATATGGCCAAATTTCTTAGTTACAGTAGAAACTACAAGACCAGTTGTGGATAAACAGGAACCAACTCAGACTCACCTTTGAGAGCTCAGAATAGATAGAGGATGACATTGCCTGCATTACGTCAACAGCTGAACTGATAGCGGCCTTCAAAGATCCAATATCTATCTGTAATGGAGGAAAGGGATTTGGTTAGTGATGTAAACAGGACATCTGCAACTTCTGGATTTAACAAAAACAGAGATTTTTCTCTACAAACTTGCATACCCTAGCACCACCAGTGACTGGAAGTCGGAGAGTGCTTGACTCTAGATCATTAATCACTCCTCCTAATGATGTAGAATGATCTCTTTCTAGTAAAGCCCAATCTTCGAGGTAGGCCAACTGAGCATTCATTGTTACAGTAAATACTTCAGACAGTGAAATCACATTTGTTACTAATAACTTATTAACAAGGGTGACAACTGACAATATAGATACAATAATTAAGGTCAGTTAATCCTGATACCAGAAAAAAAAATCCATTATTTGATCCCTTATTCTAAGCAACATGAACACCTCACTTTAAAAGAACTTATTTGATAATATAAACTATTTTTTCTTGACACCTTATTTTGATGAAACCTTGTCATGCATGTCTCTTTTTTTTAATTGTCTTGGTTAATGAGACATTCCACAAGCTTCACAAAAACCTTAAATAAGACAAGAGTCAAGCTCTTGTGACATATAAGGAAAAATGTCTAAGCCAACATAAAATTAATTAAATAGTTGTAACTGTACTTCAGCCAAGTGAAAAAAACTTGAACAGTAATGCCGCTTCACTACCACCATCAAGACTGTTACCAACTTCTTGCTAACTACTTTTCTGTTGTAATAGGTTAAGCTATACAGGCTATTCAGTTATTTTTAATACTAAGTTGCTGTCAAAAGAAAACACGCCCTTATGGTTGTTCGGCGTCTATATTTTATTCAGAATTGCACACAGGTACAGTAAACCAGCAAGCATATATTTATGAAGATACAAGGGGAAAAAAAACATACCTGTTCATTCAACAACACATTCAACTTCAGCTCCAGCTCAAGCTGCTGAAGAATAGTGCGCTTCATGATGACAGAATCCCACAATTCCACATTTGCCCACCACACGTTGTACAGTGTTTGCTGTGTTGTGAAAATAAGCATTTACATAAGCGAAAAGTCAAGAAAATTTTAAGAAACAAAGAAGATTAAGGTTAAAGTTTGTTAAAGCAAGAATTTTACCAGGGTTGGAAAAAGATAAGTTTCTATGAGAGAACGAAAGAAGATATAGGAAAAAAGGTAAGGATAAAAAATGGTTTGACTAGGCAACCGTGGGGTGGGGTGGGGAGTCGGTGGGGTGGTATGGCCATAATGTAGTTGGACTTGTAAAGCTCATTAGGTAATCTTCAAAGTTCTAGCACAAACTTATGATAACAAATCAAGCAGGGGAGAAGCTAGATTGCAGAATGCAGTTGCACTTGCCACTAAGGACATAAATCAGTATGAATGCACTACGTATGCTCATCAGCATAACTCACATTGCTTCAATAGTTACCCAAACGACTCCACTAGTGAAGCCATCTTCTAAGTGGAACTTGTTTCAACTTTCAAGAAAAGGGAAATTACCAGACCAAGAGCATGCTTATCACTGACCATGTATACAGAAAAAAAAAATGCTATCAAGAAATGCAGGAGATGCAGCATATTTATTATTTATGGTATATACTATATACAGTACCTACCTCTGCCAAGACTTCCTGAATATGCAAAGCAGCATCCGCTTGAGCATTAGCAAACCGCCACTGTAAATGTCTATTGTATAACAGCCTCAGATGATGAGCATCTTCCATTTGTTTACTACTCTTCTTTCCTTTCTTAAGATCAGATGAAAAACTCAGAACAGAAGTGGTAGTGCTCGCTTGTCGGGTGGGACTACATGGCCTAATCCGTGATGGGCTTGTACCTCTTGAGGATGTTGGAGTAGATGGTCTTGTTATAGAAGGACTTGTTGTTCCTTTAGAAGCAGATGACTTACTTGGTGATGGTAACCCAGGCCCTGACAATGAATGGGATTGGATTCCAGAAATTGCTGAATTGGACAAGTTGAGCTTATGCATGATAGAAACTTTTAGTACAGTTTCATCAACCGCCTTAATATTAAAAGGCGTTTCCCCAATCTCATCAAATAAAGCCAGTCCTGCTGCTACACTATCACTCGTAGTTCGATGCAAAGGCCATGATATACCTCCAGTAGAGAGCTTCCGAACTGAAGATATCCCAATATCTGGCAGTGTTACACTATCTGTGGTTTTCATCAGTCTATTAGAAGATAAATTTCCACCTGCTCGGACAGGCCAACGATGTTGGTCAATCAGTCGAGCTTGTAAACCATCAACTGGTCTAGAATTCTCCGATTGACCAGATGAGTTTCTTCCTTTTAAAGGACTCTTTCTCTCAGATGTAGACTTTGCAGGCAGACTAACTCTTCTGGCCTGCTTTTGTGCTACATTTGAAGACGGCTTCAGGGTTCTATCAGATAAGGCATGACTAACTGGTTTGTCTCTCTTACTAACAGGAACCGAAATGGAATCAGATTGAAACGAAACACTTAAACTACGCATTGTTGAAGGCCATAGTGACTCTGGCAAACCGTTGCCAGTTACCTTCTTTGATTGTGGGTCGACAGACGTTTCTTGAACTGGCGTGGTAGGACGAGATGGCGATGATGGAGTCGATGGCCTTTTCCTCTCCGCTGAAATGGCTCTCTTTGGAGCCAATTGCGTCGACGCATTGACGGTTCTTGTAACGTTTGGTGATGCACATCGCCTGGAAACGGTAGGTGAAGGTGACTTATACCTGGAATGAACCTCTTTTGTTCGAGATGCCCGTGTAATGGTTCCATTGTTCTTCTCAACTGGAACTAATGATTTTTTTACAGTGGCCACCTCTCTTCTTCTGTGTACTCTTTGGAGAGATGCACATCCATCCATCAACGCTGTTCAAATTAGAGTCCCTGATGGATCCTTTATGACATAATTGTCACCACTTTCTGTGCACTCTTTTAATAAGAAGATCCTTTTTCTCGGATACAAATCTGCCATAAATTGACAAATCCAGAACCAGTAAGATACCACAGAAGAATACACGTGAAAAGGAATAACCCATTAAGTGAATGAAGAAAGATAATGAAATTTGGAAACTGCAAGTATGGAAGAGAATTGATTATAATACATCTTTGCAGAATTTCAGGTACGGCCTAGATCTAATTGCAGAAGAATCTCACAATTACGAATCGGTATCCAATGTTTCTTCAAGATAAACCCAAATCCAAGCAGATCAGAAGATATCAGAACGACTACATAATTTGGATGCATTAGTATAATTTACTGTGGTCCAATCAATCAGACTAAGGAATGGAAACGAAGGCGATCACAACTTGCATTAACGGTCGTGACTGGATCGACACCTCCAAAACTAGAGACGGTGGAAGCTACAGTTGCCATAATGTCATTTGCCATTAAACCCTGACATTTTTCTTCTAAAAGAAAACCATTTTATGGTTAAATGAGAAATTGGAGATCACTGCCCCCATCCCCCATGAATTCATAGTAAATACCGGAGGAAAGAGAGACGAAGAGCAAGTAGGCACAATAATTACACTAAATATCAAATAAAGAGACAATTTCTAATTTAACCTCTATCAGATTTATCAGACTTGTGATTTCCAGATTCGGGAACGAACAACGATGCACCTCCCATGAAATGTTTTTTTGCATTTTTATCTGACGACAAATTAATTTGTAGAAATAGTACAAAATTGATATTTTTTTAAAAACCTAGTTGTTCTTCCTGTTTCATGAATGATTGGATTCATGAACATGGACTTAAAAAAAAACACAAAGAGAGACAAATTCATGAACATGGCATCTGAATTTGGCAGAACTATGTCGCTAACACTCGAGACATCAAATCACTACACCATACCAATTTATCACACAGACGATAGTAAAGCGACAAAACATACCAAAACCAAGCGGCTTACAGTTTCAGGATCTGCAACTCGCAGCCTCGCAGCCCTGGTTACCGAATCGCAATTAAGCAAATCTAGACCAGAAAACTCTTGAACTCAATCAATTAATCGATTCTCCTCGAAGCTTACTTTTCGTAATTGCGAACCAATTTCCAAATCCGACAAGAAGCTTTCAAAAAAAGAAATTCCTTTCCACTTGATTGAAGAAACTTGTAGCTCGCTGATTCCACCAGAAGCTCCCTTGACAGCAAAAGCGTTGGTTTGAAGCTTCTCTCGTAATCAACAATAACCGATCAAAGGTCTCACAATTAGGCTGCTTAATCACGATTGTGGCAGGTAGTCGAAGAAATCAATAGCGATGGAAGTTGAAGAGCTAGATAGAATGGAAACAGTGAGGAGGAAAAAGGGAAATTCTGTTAGAGAGAGAAAGGGACGTTGAGGAAGAATGCGAAGAGGACGTCAATTTCGCGCCACCTTCACTTGCTTATGAACAACTAAGGATACTTTCCAAAAAAGATAAATAATTAGGATTAATTAAATGTGAAACGGTGGAAATAAAAATTTTATATAAAAAAAAAATTCTATCATAGAAAAAACCCATCTTATTGAGGGTAATGAAAACTTTACTTTTTATTTTTTAAATTACGGAAATGTGAGATATATATCGGTAAAAACACGATCTTTATTTAATAGGTGTAAACAATATGAATAAATAAAAAATGATATTTTACTAAATAAAAATAATTTTTTTAAAAAAAAATATTTTGATAATTTTGCTCATATATTTTACAATGTCACTATATTTTTTTTTAAACAATTTGGTTTACTAGACTTTTTCTAGTTTTGTGTATATGTATTGTTTATGGTACCACAAATTTAACTATTATATTTTTATTACAATATTTGGACCTGACTTTCAACCAAAATTTGCTTGTTTACTCATGACCGAGTCTAAGGTCTTGTTTATGCATATCTGGCTAAGACGAGATTCGGGTTCGACAAACTGGTTTCAGGATTGTTTTTTTTCTTAAAAAATAAGAAAATATTCATATTAAATATATAAAAATAAATAAAAATATTATAGTATATGGTTGTTGACAGTTGAAACTTACCTCTAGGTTCCAAGTTTAAAAAATATAAAATAAAATAAAATGTGGTTTTTTATTAAAAAAAAATTAAAACGTGGATGAAAAATAAGAATTTAAATGTGATGTTTTCAAACATGTTATAATTTTATTAATTTATATTCATATCTTAATAATCTAGTTGCCCTAATTTATCATCTTAAGACATTCTAACATGGTGAGAAAGAAAAAGATGATACAAAATTATAAACTAAATGGAAAAAATATGTAAAATATATTCAAATTAAAAACAAAAAATAGCCTTAAAGAGACTTATAGAAATATATACATGGCATTAAATAAAACAAGACAACACGATAAAATGTTGCAAATATAAGAGGTGGTCCAAACTTGAATATGGTATATCTCAAGACTCTAAATTAAAGTTATGGACTTTGAAGCCTATCGTTCGAGATCGACCCTTCAATAAATAGGGATAAGCCCTCAACATACTCTCCCATCCATATACACTTTTCTTGATTAATTTACCTTATCTTGTGTCATTGTGTGTTATCAATAATATTTAAGCCTGTTTGGTTGTAAGGTCGAAACCGGAACATATTGAAAATGTATTTAGTTCATATATGTACTTTTGTTTATTATTTTTTTTTAAGTTATTCTTTCCGGTTTCATATAAATTTTATTTGCTTCCATCATTTTGTTTCCTTGTAGGGTATAAAAACTAATTAAAATTTACCCCAGTTATTTTGAACACAACGAATAATTTTAAAAAAAACATAAATTAGGGTATACATATAAGAGGGGTATTACGGACCCAACGATGGATTTAGTCAACGCACGACGGTTACGGAATCCGTGACCGCCACGGTCACGGGTTCTGTAAACGTAAAAAAAAAACTGACATCACGGTTACGGGTTCCGTAAAAAAAAATTTTTCGGGTTAGAATTCACATAGAAAATTATCACGGATCCGGAATCTGTATTCGTGACAGTTACGGGTTCCGTAACCGTGATGATTTTCTTCACTTTTAATTTTTTTGGTTAGAATTCACAAAGAAAATCATCACGTTCCGTCATAGTTACGGGTTCCGTAACCTTGAAAAATCTGTCACGGATTCGCGTAACCGCCGTACATTTATGAATTCTATCGCCGTGTGTTTACGACTCTCCATATATAAATTAGATTCATTTCTATTTCGTTTTTTTATTTTTTGGGTTAAAACTAAACGGCCCCTTAAAGTGGAGCTAGAATAATTGGAAATATCAAACAATTTATTATATTTATATAGAAAACACAATATTTTAAGTTAAGCTGGAACTTTGGGTAATATCAACCGATTTATAGGTGTTGTACTTATATAGAATTTTTGTTTGTTTTAATGTCATGATAGATCGATTATGCTTTGGTTTAACCAGTTATTATTAATTTTATTTAGGACTTGCTTTATTTAGCATAATAAATTTTAAAGGCAAGTTTTATTGTCTATTTTGTATTAAAAATATTTTATTTTTTTGTTATTTCACATGTAAATTTTTTAATATTAAGGTTACACACAACTTACACCCGTTTGGTCCTCAGCCAAATTCATATCAAAACTCGTAAAATCTAAAACCTGAATTGCACATCAGATCGTATATATATATATAGTCCGTGTTAAAACCAATAATATTTTACGATTAGGTTTTCAGTTTGGGTCAATTTTGCACAACCGTGTACGTATATTTGTTTATAATATATTTACCCATGTATTTCTATTATCGGCTTTATTTTTATTATTGTAATAAACATAATGAATATAGAAATTAAACTCATTTGGTAGAGTTACACATTGAACATGATTGACTAACTAATAAGATCAATGGTAATTTGAATTGAAACTTGAATAAATAATCTTGCTAAACAATTAACATCCATGCGTTAATCTATCAACTTTTGTTTAATTTTCTTAACCACTCTAGAGCTTGACATTACGTGACTATAACGTATCGAGTAGGTGAAGTATAGCATCCTTTGCATGTTATCTAGCCTTTACCCAAACCTACCATTGTACATAAAACACGTAAAATATCAATACTCAGTTGGTCTAGTTGTTGTGGTGCTAGACTCCTAAAGTGTTAGCCCGAAGATTCAAGTTCGAATCCTCCTGGATCCATATATAAAAAAATTGGTATTGGGAGAGTATTCCTTAGTTGGACGACTATTTTATATACCCTATCTGGACGTAGGCGAAGTCGAACCGGAAATGTACCATTTCAAAACAAAAAAAACACGTAAAATCATCACAATTTATAAATTTTATCTTAATTTAATTAGGGTTTAATTTTATCTTAATTTAATTAGGGTTTGTTTGAATGTGTTGGATTATAAAATAATTATGTAATGTTATATTAGCTTTAGAAAAAATATAGTATTAAAGTAAAATATAAAGTAGAAACAATTTGGTTTAGGCTTTTTCTAGTTTGTTGTTTAGTAAATGTAATCTTTGAGAGAAGAGCGTGTATAGTTTGAAAATAAATATAAAAAGTTGGGATATATTTACTTAATTGAAACATTAAAAAGCCTAGTTACTACTCTAGTTTCTCAAAAAGGTCTAGTTACCAAAATTACCCAGAGCCTAATATATAAGGTCGGTGAGCTACTCCTTTTATTGTCAGTTGGTTTCAGGATGAAAACTCGCCGGGTTTATGTGATGGGCTTCGGCCTAATGCGCATGTGCGCTCGAATGCACACAACCCCCCGCTTTACCGGTCAGTCTGTATCGGACTTTGACATGATATCAGAGCAGTATTGGGACACTCTGAGCCTAGTATATAAGGTCGGTGGGCGGCCTAATGCGCATGTGCGCTCGTATGCACACGACTCTGCTCTACCGATCCGTCTATATCGGAGTTTGACATTCTCTACTACGGGTTGTTTGGATGGACCAAGTCACCATCAAACATCCTCCAACTAATATCAAAATTCTTGAACGCTAACTATGGTGGAAAAATAAGTTTTATTTGCAATTTCGTTGACAAAATGTGACATTAATCAACAATTAAATATCAAGAAAGAAAAATTCAAAATATTTATGTCGAGAAATAAATGGGAGAAATATAGGTCTAAATTCAACTTTGGTTAATTCTTTGGATATTGATTTCTATTTTTAGTTGAATTTTCATTTTATGATGCAATTCTTCACACGTAATCTACAAATTGCGTACTTGACCAACCATTACCTCTTTAAAATAATTTTTTATTTGAAAAAATATTAATTCTTTTCGAAAATTTTAAAAGCAGTTAAATGGCTCGTATGATTTCTCATAATAACACAAACCAAAATTATAGTTAAGTAGGCCATATAAATAAGTAGACCTCATTATTTTATTTTATTTTTTAAATAGACATTATTAAAATTGGGTCCAGGTGACGTAAAATACATTTTTCAGTTTAATGATATTGTTCAAATTGGGCTTTTAAATTTATTATATAGCGAGAAGATTGAAATATACCATATCGATCAAGTTTATTTGTAAATTGTGTTCGTACGGACATGACTTGAGGAAATTTTATGTATGTTATTTGTTTTACCGGAATTTATCATTGTTAGTATAGTGGTTGATCGACTTTAAAACGTGTTGTCAAGTGTAACCAACTAAGGGTCTGTTTGATATCGATATTTTAATCAAAGGTATGAGTATTTTTCATACTCATAGTCGGTGTTTGATATTTTAGTATATCGGTATCAAATTGATACTTAATATCCAAAATTTTCCTTTTTTTATATACTGATATTTTGGAAGGTATCATCTCATCGTTTATCTTCTCTTCTCCCATAACCATCCCTCGTTCCATCTCCAGATCGTGTGAGCTTCTCCTCCATCGATTTTCCTCTTTTTCACGTAACTTCTTCTCTCTTTTGTTAATTATTAGGTTAATTTGAAAATTTCTTAGATCTAAGATTTTTGTAAATTCTTCTTTCTTTCTCTATTCTCTCAACATCCATCAACATGTTGTTTTGCAACTGAATTCTCAAGGATATCACATATTAATCTGATACTCATATCTTAATACTCATACCTAATATTCATATCTTCATACCTGATATCTAAAATCAAAATATCAATATCAAACGACCCACAATTGCCTTTAAGGTCGATAGTCTATCCTTCTAGCTAGCAAGTAAACTTGCAATAAGTGAATACTATCTATCTATGTTAGACTAGAATCTAGATAACCAAAAAAAAACTATAACACTGACATATATCAAATAGACAATTGGCATATCTATAAGAGTATAGGGTTAGCTTTTAGCTCAACCCATGTGATCAATAAACTAATCAAACTTGATTAGTAATTCTTTTTGATAAGCTTTTGTATAACCCAATAAAAAAAATGCAAAGGAATGGTTGATGCTTATGGATTTCTATCCTTTACCACAAGAACATACTTTTGTACTTCCACATAACACTTTGATAACGAAGCCATGTGCTATATGGAAGAGTAAAGCTAATCTTACACATCTTTTCTTTCATAGTATAAATTCGTATTCCAAAGAGAGTATATAAATCCAAGACTTGAAGTACACGTCAATTCTAATAAGGTTTCTAATCATTTTCAATTCAAAACAATAACTTCCTTAAAAAAGCAAATTTTGTACACTTTTAAAGAAGGATTTTATCTCCATGTAATTGTATTTTTACGTATCCTATGCAATTTTTACTTAAAAAAAATCGTGCTTGAGAGTTAAAAAGATAACAATTTTACTCTAGGGATGTCGGTTTATTAGAATACTTTTTAGATTCTAACCCAATAAAACTATATTATCGACAAAAAGTGAGATATAGGTTCTGTTCGGTACCTGTTTTTGGAGATTATTGAGATGAAAATACCAAAAGTTCATTTTAAGTGTGTTCGGTAGGTTGAGATGAAGGAGATGAAGATGAATTTGGAGATAAAAATCCAAATTATTTTCATCCTTCTAAGATCCGATTATTGGGATTATTTGGGAGATGAAAACAAATTCATCTATTCCTACCCCCCGACACTTGTATTAAAAAAATTATTTTTCATACCAAAAGTAATTTTACATTAATAATCTCCTATAATCCCTCATTACACCAAACACATAGAAATTTTTTTTTTTTTTCATCCCTATAATCATGTACGATTTTCATCTTCATATACGATAATCCGTGTTACCAAACGAACCCATAGTAAAAACTCGTATGAGTATATACACAGTGCATTAGTAAAGATTATAAACAGAGTTAATAAGATCATAAACAGAGTCGGATACGGTGACGTAAAGCTCGTAGGGGTCT
This sequence comes from Fagopyrum esculentum, assembly GCA_033239045.1. Lineage (NCBI taxonomy): Eukaryota > Viridiplantae > Streptophyta > Magnoliopsida > Caryophyllales > Polygonaceae > Fagopyrum > Fagopyrum esculentum. The sequence continues at coordinate 153,846,285 of BSUD01000004.1, read as the reverse complement.
TTTCATCAAGAGTTGATACAATCACAGGCCATCAAGATCACAGCTTTGAGCATCCAACAAAGCCTAAATGGCATATTTGCAGTCCTTTTATGGTGCATGTGCCCACTTTAACATGTAGAGGTTTGCCTGTTCTTTCATCCAAAAGCAGGCAAAGGGAGTGTTCACTAATGGTGGTCCTCTGCTTCTTTCGGTTTCCCGGGACCCTGAAAGCGGTACACTGAACAATGAACATCAATACTGCCATTACTTGTAGTTGGACATTTGTTTGATCCTTCATAATCAACACTGGTTACGTATTTGGCAGGTTTTTCAGCTGGAAATCAACTTGAACTGATCCATACAAAATATCAAGAAATTTTACCGAGCAAACAACATCACTATTACAGAATTTACAGTGCAATTTTATGTTGATCAGTAGCCATTTGAAGCACATACCGGGCAAAATTGGATGAAGGGCAAAACTGTCATTTCACTTGTTTACGAGTTGAGATGAATATGGCAAATGTTAGTACTTGGTAAAGGTGGAAGTCTGAGCCTTTCCGAGCACAGACTCAATGTCACCGGAAAACAAGCCTAACTGCTTTGCCAAAGCAAAACCAGCATACATGCCATCTACAGCAGCACTCACTATTCCTCCGGCATAACCAGCTCCTTCCCCAATAGGGTAAAGTCCCTTCAAGGAGGTGCTCTCATAGGTCTCGGTATTTCGTGGGATCTGTATCGGGGAGCTAGTTCTTGTCTGAAATGAAAAACAGAATTACCGAGATTAATTAATGCTGGTAAAAAAAGTTACCCGAGAATCTAGACTTACAGCCCTGTGCTTCTATAGTTCTACTTTTTTTCTCCTTGAATTTATCTGGAAAGTGGGTCATAACAGTTGGATAAAGAAGCTATTATGCTTGAAATGGCTTTATGGTTGGAAGGAAAAATAAAAGCTGAAACAGGTCATGGATTAAGAAAGATTACTAATGGTCCCTCAATTTTCTCCTTTTAAACAGGCCACTTGCTAATTCTCCTTTGCCAAATTTATAAAGGAAGATCATGATAATGATAAGATGCTAACACTGGTGATAATGATTAATGATGAAAGAATAGGAATACAAATGAATTTAACACTGTCAAATTTCAGGTGGACATCCTTAATTACAAAATATTGCTAAATTGCAAATTTGGAAGATGAAATACTTTGTACTAATTAAGACTTCAAAACTCACGAAAAATAAATAATTATTTCCAAAATTAGATTATTTACTCCAATATATCTTATTTATCACATTTTACAGTTTTTGACATATTCAGGTAAAATGTTTGAATTTTACTCCAATGTCATGCTAAACCTCCGGTATCACTTATTATCACATTACAGTATTTGAGTTTGAGACATTAAGTAAAATGTTCCAATCTTAGTTAAATAAAGCCTCATTTTGTGCAAATTCAAGCCTTTAAAACACAGTATATAGACAGAGGGAATGTTACATGAGAGTAAATATGGTGTGAAAACAAATACACAACCGAGAGGCAAGGAGAGCTGCAGAAATCAGAACTATGATACAACCATTGCAAGCCCCAACGTTGATATGGATAAAAAGCAAGAGTGGTAAAAAAAGTAAGAGTGATGGTGCAGCTCTCCTTGTTTGTCAGTTGTGTATTTATTTTCACACATGTTGTATTTTGTACGTATTTATATAGACCTAACAGTCCCTCTGCATATATATTGAACTTTAAATAATTTAATTTTGAAGAGAATTAGTTATTTATGAGTTTGAAGTCTTCAACCAAATATAGATAGAGGAAGTGTTGCAGAAATCAGAACCATGATCCCAACAGATGCAAGCCCCAAAGTCTGACATGTATATCAAGCAAGAGTGGTAAAAAAAGTGAGAGTGATGGTGCAGCTCTCCTTGCTTCTCAGTTGTCTATTTAGTTTCACAATACATGTTGTAGTTTCATTAATTTAATTTTGGAGATAATTTATGAGTTTTTAAGTCTTCGTACAAAAAATTTCCGTCTTGCAAATTTGCAATCAGCATTAATTAGTAATTAAGTTGTCCAACTGTAAAATTCATTTGTAACTGGAAATTTAACACTTGAAAATGGGAGAGGAAAAAAGGAAGTTCAGATGATGAAAGAATACCTCCACTCCATGTAGAAGAGCATCTTTAGACACAAACCCTGGCAACTAAAAAAAAAAAGGGAGGAAAAAAAGGACAGAGGTCACTTTAGCAAATACAAAGTATAGAGGGAAAAGAAGAATGAAAATTTAAGCTGAACAAACCTCCTTGTCAAACGCTAAGATTGAATATTGGAGGGCCCTAGTTATGTGATCTGCAAACAACTCATGGAGAGGTGCTGGCCTGACCCCTAATCGATAACTTGATGGTGGTACAGGCGTAGCTGCAGAAACAAGGCAATTTCACTGATAGAAAGAAAGTTCTGATAGGTTAAGTAATTGTAGAAGCATACAAAGATATTACTTACCAGATAACTTGCTCTCTAAAAAATCAGTAACCGTCTGGACAGGGGCAACAAAATTCCCACCTCCCATCACAGCTGCTCTCTTCTCTAGTTCCCGCTGAATGATGAATATTAAAATAATGGACTTAGAGAGAAATTATAACTAAATCTTGAAATGTCAAACATTCAGATTTATGAAGTAAAAGGACACCTACAACTATTTTTATTTTTTTACTATTCAGTTTAGAAAGTAAATCATTGGGAGATATATTGATTTTAATGCTCTGCTTTTGCTAAGTCCCACAAAAATTATTTGCACAAATTTGACATTTTTGAAGCTGACTAATAAAAAAATTCAATTATATACACGTGTGATATTACTATACTAACCAATTTTGTTCTATAAAGAAAAAGTGCCTTCCCGCGAAGCACAGATAATTTTTTGATAACACAATGAAAAAACATACATTACTGTTTTTTCTTATTGCTGCAGCTAGAAGAAAACAAGAGAAACATAGATTCATTTTTGTCGTCTTTTATATGTTGAGTAACTCAGGCAACATTGTGAAAGCAATGGAAATTCCATATTAGTTATAAACAGGAACTACCTGAAATGCAACGCCTGCAAGAGGTCCATTGAGATTCATTGATTCAAAATCCTTCGATGAAACTGTAACAACAATTGCTGAATTAGCCCATCTTGACGAGCGTCTAGAAAATGACATGCCATTGATACAGAGCTCTGAGGGGTTTGTACTTGTCAGAACAATCTAAAAGAACATTCAAGCAGGGTCACTACAAATAAAGTGAGACGAGACTCTACAAGCTCTTTATGATTATGGGGCCTTTTCATTACCTGCCCTCCAGGGCACATGCAAAATGAATAGCAACCACGGTCCACAGACTCCAAGTCAGAGTTTGCACCTTCTCCACTTAAATAGCTTGTGACCTTGTAATCTGCAACTGGTACTTTCCCCCTTCCTTTTTGTACCTCAGAAGCCAATCCAGAGTACTGGAGTGCAAATTAGTGGAATACTACATGAGTTCCAGTTTTAAGGTTATTGAACTGAACCATGGACCAATAGGCCAAGATCCAAATTAAAATCGACAGAAATAGACATGTGAAATCTAGAGGATATGCCATACACAGAAGGAAAAAAAAAAAAAGATGTACACGAATCTTTCCTTGTATTTGCGAAGCTAGTATTATGTGCCTCGAGTTTTTTTTAATAACAGAAGTTAATCTATGCCACAGTAGTCATTGTTTACCCAGTTTGAAAATAATGGTACAAGAAAAAGGTCAAGTTTGCAATGAAGGTTAGGTCCTAAGTACTAGTAAATGATGTGGATTGTACACTAACCTGTATCCTGTCTATTAGCTCCTGTGGATGCTCAATCCGCAATCCAACCTATAATCCACATAATTTTCATTCAGGGACATGTGAGAAAAGTGCAGCTACTATATCAAAATTCATGGGACCCAATAAAAATTCATGAGACCCTTCAGATTGTATGTTAATGGGCAAGGTAATCATGATCAAAAACTTTATTTTTGCATCAGGAGCTCACTGCAAAATCCTTGGGGACTAAAGCCACAGTATGTGAAAGAAGCATCTCATATACATCTCTAGCAGAATGGCCAACTGCCAGAACAACTGCATCATAAGAGATATTCTGGCTATCACCCGGCAAGATTTCATTAGAATTAGAAACTTTTACTCCTTTGACAGTTGCCCCTTCCACTATCAGATCATCAACCCTTGTTCCAAATTTGACAGAAACCTGAAGAAATCAGAAAAGTATAATTTACTCATCAATAAGCCAAAAGGAACCAAACTATGTTGACCATGCATATACTTCAGTTAGGAATCAAGAATTTCAAGCTAAATGACTCACTCCCAGTCCAAGCAGATGCTGCCGAAAACTTCGAAGTAGAGGAACCAGCCTATCAGTCCCAAGATGAGGCTTCCCATCAACTAATATATTTGTTGGAGCACCTAAATGAACCAGTGTTTTCATAACCTGGGCGAAAGAAACCACAATCTCATCAACAAAGTGTGTGGATTTGTCATGGTACTATGAGGAGAATTATCCTCACCGCTTGAACACCAGCACTGTTCTTCCCTATTCTAGTTACAAGTTTCCCATCACTCCAGGTACCTGCACCACCCTGCCACACATAAGTCCTTTTCAAACTGCTCAAAAGTTAACAAAGCATCAAACAGCACAAGTAAATGATGTATATGAAACAGAAGGCATCATAATCAATTAATTCAAGAAGCCGATTTGCAGTATAAGCTTTTGCCAACTTTCCAACGTCAAAATGGGTATGCGTGTCTATGTGTTCCTATTCCTACATAAAATGTTTGGTAAAACACCCTGAATTGTAATGTTAGGGTGTTCATCCAGATCAATTATATACTAGCAGCCTCCTGCAATCAGATTACGCTAACCAGCTACACTCTCTCAGGAAAGTGAACTTGAAAACATGCAAGTTTTCACGTTATTCTGGAATGTGCCAATCAATCACCTCGCCAAAGCAAAAGTTGCTATCCAATTGAATGAGTCGACGAACTACTAATGCGCCAATATCACGTCCTCTTTCCTCAACAGGTCGCCCTCGTTCAAAGATGGTAACTTCCGCGCCAAGTTCTGAAAGGACAAGAGCTGCAAACAAGCCTGCAGGCCCACTACCCACAACTGCAACTTTGGGCCTTTCAGTTGCTAAAAGCACAGATGAACCATTAGATTCACTGAGATGCCCTTTTTCCTCCACAGTTGCAACTTCCACTTTCCTTTTGCAATCATTTATAATACTCATCAAGTCACCCGAAGTGTCTATTTGAGAGATATGCTCAACAAGCCCAATTCTAGGCTCCAGCTTAGAAATGAAATCCCAAACTCGTGGCTCCAATTCAAGAAGCTTCTTAGCATCCATTTCAACCGTATATACAAATTTAGGCTCCTTTAGTACCTAAAATTGAAAGAAACAAGGATATAATTTATATCAAATAGAAAAAACTAAGGGAATCTACTATTTCAATTTCAATTAACCTCTATGAAGAAATGGTTTATCCAACCAAAGACATGGATCCTACAAGATTAACCATTTGGCAAGCTTCAGCCTGGTATGATTTTTATATGTTGCTATCATAGTCAGCTAAATGAGGAATGCTACAGATTTGAGACAAGAAGATACAATACCTTTCTCGCATCAAATGATTTCCTTACGACTGAGAAAGCTTCTGCTGGCAGCATAGAAGCGACCTGCATACAAGATAAACAAAAAAAAAACATAAATCCAAATGCAACGCACAAAGAGAATTATTGTTTCCACTAATTAACGGTCCACAATTATCCACAAATAATACAAAGCCACGCACCAATGAGTGGACGTACAGTTCAAATCCCAGTCTGCCATGGCAATCAAAACTGTTTTATGTTTCGAAATCTAGAGAACAGCAAACAAATTACGTAAATGAAGTCGATATTAGTGCTTATACTAACCGGGAATTCGAGAACTTTAGCAATTTGCTCGAGAAGGGGGTCAGAAATCCCGAGAAAATCTTTCCCAGGGTCCCTGCGAACCTCAACTCCAAGCTTAGATAACCTCCAAATCCCCTCAAACTTATCATCAACATCAATCTTCTGACTGTTCAATTCTTTGAGCTTCTTCTTCTCCGACGGGTAACGAAGCTTGCCCGTCCTCTTTGACCTTTTCGCGCATCGGATTTGAAGAATAAGTTTAGGAGAATGAAAGACGCTTAGCCTAGGAATGGAAAATAAGTAATGAGGTTTGGGGTGAGAAATAGAATGAAGTGAGAGAGAGGTCGAAGCAACAGACATGGCAGGCGCGAGAGAGGGACTGAGAGGATTTTTTTGGTGTTTGAAGGTGCAGGGGATAAGGTAAGGGACTTTGGTATTGGGCCGGTACGGTCAATTCGGCCCAATTCATTAGCTGGGCCCAGAACTACAAGTTTGTTCGGCCCAAAAAGAGACGCTACCAGTTTAGACTTTCACATTTTTGAAAATATTATATATATATATATATATATATATATATATATATATATATATATATATATATATATATATATATATATATATATATATATATTCCATCCTAAAGCGGTTAGGATGACTATCTGCTAGATGTAGTCCATCCTAAAGCATCATTTTGGATGAGAATGTAAAGTTCGGGATCATCAGAAAACGGGGGTTGGGTGTCGAAAATCCCAAAAATATGTCTGATATGGACTTCGTCGAAAGAGCGAAGATCAAATCTAGAGTCGGAAATAATCATCCCGATCTTCCAAGGGCAACTCCACAAACCTTGGAGTGTCTTAATAACACAAAAGTTATCGTTTTCAATTTCAATCTTTTTAATTTGTAGTCTTTTAGCCTCTTGTAAGCCTGATTTTAAGGCAAATGCTTCCGCTTTAATAATCTAGTTAAAGTGATTTTTTTTTTCCATCAAGGCTCACAACCTTTTTATTATGGTCCCAAATCACGTAACCAATAGTAGTTGCTCCCGAATCTAGTTTTAAATCGTTAAAATTAAGTTTATGAAAGCCTAATTTTAGTTTATCCCATTTAATGTTATTTGAAACTATTATATATTATTTGTTGTTAAGTAGGAGTAATCTATAACCTATGTATTAATGTTAAAAAATACATTTTGATAATTTTATAATTATTAATTGCACACACAAAATTTCAAGCAACCTTTAGTCTAAACTGGAATCACTTTATTTTTATATTGTTTACGAGCCGGCAACTACAGTCATATTGTTGGCCATTCCCATTACAATATGCGTAAGCACTAGGCGTGAAAAAATTTAATAACATAATGTCATGTCCCATAAATACTTTTTCTCCCTAAAAGAAACATATACATAGTTTAAAGATAGATAGATGAATAGATCTGGACAAATTCGGACTCGGACTTAATTTTTTGAAATTTTTTACCTTTTTCTCCCATGGCAGACTCTGGCCAGTCGAAATTCATATTTGAAGTATTGTCCATATCCCTCTGAGTTAATTTCAAGTTAGGGTGCTCGTCCCATCTTTAAAATGTTCATGTTAAATGTAAATAATATTGCCTTAAAAATCAAAGTAGTTTGATAATTATTCAAATTTATACAACTTTTGATGTAATAACTTATTATTTATAATACGTCTCCTCAAGTGCAACTAAAGGATATAAACCGAGTTGCACCTGCCCACATGTTAGGATCATCTTGCTCACCTGTTATGATTGTCAGTTGAATAGAGACTAACTTTTACAATATCATGTTCAAGTTTGATGTGTGTTCGTTAGACCCAAATTCATATTACATTTAAAATCAATTAACAATAATAATAGTGATAACGATCTTATTATCTTTTACCCAACACATCATGAGTGTCTACAAAATTACGATAAAAACTCAATAATCCTAGGCAGTTTAGACACGTGTCCCATATAGTGGAAATGGTCGGCCCGATATGAGGTGTTCCCCACGGGCAATCGGGTCTTCAGTAGCCGTTGGACCATCGGATACCCTTCCCCACCCGACCCGTCAAATCATAACTTCTTTTTTTTTTATTTAATTTTATATGATAATATCGCCCTTTCCTCGTTCCTCTATTAATTAAGTTGGGATTATCAAATTGATCGATGTTGGGACAATTTGCCTCTCAACTCAATTCAAGTCTCACGTTTCCTCTTGCAATAATTAAAGTACTTGCATTTTAGTTTTGCATGATTGTGCTTTATTCATTACACTTTTTTTTATTATAAAAGATATTTTAAGTCATTATAAATAAAAAGATTATCGATGATTGTAGAAACGAAAAAAGGAAGAAATTTGTATTAAACTAAATACATTTTCATAAACCATAATCGAGCATAATTGTTTACTATGTAGAATTACATTTTAATATAGATAATTGCAATATGATTCAAGAAAAAAAAATATACGATGTTTAAGTTATTCATAAATCATAATCGAGCTTGTAATGTTTTGGTCGATGTTCTTGTTACGTACTTTTAACTGGTTGTCTATTAGTTCGATTTTTGTAATATTAACGATCAATATCAATATTTATTCTCGTACATTTTGTTTGATAAGACCTAAATTTCGGAACAAAAATAATTCAATGAAATACCTCATTCCAAAGTTAATGAATACTTTAATTTTAAAACTAAAAAGACAGGTTTGACCAATCCAACGTATTACCCGTTCAAAAAAAATATATTTATATATTTTTATTCTACTTAATTATTAAATTTAATAAAATTTTAAATATTTTTTAATTGAAATATTTTCCATAAATTAATTTAATTGTCCTAGTTATTTGTAAAAAAAATTATATTTATTTATAAAAAATATAAGTGGAAAGTAATCGATGATAAAAGAAGGGGTTTAATTCGATAAAATGATTTTTATAAGGTGATTATTAAAAAGTATATTAAAAGTTGATTTTTGACCAAATACTCTTTTATAATACGAATATTCATTCCATAATTCATCTATAATAAATAACAGGTTATAATCATTCATTCTAATAGCATACCAAACATCGAATATAAAGTATGATTAATTGCGGTTATGTATTATAATTTTTAATATGATTCTTGATTCTAATCCTATTCATATAGTCGTATCAAACGACTTATTATACGATCCTATCCAAATAAAAACTATCAAAACTCCATAATACATGTACCATTAAATTTTTTAATCACAAATGCCAATTTTTGGCTAGATCACTCTTTAATATTTAAAATTCATTCATCTTCATTATGTTCAAGATTAATTAATTTTCAACTTAAATGTAAAATTTTTCTTATTTGTTATCTTCAATGAAAATTTTCCACAAATCTACTATTATAGAATGAAATCATTTTTTCCCCTTTTTAACATAGCAAATATAAAACCAAATGGCAAAATCATACCATTTTAGTCAAAATCATACCATTTTATAAACATAATTTTTTAGTCAAATCAAACCACCATTCATTGCATTGTCTCTTTATGCCCCATCTTAAAGTAGGAAGAGATGAGAAATAGGAGCCTGGGAGGTGGCAAAATCATTGTATTTCAATTCATTAGATAATACAATTAGGGTCCGTTTGGTTTTAGTTGCGAAAACGGAAACGGAATGAAAAAGAATCTAGTCTATATGTATATTATTGTACATGAAATTTTTTGGAATCATTCCGTGTGGTTTGTGATAGTTGTAGTTGAATTTGATTAGTTTTGATATCCTATTGGGAAACAAAAATGGAGAGAATCAAGTGTATTTTGCATGAAATCTAAAGGAATAATTCCAACAAATTTCATCAATAAGATACACATATGGACTACATTCGTTTTCATTCCGTTTCCGTTTTCGGAGCTTAAACCAAACGGCCCCTTAACTCCTTAATACACAAAAAATGCAATACTATAAAAAAATAAAAAAAATAAAAAAAGATAAAATAATGTCCACTGTCAATTGCAATAAAATAAAAAAATAAAACAATTTAGGAGAAGAACTATTCCATGAAACCGTTGGAAAAAGTTAAGAAAGAAACCGGATTGAGGGCGCTTCATCTTCTTTCGCTCATCCGCTCTCAGATAGATTCTAGCGTCTTCTTCGTTCTCTATCTTGATCCTGATTCCTGACGCTTTTCTGTTGCTGTCAGTTCAGTAGTTTTCAGTTTGTGCGTTCTTCTTGCTGAATCAAATATAAATAATCGTAGTCGGAACTTGCAAGAAATTTCATCCAGAAGTCGGTGGATTAGCTCCACTGTTCTTTTCAAGCTTTTGATTTGGTTTTCGGAAGTTTTCCGGTTGCGTGAGGATAACGAAAAGGATTATGCGTCTCGACATCGATGTTCTGGCCGGAATTCTTCCACTGATCTGATTTCCAGGTATCCTTGTTTCTCTGCTTCTTCAGTCATTGAATTTCGCTGTTGTTGAGTTGAAATAAGTGCTGAGGGATCCGGAATCTAGTTTGATTTGAGAATATCTGTAATTTGGCCATTGGATTCTGTTTGTGTAATTTGGCCATGGCGGAGAATTGCATGACAGCGGGAATGACATATACTAGTGTAAAGGATCTAATAGAAACCCTAAATGATCAACAAGAGCTTCTCCAACAGCTGTACTCAGAGCTAGATATGGAGAGGGAGGCTACCGCAACGGCAACCAATGAATCCCTCTCTATGATACTTCGTCTCCAAGGCGAGAAGGCGGCTGTAGATATGGAGGCTAAGCAATACAAGAGAATTGCTGAACAAAAAATGTTTCATGCAGAAGAGACAGTTGAGGTTTTTAGGGATGTGATTTACCAAAAGGAAATGCAAATAGCATCTCTTGAATTTCAAGTGCAGGCTTATAGATTTAAGCTTATGAGCTTGGGTTGTAATGATGTTGGTGTAAGTGAGAGTATGTACCCTGAGAACACGTTTTCGAGAACGAATGGAGTGAGGAGAGTATGTTCCCTTCCTCCATACTTGTTCAAAGGCGGGGAGGAACCGTTGACAGATGGTGAAGAATGTGAGACTAGTGTGAAGGTGTTGTTAGAGATGAATGATGAGGAGATTGGTCCTGCAAAGAGTGGAGATTTCACTCCATACTGGGAGAAGATTAGAAGGCTAGATGAGCGGGTTAAACGGTTGTCTAACTCGTCGGATGTATCTGATACTGGAAATAAGCTAAATGAAGAAGTATGTGAGCTTTTGATGGATATTGAGCCATGTAAAGATCATGTATCTGCAGTCAAAGTTCAAGACATATTTGAAGTGCCACAAACTCCTAATGATCAGATTGCTGAGTTGCCTCCGGCAAAGTTAAGTATTGAAGATGAATTTTATCCTGTGACGCCTGATGCTATTAAAGCTGTCATTTCTGATGATATAGATAAGAAAAACTGGGACAGGAGAGTAACCATGTCTCCAGATATTGATAATACATTCCCTAAGCCGCGAGATGGACTGACTATTGAGCATATGTATCTCAAGCGTCCTGATGTTACTGATTTGGAACTTCAGCAGATGAATAAGAGATTGAAGAGACTTGAGGATGAGAGAATCATAGTTAGACAAGAAATCACTCTTGAGAAAAAAAACGAGAAACTGTTATTAGACATCAAGGATCAGCTTAATTCAATAGAACACGAGATAAAGCGGTGGAACCCGAAGAAAGCACCTCCAAAGAAAGAAGTAGATATCTCTGCTCTCACTGAGGTAGTTTTTCCTATTACAGCTCAAGCACCATATTGTCTTAATCTCATAGGGACCAAACTAATTGGAGTAGAATTTGATTAATTTTGATACCTATAGAGGAACAAAATAGGGGAAACAAATGCATTTTGCATGAGTACACAAGGAATGATTCCAAAATAATTCATGAACAAGTTACACATAGACTAAATTCATTTTCATTATGTTTTCGGAGTTAAAACCAAACGGGCCGTAGTATCTAGAAATCTTAACATTTAACCTGTCTAGTTCTGATTATATGTGGTAAATCTCTGATTCTGTGCATCTTCATGGCTATATTGCTTATTCCCGAGTCCTAAATCATTGATGTTTTAAGATTCATTATGTTTGGTTATTTTAGGAAGAGGAAATAAAGGGTAATTTAAGCTATTTTTCTTCCTCTTTTGATAACTATTATCTGTCCATTTGCATTTCGGATGAGTAATCAAATATTTTGTTAGTCTTTCTAATGACATGTATAATCCCCGTCTAACAGGCAATGCTGCACTTCTGGTGATATTGTATTGTATGTACAAATGTACAACAGTTCATCCTTACATAAACATAATTGAAGCTCACCTGTGTTGAAGCTTTTCAGAATATGCTATGTTTTCCCCGCCAAGAAACGGATTGCAGGTATGGCTCGTGCTTCGGATTCGGGTCTAACATGTTGTTGTGTGTAAGTTTGTAATTGGGAAATAGTTGTTTCATTTGGTTGCTTCATTTGTTAAATCTTTCAAGTCGGAAGAGAAACTTTGAACGATTCTTTAGTCATAGAATAGCAAGTTAGCAACTGGTTGCTATAATTGATAGTGTGAGATTCTGAAGTTTGTTGTATTGAAATACTATAGATTTCTTGAGGTTGTACGGAATATTCAGACGAGGTAATACAAATACAAAATGGATCATTTTTCGTGCTACTAGCAGGAGTCGAACTTCTATACTTTTGCTAAAGATACCAGAAATCGAACTTCTATCCTTTGTTAAAATACTCATTTTTTTATAACGGAAAGATGTTCGAACTCATAGATGGCGCTCTAACTATGGGATCGAAGGCCGAAAAGAATCGGCAGACGGACAAACCGTCATGACAACAAATGAGAGAAAGAAAACACAAAAATACATCATGAAAATCCGAAAGTAGAGACGTCATCAAGGGAAAGCAGAATGATCCAGTCAAGCGACGAGCATGAACGTCTATCTTAGAAGGAAGTACACAGGTAAGAAGCTGGGGAACAGTCTATCTTCGAAGGAAGCATGAGGAACAGCTCTGAACACCTCAGATTTGGACTGCAACAGAGCCGCCAGAAGTCGATCACACATCCACACCCCCTTCTTGACAAACAAACACTCGAAGACGAAACTACCGCACACGGGTACCGTGATATAACATTGTTCAAATACTCATTGAATACCCCTAAGTGTTTTTTTTAAATTGTGAAAAGTGTAAACAAAGTTCAAGGACCGGATGTTACTCCAAAATTGGACCGGGCAGTAAATTCTGGCTTGGTATGTTTTTCCGGTCCGGTCCAAAAGTGTAGTCCTCTAATGTTGATCATTTTTCTTGAGCATTAAAGATATAGTCTTATTGAGATTATTGGCATCCTAGCTAGGGTTGTCCATCGGTGCAGGACTGAATAAGAATTGAACCGGAAACCTATTGTTAAACCCAACTTATACATGGACAAAATATTCAGGCCCAGTCCAGCTTGGTCCTGGCCCGAACCGCTTGGTCCATGTTTTCGAAATAACTTTCTTTTTTATAAGGGAGACGGGTGTGCACTCAACATAACTCGTATTTATTTAAGGCAATTAGGCTAACATTCAATAGACCTTTGACTCGTCACGCCGCTGACATCATTGTTAATGAGCGATAAAAATATAAAAATATCCGTTGGAGGTACAATTAGGTGAAATTACTTCTTTCTGGACCTTTTGGACTCAAAATTAGACCCTTTAAAATTTTATCATGTCGTCTAAACTTGAATATCTGATCTAAATTCGGTCCAACAAAAACATTTAGGCCCAGTCCGATCCAAAATTCCGATCCGAAATTTGATCACCGCGAATCCTAATTCTCTGACCTTACCAGTTGACTTGAGGATGAAGGCTAAAACTGTGTGCATTATAATATTGGTTTCTCTGTGTTGCAATTTTGAAGAAAACTCTCATGTTTTTGACATTAACTGTCGGTTGATTACGGCTATATATATAGTTAAACATATTTAGTCAAGCCAATGTGTATATACAAAAAGTTGACTAATAAACAAAACTAAAATGGTCAACTTTGACCCTAGAATTCTGTTTATTCGTTGTACAAATAGCTTTCGCTCAATCACACCGGCCTATCGGGGGCAATTATTTCCGTGGCACGTTCGGACACACAGAAACGTTAGGTCCAAGTCAACACCTAAAATCCGATGATATTTTATCCAATACTTAAAAATAAACCGATAATAGGAGTGATTCACTGAACTCATATGTTAAACCGGATTGTTTATTATCAATTTGGGACAATTTTATCTCCACAAAATTCCATATATAACATTGAAAAGTCCGTTAGTAAACTACAGAAAATACGACTATATTAATTTACCAGTACACTTCTTACTGTCAAACATAAACTACATTAAACTTATGTACGAAATTTTTATCAAGAAGAAATACGTTAAACTTATCAGCAAAACCTTGAATGATTTTCTAAACTAAGCTTGATTAATTAACTAAATAACTAGTTTGAAGTACAACAAGTTGCTTGGTGATGGTAGGTTGCATTTCAATAAACTTATAATAATCGATATATGTAATCTAGCTTAGCTAAAGTTTAACAATATATTAAGATAGAAACATGAATCTAAACACAACACATTAAACTAGATTGTTATATTAACATGACCAAATACTTCTTTACATCATTTTAGTAGACTTGTGGTGATATCACGAGGTCAAAGACTCATAATACATAAATCTAGTTGACTTTGGCTTGTGGATAAGCTACTGTTTGTACCAACCTTTTAATGAAGTCAGTTTGATTGTGATGTAAACTTGCAAAAAATGATTATTAAAAAGTGCAGCAAACATATATCAATGTAAACTTGATAAATGGGCACGAGAAAGGTCCAGGTATGAACAATTATCCGATATGAACATATAAAATATGACCAATATTCAGTTGGTCTAGTGGAATGTGGTGTTAGACTTTTTAAGTGGTTAGTCTGGTCTGGCGGCATGTATGGAAAAACTGATATTGGGGAGGGTGTCCCCCAACAATGGGTCACGACTTATTTTCGTCCCGGATGTAGAGCGGCGAAGTCAATCAAACCGGGAGTTACTCTTAACCTTTCAAAAAAAACATATAATATTTTATGATACAATATTTATGAATTTATATTATCAGTTTTATTATTTACGATATAATAATAATCCCTTAATAAAATCGCGCATACATCTCACCAAAATTTATAAAATTAAGTGTTCGCATTTGATGGTCGCAATAATTCATGTTTGAGATTGAATAATTATTTTCTTCACGTCTAAATTAGGGATGATAACCTCACTCGCATCTAATACCCAACCACTTATTGGATTTTCGGAAATTTCCGACGATGAAAACATTGTTATTGGTCGAAATTAGCTTAATTTTATGTGTACCACCCGAACAACAACGCGGGTATGTGCAAAGTTACAACGGTATACGATAGTTTGAATGAATGAGTTTATATCGGTCGAAAGATAAAATTGGTAAATTTAGGTGGTCATATATAAATCCGTAATTAAGTTGAAAAAAGCTGAAGTAGATGATGACCTTAGGAGACGACACATAGTACAAAATGTGGGCTATTTTAGTATGTGTTATAACGTAAATTTGATGTTCATGTTGTTAAACACATGGTGAGTCATTTTCTTACATCGTTTTCGATCACGAGCTAGTGAAGGTTGGCAAAGCTTGTCCATCCACTAAGCGCGTCGTTTTGTTGCATACACAGAGGATCATCAGGTAGGTGTAAAGGAAGCATTATAGTGCATTTTTATGGTGGAAATAACACTCTTGTTTGTAATTGCCATTAACGATTTGTTTTATCTACTTTTGAGGACCCTAATTAGGCCTTAAAAACACATCATTATTGGTCAATTCTATTGATTTGTTCTTTGTATTAACCACAAATTTGTATTATTATATTGAATGTGACCTTTAAGCCTTCTCTTTAGCCACATCCAAATGCTGCATTTGGTTGGCAGCCTGAGATTATCAAGCAAGTGGCTCTTCCCTTTCATATGATGAACCAAGTTGAATACAAAGACTTTGTTGTTCTTTGAAACAGGGCTCGTTTGGAACCGTCAGGAATCATTTTCGGTAACGGAATGATTTCGAATTAATCAAAAGTTATGTTTGTTTAGAGGTCTTTTGACGCATGAAAGTAATCCAATCATTCCCATTTTCTTTCTTTCTCCTTAACCGATTTCATTCCGTTTTCATTCCACCACTCTAACCAAACGGACACTTATACTGTACAAAGTCGATCAAATCAAGATCATTTTGTGTTACAAGCAATCTTCACAAAACCATAATGCAAACAAAGATCAATTTTTTGTAGGGACTTCTTTTAGTGAAGTGTTTGAGATGTACAATTTGAGCCTACTCATCTCATGGGCGATATCGAGCATTGTAGGTCGAGTTGAAGGAGAGTATTGTGTGCACATTAGACCTAGCTCAATGAGCTCCAAGATAACCTCTCTACACATTTTTTCATCGGTGTGAGGATGGATCGCGTGTGGGATGAACCTTGCTAGAGCGGCTTCAATGATTGGCTCGAGATTGTATGGATAATGACTCTTGACAAACTCGTGTAGGCTTGAGCCCTCGGGAAACATAGCGTCTGTCGGACGTTTCCCTGTGACCATCTCTAACAAGAGAACTCCAAAACTATATACATCTCCTTGTGTTGATGCCCTCTTTCCTAGACCATATTCTGAAAGAAAACAAGGAAAGAATGTTAACATGACCAAATCACAAAAGTAAAAGGCAACCAAGTGATAGAACATACCAGGAGCAATATAGCCAAGTGAGCCACATAGCAAACCATCAGTTGAGCTACAAGAAACCGAATCATAAACAGAAGAGCCCTCGTCGTTTCCTTTGATCAGCCTTGAGATTCCAAAATCAGTTACGAGTCCATTCATGTCATCATCTAGAAGAATATTGCTAGGCTTAAGATCACAATGTACTACTTTCACCGGGGAATGATGGTGAAGATAGGCGACGCCCTCAGCAACGTCGGTGCAAATGCTGACCAGTTGAGCCAAATCCAAGCCAAGACTTGTACCATAGAGATGCCTCTCCAAGCTTCCATTTACCATTAATGGGAATACAATGGCCTTGAAGTTCGGCTTACTGCATACGGTTATAATCCGTATTAGATTCCTGTGCCTTGTTCTCTTCAAAACCTGGCATTCTCTATTGAAGCTTCCTGCTACCTCAGTTGCCATCCTTGCATCCAACACCTTCACTGCAATTCTGATACTGTTGGGTTGCAAAGTTCCTTTGTACACTTGTCCAAAATGACCCGATCCAATCAAGCGCGAAGAGTCGAATCCATTTGTTGCTTCAATGAGTTGTTGCTGAGAGATTCTTGGATACTTAGTATCTTGCATTTCTTGCTTCTGTCCTTTCTCCATATCCGCTTCCTCGCCTCTAAATATCCGCATATGTTTTATCCAAAATATGCATAAGATCGGAGCAGCACATGTTGCAAAGATGATTGATAGGACAATCATGAAATGTAAGGACTTCTTCTTGTGACATTTTGGCATGCCTGTGATGGAACCACATAGACCACGGTTCCCGGTGAAGGAATCGTAAGTTAACGTATAAAACGTGCCCGTGTTCAGTACATGTCCAGAGAAGTTGTTGAATGAGAAGTTCAGCTGTTTTAGAGTTGAGGATACCTGAAAAGATTCAGGAATTTCACCAGCCAATTGGTTCATTGCAACATCTATCTGTTGAAGATATGGCAATTGGCCTATAGTATTAGGAAGAGACCCATCCAAGTGATTGAAAGAGAGGTTCAGGTATTCCAGTGCTACACAGCTTCCAAGTTGTGACGGTATACCGCCAGATAGATGGTTCATTGACAGATCAATTGCAAGAACCATGTCCATTTTGCTAAGCTCGAAAGGCATTGGACCAGATAAGTGATTGTTAGACAGGTTGAGATACAGTTTCAGGGTTCTCAGTCCTACAACCTCACTCGGAATTCTCCCGGAAATTTGATTGTGAGAGAGATCCAGGACTTCCATGTTAACACATTTTCCGAGACTCGGGGGAATTGTTCCGGAAAGCTGGTTTCCGTTGAGAAAAAGACTTCTCAACTGAGGAAGATTCTCAAAACTATCAGGGATGGAGCCTGATAGCTTGTTCCATGACAAGTCTAGCAGACCCAAGTGAGGAATGTCACCAAAAGCTGACGGAATCGCCCCTGAGAGCGAGTTGTTAGATAAGTAAAGCCTCTCTAGCTTCATCATCTTGCCAAATGCAGGTGTAATTGATCCATTCAACAGGTTGGATGATAAGTTCAAAAGGGTAAGATTGACAAGGTTTGAGATTTCGGGAGGGATTAGCCCGTATATAAGATTGTCGTCGAGGTGAATTTGCCTTAGTTGTTTAGAGAGATTACCAATAATAGGAGGTAACTCTCCACCAAGGTTGTTCCCTGCTAGTTCAAGCTCTTGGAGGTTAGAGGCATTTGCTAAGGCGTCGAAAAATGGTTCAAGGTTAGTGTTTCCATCATGACTTACTATGTCATTGTAGGACAAGTAAAGGAACTGCAAGAAGGGCATGTTTCTGATGATATCAGAAGGCAACTCACCACTTAGAGAATTCGACTCTAAGTCGAGCCATTCAAGCCTTCTAGAATTCCGAAGCCCCGTCGGAAAGTGACCAACTAGCTTGTTAGACCATAAAAGGAGGAAGCTTAGGTTTGGAAGCTCACATTGACCCTCTAATGGAATTTCCCCGGAAAGTGAGTTGTTCGAAAGGTCTACATATTGTAACGAAGACAAACCGTTACAAAACAGCGAACGAGGAATCTCGGACACTAGCTTGTTAGTCCCCAAATTCAGATACTGCAACTGAGTAAGCTGACCAAGCTCGGAAGGAATCGTTCCTGATAAAAGATTTGAGGACAAACTAAGCTGTTTAAGCTTCAAAAGGGAACCGATTTCAGCTGGAATCGGGCCGTCGAATAAGTTGTTTGACAGGTCAAGGACTTGTAGGAATGAGAGGTTTCCAAGGGAAGGGGAGATTGTGCCTTGAAGAGAGTTATTACTAACATCAAGTTGCACTACATGTTCTCTCTTTTTATCACAGGTGACTCCTGTCCAGTTGCAAACATGAACTTGAGGAGAGGTCCAGCTTGTAAGTGCACCATTCGGGTCTGACTTAATACCCGCAAGGAACACGAGCAGTGTTGCGCGTTCCTCGAGTATCTGAGCATTGACCTGTTCAAGGCCGGCAGAAAACAAGACAACAGCTACATAAAGAGGATAGAACATGGCAAATTTACAAGACCCCATTTTAGTACAAACTGAAATTAGATGACAAGAAAGGAGAATGAGAAGATGGGTAATACAAAGACTGGACGTGAGGTGACTAGTTATATTTCTACAATAGCGACCAATATGAATGAATGAATGAATAAATTAGTACAAAGGGGAAATGGTATGAAGTTTCTGTACCTAACTGCCGTTTAAGTAGAGAAACGTTGATTTGGCGCCTTAAGAGTTTTTCCTTCTTCTTTTTTATTGTTTGGGTTTTCCACAGTGTGATTGCAGGGACCAATTAGAGTATTTTGTAAAAGAAATGCTAAAATATGGAAATACTATAAGTGGGTTCCATGTCACCTGGCCTAACTAATAATAAAGGTTTTCTTGTGGTATTTGCCTAATTTTGCTATAGTGGAAGATATGTTGTTAATCATGCCAAGATAAACACCAATCCACTATTTGTCCAAAAATAATTTAAGTATATCTTAGGCTAATAGATTAGGATAATAGGATGATTTGGCAAAAGATTAGGTCTTCAATTACATCACAAAATCTATGGTCGACTAAATTGTTTGAAATTATTTGTTAACCTTTATAATCCTACAAGGCTACAAGCCATGGTGGCCACCTGCATGTACAAATGAAGAACATAGGTTTAATTTCTTTAAATTGAATAAAAATATATATTTTGGTTTTACATTTACAAACTTACATCAGAAAGAATGTCAAAAAGGTTAAATGGATAATTGCTAGTTTACTGTTCAGGTTGTCAATAATCTTGCAGAATTGAGAAATGACTACCTCGGCTCGCGTCAAGACGGCCTAGCCTGATCGCGTCAAGACGGCCTAGCCTGATCGCTTACCGTATAGTATAAAAAAAATAACAACTAAGACAATAGGGTGAGGAAACGTGAATGATCCAAAGTCAGAAGGCTGCTAGCAGGAAGACCAAATCTTATAATAATGGAGAAAGGATTATGATCTAGTGTGAAAGGGGATGACTTTAAAAAAGGAAGGTCTATTTCTTTACCTAGTACATCTTGTTCAAATAAAACTGCATATGTGAGCTCACCGTGATTCTGCATCGTTATCAACTACGTCTTAACCAAGAATAAGACGCGGAAAAATGCAGGTGCAAATTTTGCAGCCTCTCAAATTCAAACATTATGCACAGAAAAAGACCAAAGATAGAGAACAGAAAACAATGGCAATATATATATATTTCGAGTATGCTATACATATACCTATCAGTCTATCACCAAGAAAAACATTAAAGAATGGCTAATATGACAACATAAACATTTTGAGGATTGAATCAAACATAACAAGGAAAGAACGAACCAGGAGGGCTTCAGGGATCAAGTTCAGCTAAACCCGGTTTGTTTCATCCACAAGGACCATTTCACAGCTTCTAAAAACTGATCATTTCTCTGCAATGCCTTTATAAGGTTATGATATGTAGCTCGGTCCGGATTTATCCCATTCGCTCTCATTTCTTTAATCAAAGAAACAGCTTCTTCTACCATCCCTGCTATCCCATACGCCTTTATCAATGTGTTATAACTACACAAATCGGGTCCTGGCCCGGTTTCCTTTAATTCCTTCAGTACGGTTTTAACTTCTTCAATCCAACCCTGCTCTCCATATACATTTATCAGAATGTTGTACGTGTAGTTATCAGAATGAAGATTTGAACCCTTCATCTTTCGCAAGACATCTTTAAAGCTCTCCATTTGTCGTTCTTTTCCATAGGAATCCAACATACAGTTATAAGCTTCAAGAGACACTGAGAACCCATCAAATTGCATTTTTTCCACAGTTGCTGTCATTTTTTTCAGGTTTTTGCTCTGTCCATAAGCTGCAATAAGAGTATTGTAAGAAATCACGTCCGTCAATCCCCGTTTCTTAGCAATCCAAAAGACTTTCTTAGCCTTTCTGAAAAGCCTGGACTTGCCATATACATCAAGCATAACGTTACAAGTAATGGTGTTAGGGGAAAATCCTTTCTCAAGCATCTCATCGAATAGCCTAGATAGCTCGTCTACTGGCAAGGCACGAGCACAGCAATTTATGACACAGTTGTACATTTCCTGATCCCAAGTAATCTCGCTCTTTAAGGTTTTGTAGTACAAGTCAGATAGTTTGTCAAACTTTTCACATTGCTGATATATACGAAGCATATCCCGAACTAGATAGACATCTGGAACTATGTTCTCCTTCTGCATTATATCCAAGACCGCACAAGCGTCATTTAAAGATCCGGCTTTGACATACATTCTCACGACCACACTAAAGGCAACTATGTCCATTGTCACCTCAGAAGACTTCAATACCTGATAGAGGCTCTCTCCATCATCAAACCGATTTATGATACTGTAGATGTCAATCATTGTGCTGACGATGTGTAGATTTGGCTTTCTATCAGACTTTGGCATCTGAGTGAAAATTTCAACTGCACTCTCATGTTGGCCTAACTCCTTGCATGAGCAAATCAAAAGATGGTATAAATTATCCTCAAAAAATTGGTCGTTCCACTGTTTCTCCCTCAGGACCCTTTTTGCATTATCTACTAAACCGTGTTTCACATAAGCCACAACCAAAATTGAGCAAGCTGTCTGATTCTCTAGAACATGTTTATACAAAGTACTTTGGATAACTTGATGCAGTTTATCAAACCTTCCAGCCTGCTCATATACTTGTAAAACTGTACCAAGAACAGACGAAGGCTGGCAACCAATCTTCAACATATCATTGAGAGTCTCAACAGTACTCTCTACATCCTCATTACTAGCTTGCAATTTCAGCAAAGAGTACAAATTAGAAGAGTTTGGTGTATAACCAGAAGCCTTGAGTCCCTGATAATACCATTTGGCCTTCTCATAATTTCGAAGCCTCGCCCAGCCTTCAAGCATTGATCTGAACGTTGATTCGTTAGGCACCAAACCATTACCCTCCAGACTCCGGAACACCCTTTCTGCTGAATCCATATCAGAAATCTTCCCGTACCCAGTCATCAGTGTGTTGTATGCAACAATATTAGGCGCATGACCCTCTTCGTTCATGGAAACTAGCACCGATTCAGCTTTCTCGAGTTTCCCTTGTTGGCTATAAGCATTCAACATAACCAACCAGTTCTCTATATTCAAAGCAACATCATCCTCAATCAACAATGCAATAACCTCTTCTGCTTTCGCATACAAACCCAAACGCGTGTATATTGTAATCATAGATGAATAAGCAGATTGGCATTTAATTTTCAATTCTCTCATTAAGGAAAACGCAAACTCTGCCTCTTTAACATTCCAATCCTTCTGATACAAACCCAGCAGCATACCAAAAGTGGCTATGTTGGGTTCAATTCCATATTTCAGCATCAATCGAAACCACCTAGCACCAACCTCGACAAGCCCCCTCTTCGAACAAGCATAAATAACAGTGTTAAAAACCTGGTAGCCAAGCTTGCATCCAGATTCAAGCTTCATTTCCCTAATCAATGCCTCAGCACCATCCCAATCGCCTTTCCTACTGAAAACTCGCAAAGCAAGGTTATAAGCTGTTACATTCCCTCTCAACTTTCCATTTCTTTTCATCCATATAAACAATTCCAAAGCTTTGAAATCACTACTCTTCTCCAACCGCTTCAGAATCACATTACACTGACCTATACTCGAGCTAGGGCCAAGACCAAGTTCATCATGAAACTGATCACCACTCAATTTCTCATTATTACTGCCAGGCAAACACTCAATCGAGCCATTCAGCTCAGAATCAAAGCAAAAAACCTTCAATTGCTTCTTCCGATAATTAAAAGAGCAGACAGTGGAAAATTCGCTCACCTTAGAATAAACGCTACTAGAGCAGGAAAAGAAGCAAAAGCGATTGCCCACGTGACTGCCATTGATACATAAATTGAGCTTCTTCGCCTCGTACGAATCAAACTGAAAGGCGAAGTTAAGTGAGGCCATTGATCAACCGGACTCCAAAGCAACCTCTTTGTCACATTAAGAAGTAGCAATGAGAATATGCTTAGAGAAACAGGGCTGAATTCACTGTGCAGAACTGTAGGAGGTAAACCCTAGATAGATTCAGTGCATAGATGATCGAAATTGCAGGAGTTAAGGTTTCGGATAAAGGTGATAGAAAGCAGTGGAGGAAAATAAACTTCAGCATTCAGGAATTCACTAGAGATATTTTTCCCATCAAGACACAAATACCTAACAACAGCTCATGACTTGAGTCATTCGTTAGTCCTCTCCTGACCGTATCCGGTCCGAACATCGAGCATTTTGGCTTATCTAACCGGACGAAAAAACTAAAAAAAAACTGTATATTAGTCTCCAAAATTGCGCCAGGTCTGCATGTCCCGCAGTTTCATGTCATCGTGAGTTAGACATGAGTTATAAACCTAAACCTTCTCCTTGCACGTACTTTGATGGTATGAACCTAAACCTTCTTCTTGCACGTACTTTGATGGTGTGATGATTCAAACTTCGGTCTGGAAACATCCCACGAGAGTTCATTAAAGTGAATTGTGATGCTTTTGTGGGACTAGAGGGTTGGTGCGGCATTGGAATTATAACACGTGATGAGGAGGCATAACTATGCTAGTTGTGTACAAATCGCTTCAAGGACAGCTGAAGGTAGAGGAGGTTGAAGGGGAAACGATGGCATGGGGCAATCGGATGTGGCGATTGTAATCATCAAGTTCAATGAGGGACATCCTTTGTGTGGGACTTTGGGAGCTATCGTCGGACGTGTGCAGTTGAAGACAAGGTCGATGGAGGAGGTTTGTAGAGTTGCGGTCAGACAAAATGCCAATAAACTAGCTAATGAGATTGATGCATGTCGCTCTTCAAATTTTTTTTACTAAGAATTCTTTCTAGAGTACCTACAGAGTTGAGTAATTTGTTGATGTAGGATTTCAACGATGAATGACATACTTTATTCTAAAAAAAGTTGTATATCTCGTGTCTTGAGCATAAATATATAGGTAATCTAACAAAATTCACACTATATTTATGCAAATAAAATAATATAATTATTAATAATATCACTATATATAATAAACAATGTGTAAAGTTTTACGTTGCTACAAATTTTTTAAGAAGTCTTTAACATGTTTCAACATGTGAAAACTAGATTCGGATGTGTTTAGTAGATTATTTATGTACTATTATTATTAAAAAGTGAATAACTAATATTTTCCATTATTTTACTAGTACAAACTATCATCAAGTTTTAGGTGTGTTTAGTAGGAAATTAGGAATAAATTTGATGTTGTAGTTATGGATGCGGTTGTGGTTTTGGTTGTAATCGGGTGGTTTTCAAGATGTGTTTATAAAAAAAACAATATGTATACGTGTTTAGTTAAATAATCCGTAATCAATTTTAATTTTGGTGAAATACAATATACCCTGAAATATATGATGTCATTAGAACACCCGGAAGAAAAAAGAAAGCAAGTTCAATGACGAATGTTTTGTTTTTTTGAAGGGTTAGGTTTGAACATCACAATCCTTGCAACCAGAAGATGAATCAAACATGGAATGTACACAATGAAAGAACTCTAGAAGTTCTTCCGATGAGATTTCATTAATCATAGGTGATGACCTTCTTCAAAACCAAGGGACCAACACAATCCTTGCAACCAGAAGATGAATCAAACATGGAATGTACACAATGAAAGAACTCTAGAAGTTCTTCCGATGAGATTTCAACAATCATAGGTGATGACCTTTTTCAAAACCAAGGGACCAACACTGAGAGTCCTTCTCAAAGACGAGCAAAAGGATCGATGGTGACATTCTCTCCTATGTCGCTGAACTCGTCCAAGATTCTACTTAATGTGTGAAATGAATATATGAACGTGTTTTGTATTGGGAAGAGAATTCTCAAAACATTGATTTTCAACCCTCTCTTGCCGAACTCGTCCAAATTTTTCCCAAAAGCCTCTCTGATTTGTCCCAAAATTCCCCCATATCTGATCATAGTAGATTCTCATCACAAAGGATGACAAATTTGGGGACAAGGCGGAGATATGTATGCATGTGAGAGGGGGCAAGGTGAGAGTTTGAAAAGTTGAAGAACTAGTTCGTTCTCCTTCTCACATAACCTTGAATGATGAGATTCTTAAACCAGCTTAATTTCATGCCAAAGTAATGATTTTCAACCACAACCATAACCCTTAATCTCAAACTAAACCATTATTCTATGTATCAAAAATATAAAACAAACCCCTCACACCCCTAACTAAACGCAACCTTAATATAAAAAAATTGGAAAATGAAAAAATCGTCATAAAAATATATTGAAAATGGAAGTAAAAGAAACAAATGAATCGAATGAAAATATTTTCTCCGCTTGCTAACCCACGAAAACCCTAAAATCTCTCAAAGAGAACGCGCTACAACGCGCCGCCGTTTCTTCTTCCCAACTTCAAACACCCCACCAGCTCTAATGAGAAAGCTGAAAACAACTGGCCTCTTTTCATCACTCATCCCAAAATAAATAAAAGAAATGTTTGAAATCAGAGGCATATGTAGTGAACCCCCTTGCAATGTCTTCCAAAATACTACAGGAAAACAAGATCCCTAAATAAACCCTAGTAGCCGTCAAGCTAGATCTGTGTTTATCCTGTTGCTTGGCTCAACCCAACTTCAGCCCTTCCCCTTTTTCCATTAATTAAAGAAAGAATTTGGTTTACTAGGCTTTTTCTAATTTTGTGTTTAGTAAATATATCCCTTGAGAGAAGAGTGTGTAGAGTTTGAGAATAAATACAAAGGGTTGGGGTATATTTGCTTAATTGAAACATTAAAAAGCCTAATTACTACTATAGTTTTTCAAAAAGGCCTAGTTACCAAAATTGCCCTTAATTAAATTCAAAAACACCTCCGTGCGGTAGTTAAGTCGTATATCGAGAAGATTTGGAACTCACCTCCCCAATGAAAAATCTCAAGAAGAGACAAGAGTAGCTCGTCTCAAGGCTTTCATGGCGAGATGGAAAAGAAAAAGACAACCTGAAGCACACTTTTCAGTCCGGAAAACGTCCAAGGGTTTCCTAGGGCTTCTCTTGCCGCCGTGCCTAAGGCCCTTTCTGGGAAGTACCTTGCCTTGTGTTTTTGTACAAATATTGGTCCATATGAAGAAAGATGAGTATCCTTTGTTGAACAGATCCGAAAAATAATCCAAAAACTGAAGAAAAAGAACTCAATAGCCAACAAGCGAAACTACAGAGCCTTTTCAACCTTGTTACCCAACTTTCTAAAGGTAAACGGTGAGAGATTTTGCTCTCTTATTTTAAAAAATTAGTGTTCTTTGACTACCATCTGAACAATATCAGCGTGATAAATTGAACAAACGGTGCTCTATTTTCTTGAACAAAGGATATGATATGATAGTAACTTCAACCAACTTTGCAACAAGAAGTCAGAAAATATTAAACAATATAAAACCAGAATTAATTAGTTCTGATTTAACCTTATTTCTTAAACAAAATTTCTACAAATATTTGCCTATTTGCCTTGATTAGACTTACCAATTTCGAGAGTAACGATCAGTCTTCTACTCTTTTGATAGATTTAAGCAACATACTTTGTGTTTTTCGCTTAACAAATTCAAACAATGTTTTGTCTAAGATGAACCCCATTTTAACAACACTAGATCATAATTTCTATCTTTTTACCTGGCTTATGAGATCTATGCTAAAGAATGAACCGTTTAATTGGATGATTCATGTTGAAGTGAACTTGATGATATTGGTGACCCCTATATTGATAAACAAACACAAGTGAACCTAATAATACTGGTACTATTGGGTAACGGTGGAGGCTTTCCAAGAACTTAGGCCTCAAAGGCAATTTTCACGAGATACAAAATTGTTGCTCTAAGTTGGAGAAAACTACCCATAGCAAAGAATAAACTAATGTTGGGAGTTCGGAGGAGCACACCAACTTACTTACTCTTTACAACCAATACCAGCCAACAGATGATCAATTGTACATCAATCTACGTTTGTATTTTGAACAAAATGTATCAATCAAGAAAAAAATGTATCAACCCTTACAAAAATTTTTGGACGACTTTCCTTTTTTGAAAATGTTTCTCGAGTATGGACTAAACGATTGTCTTGAAAGATGCCGTAGTCACATGCCCCTATTGATCGTGTTGATCGTGGTTGTGTTCGAGGTCACCGAAGATCCTCCATCTAGGTGGGGGCAACGTCGTGGGATCCACATTTCCGTAGGAAGTATGACATCCCTTAAAAAAAGGTTTCTACCATCTTGCTTCCCGGTGGCGAGACACCGCGCTAGTTTCATCTATCCCGTGTCCTCCCCATGTTTTATCAGGCTCGAGTGTTCCGCGCTTTCTCCCATCCTGGTTTTTTTTCTTCTTGTAATAGTCCTACCTTCTTGATAAAAAAAATGAATTGAATGAAAATAAAAGATCTATTGATAGGAAAAATAAAAAATAAAATCAAGTCATCCTCAAAATGGGGAAGAAAAATGCAGAAGCTCAAGTCACACACCTTTCCTTTTTACCGACTGCATTGCTTAGAGAAGCACCACCTCGCGTGTTTGTCATCGGAGGATTCCAAATCCCAGAAATCAGAAGTAAATTCAATCGGCGTTTTCAACTCCTAATCTGATTGAATCACTTCAAGTACATTTAATCCTTCAAATTGCGCCAATTCAACAACCCTAGAAGAGAGAATTATAGACAAAATATGGTGGTTACCTCCGGCGCTAGTTCTTTCGCCAAAGAGATGGCCATCCGTCGTAGAATCTCCGATATGTAATTACTCCTTTATCTCTCTCTTTTATTTTATATCAGTTTTGTTTGATTACACTACAATAGCGTAGCGTAGAGTTTTTGTTTACTGTTGCGAATTTCCGCAGAAATGCATATGAAAATGAAACGAGAATCTTCTTTTTCTGGCATTAGGATTCTAGTGCTCGCAATGAAGTTGTCTGTGTTTATTGTTGATTGATTAGGCACTTTTAGTTTTTTCCAGAATCGATTTGTGTTTGATCCATGAAAACTTCTCGGCTCAGGTTTTGCGTATGTTGTGTCATTTCTACTTTCATGGTTTTTAAGGTGAAGAGATATACGTAGAGGTTGCATACTTTTAATTGCTGATAATATTTCGTCTTAGCTTATGCGTTTGTTTTTTTTGCTCTTTTAGATTCAATAAACGAGAGGAAGATTTTCCATCATTGAAGGACTACAACGATTACTTGGAGGAAGTTGAACTTATGAGTAAGTCTCTTGTACTGATATTCTTTGAAGTTCCAAAAGGTTGGTTCATTAACAAGAATGTTCTTGTTACAGTATGCAACTTGGTTGATGGAATTGATGTTCCTGCTATTGATGCAAAAATTGCGCAATATCAGAGAGAAAATAGTGAGCAGATAATGAATGCTAGAGCTCGCAAGGTATGGAATGTCAAGCCAAAGCTTTGTAGTTTCCTATTAGGTGAGTTGAAGCTCTCCTTCATTGGACACTCATATTGATAGGTCTTTTATGCAGGCAGAAGAACTAGCAGCAGCACTGGCTGCGAGCAAGGGACCTGCAGCACAGACAGATAAGATGGTATGATTTCTATATTGTGTCTTTCACAATGCCTGAATGGTTTACTTTGCAAATCCTTTTCGGCTATTCCTATGCATCACACCTAAACACACTGAATTGATGAAAGGATTAAAAAACTCCCATCTGTTTGAAATCTGTCCATATATGAGTCCACAGGGAGATATGCTACTTACACTTTTATGGACTAGTAGGGCAAAACCCTTTAAAGACAGGCTATTGATTCTTGCTGATAGACAAGAAAGAATCAGGTTGAGAGTGAACACTTCACAGATTAAGTATTTGATTGAGTATGAACCATTTAAGTTGCAATATCCAGAGTTGTCATGTGCCATGAATGGAGAATTAGGTTGAGGTTACTTGTTAATAAACGAGAAAGTACCAATTGTACAAATATGTCATAAACTCATAATGTGCATATATTGTACTGAAAAGGTGCCAATTTAGTAAATGTGCACTTTTCACAATATGACTTCTCCTCACTGAAACCCTTCTTGTTAATATATATCAAGTGCTTTTGGTGCCATAAAAATGAGGCTTTCAGTTTTGAACAATCAAACACTTGAATAAAATCCTTAGCAGACCAAACAGGCTCTTACCATAAGCTATCTTATTTAAACAGGCCATGGACCAGAACTCCCAAATGGGGGCTTCTACAACACAAGGGCATTATGCACCTGCAGTTGCTGGGGGCTTCCAGCCGCGGCCAACGGGCCCACAACCCTCACCTCTTGGCGGGATCCATGACAGGCAGAAGACTGAAGAAGAGATGAGGCTAGAAGCACGAGCAGGAGGATGGAGCCCAGAATTAAGCACAAACAGAGCA
Organism: Fagopyrum esculentum; assembly: GCA_033239045.1. NCBI lineage: Eukaryota > Viridiplantae > Streptophyta > Magnoliopsida > Caryophyllales > Polygonaceae > Fagopyrum > Fagopyrum esculentum. Next base: position 153,816,646 of record BSUD01000004.1, on the reverse strand, counting down.
CTAGAAGAAGCATTTGGCAGTCTTTGGGCTTAAAACTCCTACGATAACACAATTCTTATCAAATATTGAAAACTTTTGAGTTATAGACCAAACCGGTCTTGTAATCAAAGTCCTTTAGAATTTGTTGTGATTTTTTTGTAACCTTGTAAAGCCTCAGGATATGACTAGGTATCACACATCGATTTTTCAGGCTGAGTTTTTTTCTTCTTCCCTTTTTTGTTGAGGATGTGGGTAGGCCTTTTTGTCCATAAGAACTCGTGTATGTGACCTTATTCATTTTTATATGAGAAAATTGTCCAAACAATACCCATCTTTTAAGCCGACTAAATTTTAGTACCACATCGTTTAAACTATCATAACGGTACATCAACTATTGAGTCCGACCAATGATTAGTATCTTGATTGCTTTCCACGCGTTAAGTTAACATAACAACTTTGCTCATAGAACTTTTCCTTCTGTTTCTTGTTGAATAAGTATGTCATGTAGGCCTCATTTCAATTGTCCTAACTCTTTTAGTTAAGGACAGACTCAATAGGTGGGTACCGTTATGATGGTATAAATGACGGTTACCAAAGTTTAGTCAGCCTAAAAGATGGGTAACTGTTTTAACAATTTTTTTATATCCAGCACGTCCACATGTTTCATACTAAAATCAATTGATAACTAACTTGATTCAAACATGTGACCTAATTAATTTTTTTAGGCTCATATACCATGTGTTATCATGTGGTACAACTTATTTAATAAATAACAGATCTCCAATGAAGTGTAGTTTGACCATGTCAAAGTTTGAAGTGTAGATTGAATGTAGGTATTCGGTGAGTACCATTTTTCTTATACGTATGCACGTATAGTACCATGTTAGATTATTTGACATGTCATTAAGTGCGTAAATTATGGATGGAGTTAAAAAAAAGTTTGGTCACGAAGTGAAAAATATAAAAGCACTGTGGTATCAGGTGAATTTCCCCATATTTTAGACTTTATACCGTTGAAGGTTAAATCTAACAGGCTAACACCACAAAGTATCAATTGCACAAATTTGTCCAGGTTCATTTCTCGTATGCAACTCATACGAATTATAGTGGTTGGTTCATGATTTATGATGTACATCGGATATTATGTGTATAATATTTTTATATACATATTTATAAAAAGTAAAATTAAAAAAAGTAACTGTTTAGTACTTATAGAGATGCAGTGTGACATATTGAAACATTGCATAAAATCTGAGCTTTGATTTAAAGGGTTGTGGTGAAACTCATATTAAATTTCGAGGGAGTAAGAAGAAAACCAACGATAAATTCAGCTTGTAAGCCGTTTATTTCTATAGCGACTATTTTTATTTTTTATGCTCTAGCGTTATATATTAAGTGGTAATTTGATGTATTGTACCTTTAGTGATTCCGTTATACAAATAATGGTTAAATACTTTTACTTGAAATATGTAGCTTGTTTGTCTTGCTCAAATTTAGTGATTTATTCCGTATGGATGTGTTTCATAAAAGAGAAAAACAATTGTCCACAAGTTTTAGAGTTTTATTTTTAGGTTTATAATTAAGAGTTTTGATTATAATGAAGAATACTTTCCCAACACATCTCACCATAAGTATAATATGAAACTTGCTATAAAAATTTCTTTGTCGTCTCTCCGATAAAAAAAATGGCGCAAACTTGATGTGCATTATAATTGCATGTCAGTTTTAAATCTAACACAACCGTCCTGCACGTCGTATTTTTCGTATCTCTAGTATTCGATAAACTTGTAATAAACAATATAAATTGACATGATATAAAAGACAAAAAAATTTGAAGAAAAAAAAAGAATTTAGAAAATAAATCTAAGTACTTTGAAGTAAAGTATTCTACACACCACCTTAATTTGAAAACTGAAACTAAAAAAAGGTATTTTAAATATCTAATTTGCATTTCATATTTGTTGGGTGCAAGGTTCATACATGCATTTCATATTTGTTAGGTACATTATGATTACATAGTAGTTTTAAGTTTCACACAGTCACATTGAAAATGACGTATTTTCCGTACCTTTATCATTTGATAAATTTACAATAAACAATATAAATCGACATTATATAAAAAACAAAAGAATTTAAAAAATAAATCTAAGTAATTTGAAGTAAAGTATTCTACACACCACCTTAAATTTAAAACTAAAACTAAAAGAATATATTTTTTGTTGGAGATAATAAGGTCTCACCTCGAAAGATGGGGACACTCGGGCTTATGTGTTGGGCTAACCTCGCTCTACCGGTTCGTTAGTATCGGACTTTGAGATGGGATTAGAGCGGTTAACTTCAATTCGGCTCCCGCTTTACCGATCCGTCTGTATCGGACTTTGATATTTTTCAATTTATTAAATGCATTTCATATATGTTGGGTGCAAGGCTTGTCAAGAGTTAAACAGTGGTCAATATAATAAGGGTTCGTAAAAATTGTGACAAGTGAAAAAGGCACGTTCTTTCCATTGTTATAAGATAGAGAAGCAAATCTTGTTTTCGGTGGCTGCTATACTTGTTTCTGAAGCTTCGCCTTCGTCTCCGGGAGACTGGTAAAAGAATCCCAACTATTTCACGATTCCCATTGGTATTCTTAATAATTTTAGCAGCAGCAGTTGGAGAAGAATCAAAGAAGACCTAGCCAACACCTGAAAACGTAGATTGCGATTTATTCTACCCCTAATCCTCAAAAAAGGTTTCGTGATTAACTTTCTTTTCTTCTCTTTGCAATAATCTCAACTTTCATCTTGTCTTTTCTAGTCTTACACGATCCTTGTTCTTCAGATTCCGTTGTCCTCTTCAGATTAGGGTTTTCTTCTCTTTGTGGGTTTCTTTCGTCCCTGCGTATCCCCTTGTATTCTGGGTAATGCTCTACTTGCAGGAATCGACGTTTTAGGAGGCGGGTGTCACAGTGTTGGATAAAGATCGGAAATTTGACATCTTTAACCCCTAAATTTGCCAGTTCTGTTGGGTACTGGGTTTAATTGATTCAATTCATTGGAATTGTGCTGATTTCGTTTATCTGTTTTGCTTTGTTCGGATTTTGCGTAGTGGGTTGTGATTAGAGTATTGGGTGTTAGATTCGCACTTTGAAAACGTTGCTAAGATTCAGTTTCCTGTTTTGGTTGACATTAATTGTGTTCCGCATTGGTGTAAGATTTGGGTGATTTGTCGGTATCTTGACTTCTGCTGGTGTCTGCAATTGGGGCAGGTGGTTGGTTTATGTCGTTGATTGGCAATTAGGGTTCAGGATTTTGTGTGGGTACAAAGATGAGTTCGAGTGTTACAACTGATTTGGCTCACATGGGGAAGCTTCTGATCCATGTGGCTGAAAATGGTCACTCGTTTGAGGTGGAATGTGATGCCTCCACTCTTGTTGAGGCAATCCAACAATATATGGAATCAATGGCAGGAATTCCATTGAGTGATCAACTTTTGCTTTGTGCTGACATGAAACTTGAGACCCATGAGCCACTTTCAGCATATAAGCTTCCATCGGATCAGGAGGAAGTCTTTTGCTTTAATAAAGCGAGATTGCAAGCCAATGCTCAACCACCTTCACCAGAACAATTAGAACTCCGTGAAATTCCAGAGCCACCTGCCCCATCCTCTTCTACTAATCCACACCCATTAGATGATGCTATGGACCCTGCTCTTAAGGCCTTACCTTCTTATGAGAGGCAGTTTAGGCATCATTACCATTGTGGGCATGCAATATTTAATCGAACTGTGCTGAAATTTGACCACTCTCAAAAGCTACTGAGAGAACAGAAAGTACAAGAGAGGGGAATGGAGATTGCAGGGCGTAATCTGGAGCATTTTTTTAGAATCCTGTATCAGAGCTACATGGATTTTTTGAAGTGCTTCTCACAGCAGTTCCGAATGCACTCGGATCTTCTGCATAATTTTGCCAAGGATATTGAGAAGTTAAGGGCGTGCAAACTTATCCCTGCTTTGCAGACTTCTTCTCGTAGATGTTTGCTTGATCTGGTGAAGGAAGATAACTTGAGGAAGTTGGCTGAGAATTGTAGCAATTCTCATAAGCAGTTTGAAAATAAGGTGTCACAGTTCAAGCATGTATTTGGAAGGTTGAAACAAGATGTTGAAGATCTGTTTTCTAGCAAAGCTTCTCTACCAGTCAGGGAAATGGAGTTAATGATTAAACAGCATCAGCAATACATTAATGAGCAGAAAAGTATAATGCAGTCTTTAAGGTATGTTGTAATCTTCACATCCATGCTCGGATTAGTTCTTTTGTCAAACAGATCTGATCCAAGGTTGTTATGTTATCATTCTTTGATGGAAATTTTTTGAAGTAATCATCTTAGTTTTGAGTACTATCTGTATGATTTGGTGATTCTACAGTGAAGTGTGATGCTATTTTATCAAGAGTTATCCTTCCTCTTCCACTTTGACTTCTATGAACGATAATAGCAATCCACCACTATGTTTCAGTTTTAATAACACTCGTGTAACTTTTTTAAAATTTTATACCCCCTTAGTCCTGTTTTAATGACGTTTCGAACTAAATCACAGTAAAGAAGACAAAATCTACTTAGCCTTAAATCCTTAATTACCCCTAAGCAGTCAGCTAATGGATGTAGCCCCCATTCTCCTTGTTTAGTTATGCTTCACTCCCTCCAGTTACTTCACTCCTTGCCTTTTGTATTCTTGGATCAAATACAGAGATGAACTTCTTTTTTAGGAACCCTTTACAGTTGTTAAAGCTCATCTTTAGCCTTTTTACTCATTTTCAAAGCAAGTATAAATAAGCAGATCTCGTAAAGAGTCCTAAATTTTGTTTTGATATCGTCAAAAGAACAACACACTTGGGACACAAATTTCCTCCCAAACGACAAATCAAAAAATTGGGAGTTTTCTTGGAGATGTAGAACTGCAAAATCCTTCTTTCAGTATGAAAATAATATACAGTAGCCAATAGTTTGTTCCTCTTTATATGTATTGAGTGTGATATTACTCATTGGTGTATTAATTTATTGTGGCAATAAATAATTATCTTGATTCATTTATGCAGCAAGGATGTATCGACGGTGAAAAAGCTAGTAGATGACTGTGTTGCTAGTCAATTGTCGTCGTCTTTACGTCCTCATGATGCAGTTTCTGCTTTGGGCCCTATGTATGAAGTCCATGAGAAAAATCACCTGCCAAGAATGAGAACTTGTGATCATTCAATTTCTGATCTCCTCAATCTATGTGGTAACAAAAAGAATGAAATGAATAATTTTGTGCATAGCTACATGCAAAAGGTAGCTTACATCCAGCACAATATCAAGGATGTCCGATTACAATTTAATGCCTTCTCAGAGGCCCTGAAGCGTCAAGATGGACAGTTTGAGGGTTTGAGACTGGTTCGAGTACTTGGATCTGCCTACAGGGCCTGTCTGGCTGAAGTAGTACGAAGGAAGGCCTCTATGAAACTTTACATGGGAATGGCTGGACAACTAGCTGAAAAGCTCGCAGCAAAGAGGGAAATTGAAGTGAAGAAAAGAGAGGAATTTTTGAAAGCACAAATGCCATTCATTCCGAGAGATATATTAGCATCCATGGGTTTGTTTGATACTCCTAGCCAGTGTGATGTCAATATTGTTCCCTTCGACACTAATCTGTTGGAAATTGATATTGTGGACATTGATCGTTATGCTCCTGAGCATTTATTTGGACTGCCTTTCAAGACTGAGAAACAAACAAATCCTAGAAGTTCTTTCTCCAGCTCAATTGACAGTGCTCATTCATCTGAGCAGCATGCAAAATATGAATCTGAGGAGCTTTTTGAGGGTAATGAACTGGTAGAGATTGCGGGAACTGGAATATTGGAAGTGGAGAATGCAAAATTAAAAGCTGACCTTGCTTCTGCAATTGCCTTAATTTGCTCCTTGAGCCCTGAATTTGGATATGGTCCAACAGATGATGGTGAGCTGGATAGCTTTGTAAAAAACACAGCTGAGAAGACAGCTGAAGCCTTGCAATTGAAGGATGAGTATATGAAACATCTGTTGTCTGAGTTGAAGACGAGGCAGATGCAGGCTGAATCATATAAAAAGCGCATTCAAGAATTGGAGCAGCAACTGTCTGACCAGTATATGAAAGGGTCAAAGTTTTCAAGTAATAATGACCATTTTGATTCCTGCTCTGCTAATGCCAATGAACAAAAGTCAGACATTTCAGTTCATGAAAACGCACAACTGCATACTGGATCTGGTGAACCTATGGATGAGGTATCATCTACATTCGACCCGCAAGATGGAAAGGTAGAGCCTTGCTCTAGGCTGACCAGAAAAAGTCAGGAAGGGGTTGATGAGAACATGACAGATTCACCGAGGATGATGCATTCTCAGTTTGATTCATCTATGATGGAACCTCAACGTGAAGAAGAGCAAAATGTGCAAAAGGACGATACCAACAAAATGCTGCCAAACTCGGATGGTACTGTTGCAGATAACATGAATGAACCTCAAGTGAATTTGGATGTAGCGGCAAAGTCAGCTGTTGACCTTGTGCTAGAATTGCAAAATGGACTTGAAGAAAAGACAAATCAATTAAGTGAAACTGAAAGCCTACTCAAGTCTGCTGTTGAAGAGGCTGCAAGATTGGGGAGGGAGTTAGAGATCAGCAGAAAACTCTTGGATGAATCACAGGTACAACTTCATTCCGTTTCTTTGTTCATTGCAGGTCTTTTTTTGTTTTGGGCTTTGAAATAAAGTAGACACAAATTTACAAAATCCTATGTTTAAGAATTTTGTTATTTATTGTTTATGCATTCTCTATTATTTATCTTGGTGAATACTGAATATGCACATGATGTACAAACATTATTATTCTGCGTTTCAGTCTTCGATCCCATTGTCATCATGGTATTGTTATTTAATGATGTTTCTCGATTTGAGTTTTTTGGGAGCTGGCTTCTTGTACTCTTTAGGTACAGTAATTGATATCTGTGCAAGTTTTTGCTTGTTGCAAAAACTTGAACAGTTAAAATTTCTTTTTTGGGTGAAGATTTTTATTACATTTATGCCACGGTGAACACCACAAATTTGAACAGTTAAAATTTCATTGCGTTCTCATGTATGTGTTTTTATTCAATCATTTCTTTTTTGGGTTAGAGTTCATACATAGCTAATAGCTATTAAGCTGCATCTGGAGAATTTTCCTGATATAATCAATCTATGTGTCTGTTAAACAGATGAATTGTGCTCATCTGGAGAATTGTCTACATGAAGCAAGAGAAGAAGCTCAGACCCACCTCTGTGCTGCCAATAGGAAGGCCTCAGAATATAAAACACTCCGGGAGTCTGCTGTGAAAATGCGTAGCCTTTTAACTAGGCTTAAAACTTGTGCGACTGTGTCTGGTGGTGTGCCTGCTTTTGCTGAATCTTTTCGTAGTCTTGCTCAGTCACTGACCAAGTAAGATGTCTTTGTTTGCTGATTGTGTTTTTAGTGAAACTCTCTTCGTATTTTTGTGATATTTATAATGTTTTACGATTCTCAGTCTCTCTCTCTCTTACACACTTGCTGACCCACTCAATATTTCACAATTTATTTATGTTCAGTTCGGTGAACGAAAATGAAGACGATGTTACGGCAGACTTCCGTGCATGTGTAAGTGTCCTTGCTGATAGGGTTGGCATTTTGTCTAGGCAACGTGCTGAGTTGCTTGAGAGATGCTCCAAGGGTGAAACTGCCCACAAGCTTCGTTTGAAAGAATTGGAAGAAAAACAGGAGCTAGTTAAAACATTATACACAAAACTTCAAGTGGAGAAACAGGTACACTTTCCACTTTCCTGATGTTTATACTACTACCAAGTATCTACAATCTACGACCTGTAATAAAGATTGAGGAGCGAATCACAATCAAGTAGATAATCGGTTTGATCATTGAAACAGTTATTCCGTTGCCTAAATGCTCAGGATATAAGCATGTTCAGTTTTAGCTTGTAGTTTATGGTATTTTACAAATTAAAAAGTATGTTCTTGGACACTTCTTTTCTTTCTTTCTTTTTTTTTCCCGAGAATCAAGATCACTTGCAGTATTGGTATTTTAGTCAATGATCAATAGGCATTGGCTAAGAACCCAAATTTGGAAAAGATATTTCCGAAAAAAACGTTCTTAACTTATGCTCTTTAGAAAAATCCTTTAAAGTATGGTTTTTCAAAGTAATTCTGGCATTTAGTTCCTGGTTCTCTTGTGCATTGTTCCTCATTTTACTATCACAGCATTTTTTTTTCTGAAGTAGCTTCCTCCATATATGGCTTTGATGTTGCAGGCAAATAAGGAAAAGATATCATTTCGTCGCTTTGAAGTCCACGAGATTGGTGCCTTTATCCTAAATGAGGCGGGCCATTATGAGGCAATAAGTAAGGACTGCTCTAACTACTTCCTCTCCGCGGAGTCTGTAGCCTTGTTCACTGATCATCTCCCGAGCCGGCCTACTTACATTGTTGGACAAATTGTCCATATTGAGAGGCAAGTTGTGAAGTTTACACAAATGAGGCCTGAGCAGCATAGGGGTGATACAGTGGAGCTGCTCACATCAGATCCCGCCTCTCGTTTGCCGCTGAGTTCAGGACTGTCTTTGAACCCGTATGGTCTCCCCCATGGTTGTGAGTACTTTGTAGTGACGATTGCCATGTTACCTGGTACATCCATTCATTCTACTGCTTCCTGATCCTGCAACTAAGCAGACAAGATATGATGGAAGAAAAGGGGAGAGGAGCCTATGATTGTAAATATGTATGATAGACTTTTTTTTAAAGGGGAAATTGAAAAAAGAAAAAAGAAAAATCCTCCATAGATTGTGGAGGTAAATCTCTTCTGTACAGCTAACAATGGCTTTAATTTGTCTGGTTTCCTCGTTATGTGGCTTCCTCGTTATGTACAGTAATGACTACTTTCTCTGTTAATGATGATATTATTTGTTCCCCCACTTTGGTATGTTGCTAGCTTTTGTAAGCACTGAATGACCTATTCAGATTCTGTAAATTGCAATTTATAGAGAAACAATTGATGATACTTTCTGTCAATGATATTTTGGAGTATTTGATTGATCTTTAGGAGTTGTTTCCTATCGATGAATCAGATTAAAAAAAATCTGAGGAAAAAAGTTACCGCATTTAAATGCGATTGCTCGTCAGTTATGCTGCATAGAGGTGTCAAACTGGGCTAACAGGTTGGGTTCGGGTCGAGTCATAACAAGTCCGGGTTGAAATCGGGCGGGTTTAAAGCTGGTTGCCTCAGGTCCCAACTGTTCGGATTGAAACGGATTATCGGGTAGCATTGAGTCTTAAAGATGGTGTCAAACAGGCTAACGGGTCAGGATCGGGCCGGGTAGTAATATGCCCGGGTTTCATCGGGTCGGGTTCAATATAGGCTTTTTTAAAAGCGGTCTATCTCGGGTCGGTTTGGGTCGGGTACCAATTGTTCGGGTTAAAATGTGTTTCAAGTAATCTCGGTTCTTTGTTCATAACGGATCAGTTGAATTCGGTTCTCGGGTCATTTCGGATCAGGTTATTTCGGTGTTTAATTGATCGGCTTGTATATCGCAAGACTTACAACATTACCCATTTACCCTTGATTTGTCTTCTAGTAAGCTTATAACGTAGTTCAGCATAAGTGTTGTTTGGAAGACCTCTTCCAAGATGCAAAGCTCATTGTATTAACAATGAAAGAAACAATGCAGATAGACTAATCAAGGCCAAATTACTCCAAAACAATGCCAATAAGACTCTACTTGCAAGAGGAAACCAAAAATGAACACTGCTTTAAACTGAGTCATTCGAACGGTATCCTGTAAAATAAAGATTATACATGTTGGGGGAAATGGGAAGATTAACAGTAAGCCTTTCTTGGCGAGGGGACATTCGAGTCTACTTTGCATTTCGATTCACCTTCAGGTATGGTAAGCAGCCTATGACATTGTCGTAGTCGCTCCTGTTAACTTGGACCTGTTGGAAGTAAGAACAATCAGAAACACAAACCGAGTTCAGATGAAGATGCGGATTTCTGAGAGCAATTCTGCTAAGCATTGCTAATGTAGTTACAAGCAACATCTTCAAAAATCCGAATATGAGCATTACTACACTCGCATTAGGGTTGTGTTAAGCCATCAAGTTTGGATAAGCTGCAATTCACTCGGACAGTTGAGCTATTGATAATCATTTTGCCAAATTACCAATCATATTAATTGGCATTCTCAATTTCCAAAAGCCACCAAATCATATTAATATGCTTAACAGTGCTGCAAATCATTAAGGAAGAACAGATAGATGTTCGTAAGGATATCTAGATTGCATCTTATCCTTGTTTCTCTACTTGCACAGTCATCAATTTGTAGCTATACACATTGCTCAGTTATACTCAAAGCGTAATTCTTGGACCAAAAGAGGGGATGACACAATGCTATCATCAAGCATAGAGATGATCAGCATTAATCAAGCAAGAATCTAAGTCAATTTTCAAAACCCTAGAAATAAAAGAGATGTTAAGTAATGAATACCAATTTAGAGAGACGCAATTTGCGCTTAGTATTCTTCTTAGCGAGGAGATGCTGCTTCCCAGCTCTCCTCCTAACAATCTTCCCGCTTCCTGTCACCCTGAACCGCTTCGCCGATGCCTAATCAATCAACCAATAAACGAAATCGACAAAATGTTCTCAAAAAACTAAAACAACGTTTTTGACGAGAGAGGAAAAAAGAACCTTGTGCGTCTTCATCTTATAGCCCTTGGCGGCGACAATGGTTTGAGGAGAAGACTTAGAAGCAAGGGAAGAGCTCGGAACGATGTCGTTTCTGGTTTGGCGAAGAATTGGGCGAATTCCGGAAGAGGAAATGGAGTACGAAGAACTGAGCTTCGATTGGCTCATCTTGAGATTGAATCCGCCATGGAAGGATCGAAATGAAGGTGATGAAAGAAGAGAACAAGTTTGGAATTTCACATTCAAAGCTGAAATCGAAGTCACTGCCATGGCTGTTTGCCAATGCGCTCGCTTTCAATGGGGGAGCAGAGCTCGGGAAGATGATGTGCGTTTCTGAGGATAAGAAGCAAGGAGAAGAGGTTTGTTATGTCCGCGTATTTTCTATTTCTCCTTTTTTTAATAAAAAAAAAAAAAGAGTAAAATAAAGCCTAAAATTTCTTAAACTATTTTTTATACATTTTACCTTTTCTAACACTTTAATCATTATGTTATTTAATCTCTTTTTCTAATATCTATTGAAATATCATTTTAAATTTAACACCGGTAAAATTTTGAAATGCTATTTCTTTTTTGGTGGTATTCTATTCAACACATAGTGATTTTTAATTTTTGAAATGTTATGTTTCTTTTGTGGTGGTGTTTAATTAGAGGTGGGCATAAATCCCGCTTAATCCAGTCCTGTTCCGGTCCCGTCCCGATCCCGGCGGGATTTGGAGAAAAAAAAATGTGTATCCCGTCCAGTCCTATCCCGTGAAAATTTTGCACGACGGGACGCGGGACAGAAACTTCCCATTCCGGTTAATCCCGTCCCGTCTCGCATATATATATATATATATATATATATATATATATATATATATATATATATATATATATATATATATAATATTATTATATTATTATAAATATTATATAGATATAAAATATACATAATTATAATTTTTTAAAATATTATTTTTAAATGTTCAAAATTATAAGATCGATAAATTTTTATCAGTAATTTACTCATTTTGTACGACTCATTTGGTTGGATCTAAAATACTAGGGTTTCTGCTCTCCCTTGATTTAATCCGTCTGTCGTCTTGCTCTAGTCCATTCCATCGCCGCCGTTGCTCTAGTCCGTTTCATCGCCGCCCTTGCTCTAGTCCGTTTCATCGCCCTTGTATTTGTAGATTCCCACAATTGTAATCGATAGTTAAATAAATGTAATTTTCTGTAAATATTTGTTGTCATTTCTTAATGTGAATCGGTAAGACACTTTGATGTAACTTGAGTTTGTTTTCAATGTATTAACTACTAATGTAGGCGTCATGAATCGATAATTAGGTATCAAGTTTTTTTCCCCCGATCATTTGTGTCTTTAAACATGAGAGAAAACAGGTATAACCGTCCCGTTCCACGTGTGACAAGGTCCGCGCAGGACGAAGAAAAAAGTCATAAATCTCGTCCCGTCCCGTCCCGCAAATAACTTGCGAGACGGGACGCGGGACGACCCCTATCCCGTCTCATGCCCACCCCCAGTTTAATTCACCACGTAGTGATTTTCCCTTTCAATCCTTAGGCAATTCTTGAGATTGTGTTTCTATTATGTTATTGTTTTATTCAACCTCATAATCAATTGAGTTTCAAAACTTCAGTTTTCAAAAAGAAGAAAAGAAAGTTTTAACTTTTATGGACAATTATTTAGAAAAATATCAATAAGGCAGATGGACAATTAAAATGAAACTGAAGGAGAACATCATTTTGTCAATGAAAATGCGAGTAGATTATTGATTTGAGGTTGTTTTAATGAGATAGAATCTAATTTTTTCAAAGAATGTCAAAAACATTATATTACCATGAAAAAGATTATTAAAATTGTTCGAATCTATAATGGAAATTGGATAACTTAAGAGGTTTAGTTGAGAGAGCATTTCTGAATGATCGATATCCCTGAAACTACAATAACCTTAAAGAGTTCCAGCAGATTGGCTACAAAAATCTAGTGTTTTAACAAATCGATTCAAGGCGGCGCCCGAGTCGAACTTCCGAGTGCTCAATCTAAAGCCATTTATACAAAGACTATGCATCACAATACAGAACAAAGGATATAGGTAAAGTTCACTGACAGATAAGAGTTACAAACTTGCCCGGGTTGCATCAAGGGTTCATTCCGACGTGAATTTTACTTGCCTAGATCATGACCTTGTGAGGATGGCAACAGATTCCCATTCCAATCCACATATAATATTCTGCAAAACAGCAAAAACAAGATCATAAGCTGCGACCACTAACCGAATTCCGGTTTATTGAAAAGCATAGAGTAATCTTCAATCTTACAGATGGATTCTGCTTGTCTATGTCAAAGCTGTTGATTGCACATGGTTCAGCTAAGAGTTCAATCGGTTCCTCTCCTACATAAATAACTCGATCAAAAGGCTAGATTTCGGCATGATTTCCTTTAAGGGAATTAAGAACTTAATACAAGGAAACAAACAATTTCATACCTTTTTCAATAACAGCGAGAATTCCATCTTCCGAGCACATCATTACGGGTAATGTTTTTGATGAAGAAAGACTGCTGATGTGAGACGTTTGTGTATAGCTATCATACTGCACTTCCCACACCTCACTCTCAGACGGCGACTGAAATCCCCTTTCGGTAATCCCCACCCCAGAAAGAATTATTGGCTGCTGTTGCCACCTTAGATCCCAAGCAAATACAGTGCCCGAAGAGCCTCCAGCCTTCAAGCAGGCAAGAAATCAGCATAACTTAAAGGACTATGCTACTTTAAAAAACTATTCCACGTGAACATTTTGCCCAGATTGAAGAAAATCTAGAGCAGAACTGTCCACATTATGCAGGACATGAATTAAAAATAAGATCCAATGCAAAACCAATCAATAAACACAATGCTGCTTAGAAAAACTAAAGCTTTTATGTGAAAATAATGACTCTAAATTTTCAATATTTAAATCATCAAGATATATGATTAGGCCAAAATTGGCTAAGGTGGTATATTACCATACAGGTGTGCTTCCTTGACGGATGTATGTCAATAGAGTGTACAATCCCAGACGCAGCATTTTGGGACCTGCAACATTACCTCTTTCAACAAACATACCACAGGGGAGAAAAAAAAATTCACAATCCAAAAATATCAGATCACAATTTTAACCATTTCTGATCATTTTGACGCTACAAGCATCTTCGCCAATATAATTTATATTGCAATGTGCATTTTACTGCAATTAAATTTCAATAACAGGCAGAAGAAATAAAATTCAGCAAAACATGTATGCTTAAAATCTTACCAATTCCCCTTGAACTGCAAAGCAGGGCTGCCGGGCTTCCTCTGATCCCACCAGTGGAGGCTAAAACCTAAACCACCGGTAGCAAACTCTGTAGGAGACGCCCACTTTACTGCCGAGTACGAAACTAGTCCATTGCTATCATAAACCCTCTTAAACCCCAATCCGCCATCTCCAATGCTCACTAAATTGACCCGCCCATCCTCCCCAACAGTTACAAACTCTCCGTCATCCAAGCCATCAATGCAGGAAATCGGTGCGGCATGGAAGGATCGATCCTGCAACGAGAGATGAGTCCCATTACTGGATTCAGATCCGAGGTCGCCGGGGAAGAGGAGGTGGAAGGAGCCGGCGAAGGTGGAGAATGCGACGAGAGGGTTGTGGTGGGAACGAGAGGCCTTAAGAGATGAGGTTCTAGAGGAAGTTTGGAAGGAAGAAACAGAAGAGAGAGTGGATGAGGAAGAAGAAACGGAGCAGATCTCGATGGAGGAAGAGGAGGTGTCGGAGTTGAAAAGAGAGAGCACGGCGAATTTATCGAAGGCGGATAGAGGCGGTAGCCACCGCACGCCGTCGACGTAGCTTGATTGCGGGAGACGGTGAATTTGGAGGTTAGAGTTCGGGTTTAGGGTTTCGATTACCGCCATTGAAGCAGGGTTTCTGATCTGTTGGAGCTGGAATTTGGGGGTTTAGCAAAAGCATATGATGGTGATTGGGAGGGAAAGTGAAGACCCAAAAGCAAAATTGGGCCAGATATTATTGGGCCAACACTTATTGGGCCTTCATACTGTTGGGCCTTCATACTGTTGGGCCTTAGAGTTTGGTCTAATACATGTACCAACCGTTTTTTTTCTGTTTGAAAGAAAACATTAGCCTTGTATTATATATCCATCTTCATCAAGGTAAATACCATGTGAAAAATTGTTATTGGAAGGGTATCTTCAAATTGGACCACGACTTATACCCGTCTCGGATGTAGAGCGGCAAAGCCGATCGAATCGGGAGCTACTTAAAACCCTTCATTAAAAAAAAAGAATACCATGTGAATAGTCATCATAAAACATACGAGTTGAACCATATACTGGCATGAATCGAGTTGTATAGTGAGCGACGGTAATATCAAACTTTCGTACATAAGTACATGTAGGACCGGTCATCGGTCTAGGAGTGAAAATATATTGTTTGGTCAGACTTGGACCGGATATGCAGTCCAACGGTTGAACCAAGTTTTTTACACTTTTTTTGGTGACTTGATCCAAAATTAAACACTTCTAAAAATTAGCAAACCGGGTCAGAACGGTCTGGACCTAAACCTAACCTAAATATTCGATTCAGGTTCAGTCTAACCATAGATATATAAAGATCTAAAATACATGCACAAGCAACTAAGAAATAAAAATAAGCAAAGCAAGACAAAATATTCATGTTCAAATCTATTTGATCATCCACATAATGAAAACAAATAGTAACGAGTAACGTTACTTGTTGAGGTGTGTTTAATGTATTACGGTATTAGTTAGTTAGTCAATTTTGGATCATGTCACATTCCGATTATGTGGTTAGTTGATTTTTTTATAATATCAAAATGAAAATAAGGGTTACGTATAATATTGAATTACGTGTATGGATATGGATAATTGATGTCGACATCCTCGGCGCCCCTGGTTTTGCCGGCAGGCATGTAACACTGCACGATGCCAACATTTCGTTCGATTCATGTTTTTTTTAATAAAATAAATAATTTTAATTGAGAATAATGGAATATTGCAAACAAATTGTATATAATTGTCTGATAACATATGGAATATATAAGGTTTATGAAATGTTTATTTTATTGTTAATTGATTTTATGAAGAAATTTAATAAATTTTTGTTTGGTTCAAGCTTAAGGTGTATGTGTGTTTGGGCGTGATGAAACACCACGTGTAATTTAATTCGTAAAAATTTGACTTGATATTAGAGTGATTTGTTCTCGGGTCTTGGTTTATTGACTTTGTCGACCTTAAGAAAATTGATAATGGATATTGAATTACGATTGTCCCGTTTGATGGGACCGGCATTAAGGCATGTCGTCAAGTCATTCAAGTGTTGATTGACATATGATTATAAGATGAAACTCACTGCACTTACTTGTTGGACTCGGGTCTAATACATATGTGTATTCGGACGTGCGATGAAACCTATGTTATCTTTGACCAAGCAATTAACTAGACTCGGGTGATCCGAATATGAAGATAGCATATAAAGTATAAAACTAATCTTACTCGGGGAAGAGTATCACACCCATCAAACTTTTTCTCTTAATTTAACTTTTTATATCCGTCGGATTTAATACGTGGAGGAAATGCACATCAAAATGAACCTATACACTAGCCTTTTAGGGGTCTATCCTAAAACCAATTGACAATATGAGGAGTAGCATCAA
The DNA here is from genome assembly GCA_033239045.1 of Fagopyrum esculentum. Classification (NCBI taxonomy): domain Eukaryota; kingdom Viridiplantae; phylum Streptophyta; class Magnoliopsida; order Caryophyllales; family Polygonaceae; genus Fagopyrum; species Fagopyrum esculentum. The sequence goes on along the minus strand of BSUD01000004.1, from coordinate 153,800,206 downwards.
GACTCTACGTTAGATTCACATAATATCATATTATCGATTTGGACATTTTCACACAACACTTCCCTCAAGTGCAACTATCATGGACTAATTGACACTGGACACAAAGTCTTAAGACCGACTTAGCCAAACGAACGGATAACATATTTCGCTAATCGCAACTCAAACACAGGATAACGGACCTGAATCGGACCTACTCTGATACCATGTTAATCTATTTTCTTTACATCCGACGACCCTAAGACGTGGAGGGATGTACGTTAAGTGACCTACTCACAAGTCTTCAGTTTCATCTTAAAACCAACTGACAATAGAAAAAGTAGTCACATGACTTATATGTTACGTTCACGTATTATCATATTATCGAGGTGAGACATTTTCACACTCAATATTCTCTATTATTTTTTCTTTTTATTTTAAATTATTTTAAAAAAACATATTAGTTTTATTAGAAAATACTATATTTTCAATATACCTTTACAAAAAAGAAGGTTATCATCTCATATTTACTAGACCTACTAATTAACACAAAATAACTCACCGCCTACCCTAAAGACAATGACGGTGGAACTATGAACATGCCTAGACAATTTTAGGCCAACATTTTATTAAAGATTGGTATACAAATTTCTCTAAAAAAAAATAATATACTCCGTACCATGTTATTATGGTGCCCGAAGTAGCAATGTACCATGACAGCTCCACGTGTACGTTATATCATTTGTTTGTATATTTGAGTGTAATTTGAACCACATATTGTCATACAGTACTTTCGCGACAAAATAAGTAGCCATCAAAAGCAACATTAATTTTCGTCGTCCAATTCAAAGCAAATACGTACGACCTATAGTTGTTCAAGTCTAGGCCTATACCAAAATTCGTTCCTATTAGTTAAATCGTTATCATTTTAACTATTTTATTAATATTAAATTATCTTTATCTTTTATAATCCGGCGGATCTAGGGGAAGCAAGTAGGAGGAGTAGCCCACACCCCCACAAGTGGATTGAGGTTAACCGCTCTCCACATAAGATTTGAGATTCCTTCCTAAAATCAATTGACAATATGAAGAGTAGCTTACCGACCTTATATATTAGCCATGGAGTGTCTCCATCTTTCGATATGGGACTTTATTATCACCAACAGTTACTACTGACAAAATTATATAAACAGTACGCAATTTTCTAGACTATCTAAACTTTAGTACACCGTCGCAAAACATTGCATCATCAATTGAACTCGACCAACAATTAATATCTGGATTAATGTTCAAACGGTAAGTTAACAGAGCGGTGTGATAAATCTAAGGTAGGTGGACAATTTTACCCGACCAAAGATTAACACCTGGATTAATGTTCACACAGTAAGTTAACAGATCGGTGTGAAATATCTAAGTTAGTTGGATGATTTTACCTAGATGTACAATTTTACCCCTGATATTTAACACCGATCTGTTAAAATAACGTGTGAATAGTAATTCAAATACTAATCTTTGGTCGGATTTAATAAGTGAAGTACCGTTCTAATAGTTTAAACGACGAGTTACTGAATTTTAATAAGCTTAAAAGATGGTTACTGTGTTTATGTAATTTTCTCTTAAAACAATTTATGAACAAAAGTTATAATATTTTCTTTACAGAAAGAAAATATTATACCATCGTGAACATCCAAATCAATCACATATCGCTTGAGCAAATAATTGATTATATATAAGAAGTCACTACAAATCGAAGATAACTAAATGTACAAGAAATACATAGAAAAACATGTAAGATTAGTCCTCGTATCGGACAAAAATATAATACTTTGCCCCTCACTTACACGATCCTTACCTCATCTTTGAACTATCTTATGATAATTTTCTTCAATGCCCATATTGCAATAAATAAAATATTCACATACACGTAGATTCAATCCGAAACATTTCATCACTGTAATGGTTAGAGATTAAACTATATAGAATTCAAACCAGCGAACCCGGTTCAGTTCAGTACCAAATCGGTTACCCATCCGACATCAGGACCAGACGTGCTCGATTCAACCGGTTCAGGAAAACTTAACGGGTTCTCCTTACTCAGCTTCTCGAACATCCTCGACCGCAACTCCCTTCCGGATTCGACCCTCTCCATCATCAACTCCGGTTCATTCTCCTTCTCCCATGCGTCCAAATACCCGGAAGCTGAAATCCGGGTCGGAGTGGTGGGTAAGCTGTAAAAACCGGGTCTAAGCAAACCTGAACCGACCCGTGGTGAACCGACACCTACTTGAAATTTCCAACTCGGTCTAGTCGGCATCGACTTCACCTTACTCAGTTGCATACTTCTAATTGAAGCGACCAACTCTTCTTCAATCGGGTCGGACTCGGGTCCGAGGTTGACCCGGAGTTGGCCTGCCGTGTGCGCAAAGAAACAGACACGCCTCGTGCAATTGAGCCCGTCTTTACAAGCCTGCAAGATGAAATCTTTTTATACAATCTTTTTTTTTTTTTAATCAATTCACAAAATTCATGATATTATGATAATACCTGGGTACGATAACGGGTCGGGTGGAGCCAGCACTCGAAAACTCCATGGGCGAACTCACAAGTTTCGCCACGTCGGCAACTCCCTTTCCGGAAGTCAGTACACGCCGTACCGGAGTACGAATACCGGCGAGGGTCCCGTCGGTGAGCCTTCTCTCCGGGATGTGCAAAAGGACACTCCGTCCAATCATGCGCCTTAGGGCGCGTGCAACCACGCACCTTAAACTCGTACATACGAAACTCGTCGCTTTTACAGTAACCTTCGTCTATTGCATCAAAATCTGCTACATCCGTTACGGTGACGTCGGCTTCGTTTGACGGAAGGTAACGGCTTAACGCCTTTAGGATGAGGGATTCGTGATTATTGGACGGAAAGTAGCTCTTGGCGGTTGGAGAAGATGAAATTGGACTGGAGTTGCCGTTAGCGGTGGTCATAACGGAGAGTGGGGAATGGGACGTTGGGGAAGATGATTGAGGGAAGATCGTGACCGTTGGATCCCATGGAGAATTGTAGACCGTTGGATTGTTGTAGTGATGGTGTGGATCTCCGATCATCATCATTCGTGGTAGAGTGTGGGACTTGGGAGAGTTTGTATGTGTTTGAAGACGTGATAAGCTACGACTTTATAAAGAGGAAAGTTAACCATGGTTAAATTTTCTTGACTATAGTTAGATATAGAAAAGGAAATGACGAACGACGATGTTGGAGAATGGAAGGTGTTGAATTTTTTTTTTTCATTATTCATATGGGATAGGATTTCTCTTTTTGTTTTAGCTTTTGAATTTTATCTTAATCGGTTGTTACAACTTTTAATACTTGGTATTGTCGTCCCGATTATTTCCTAGACGGGACTTTCTAGACGGGCTATGACTTTGAACGGGTTTGGACGGGTGAAACGGAGTTGAACCACACGTTGAGATATGATAGTTTGATGAACGTTCTTAATAAAACCTACCTTCCGATTATTTCAACTTACCTGATAACTCTCTTCGTGCGATAGCCGATAGCGATTGACGACTCATGACTGGCGATTGGACTACTGCTCGCACTCCCTCTGGCGACTGCGACTCTGAGAACACTCCCTCTGGAGACTGGACTTACTAGTAATCTAGCTCAGTTCGTCCTCCTTCTCTCTGCCTCGATTTTTTTCTTTTTAGACTGTTTGTCGATCCCTCTCTCAATCTCTCTTTGCCGATCCCTTTCACAATTACTCTAGATTGCCGACTGCGAGTGAGAGCATTGAGCGCTGAGCACATCCTTCGATTCTCCATTCCTCTGGCCCCTGTCCCTCTCTAGGATCCCTCTCATAGGCTTTCGGTCTATATTGTGCGGTAATTGATAAACACGAGTTTTCATTGTTGAAATTCTGAATGTTCACGTGTTGTGACTCGTGTGGTAACTTAGTTTATTACCATATATTTTAGGGCATAATATAATAAAATAAGCCAAAAACATCTTGCTCGGCTAGAATTTGTCTGGACGGTGTCTCTCCGTTCGTCTCCGTATAGTGTCATCCTGAACATTGATATTTTAAATACAAATTTTCCGTCGAATTTAAATTTTATGTTTTTACGGTATTTTCAATAGTGTTTCTTATTGATATCTTTAACAATCCGAATCATTTTGCTTTATCGGCTACGTTTACGGTGAAGTTATAAAAAAAAAATACTTCACCTAAATTTAAATGTATCTTAAATATCAAATTATTTATAAATCATACCCTATATCTCAAGATATAGTCTATGTACCAATTTTCTTCAATCTCAATCTATATATTAGACTTTTTATATATGTCACGTTCGATCGAGAGTAGTCACGTAAGATTAAGACATTCATAGACTTGTTACATGTTGTGTATCAATGAATTTAGCTACTAAATAATATATGTGCTTTTTTTATTGGTCAAATTTCAAATTAAATAACAATCTATATATTTATAAATTAAATAATGGCATAATTACTTATATTAGAAAATTTTTGTACTTTTAATAATATAGTTTTTTCTAAAATTTTATTATATTTTTAGTGATCTGATATTTTTTTTTTGTTAGCACTACTATCTTCCGTTAAAAAAAACTAGTGTAATTCTCCTGCTTTGCACGGTTATTTATTTTTTTAAAAATATCGTAAAATAATTATATAAAATAATTAAAAGTATACTTTTTTGTTTAAAAATATATATTGTTCCATAATTTTAAATTTAAGTTTGAGGAAAAAATTACATAATCGAGTACATTATGAATATATGATAAAAAATTTATGTATTAAAATTAAAATATATTCTAAAAATAAAAATATCAATAGGTATTACTTTCTATAATAATAATATTTTATTTTATCTTGATTTATATAGTAACGATAACTAAATTTCCGTTAATATAAAATATATATAATAAAAATAATTAAATAATAAATAATATGAAATAAATTATGAGAAAATAACATGTGTCGTCTGATTTTTAAAATGAATGAACGTGGATTTAAGGACTTTACTATATAATAGTATAGAGAAATATGCATCCCAATCCTCCAAAATTAATTTTGAATTGTTGTTTTGACTTTCTTAAGAATTTATTTTGAATTTCTTATTGAAATATATGTATTAAAAAGTAAGCTTTTTTTTTTTTTTTTGAAAGGTTAAAATAAGATATGTGCTTTGTTAATACGGACTATACGTTAGAAGTTCCATTATTGGGTAAAACTAAAAGAAAAAGGGAAAGCAAAAATAGAAAACAGAGACTGAGATTCATGTGCAAAGGTTATGAGATTGGACACATACCCTAGGCCAAAGGTTGTCAAGGGGGTGTGAACTTGATGTGCTGGCACCATACATCACGTGACTGTCCACGTGTCCAATACTCTTGGAGACTTTGGCGCCACGGAAGCATCACTTTGCAGACCTGCACATGCTCCTTCCCCACCTATCCCTTTCTTTTCTTTTTTTTTTCCTTTTTTTTTTATGAATTTCATAATTTCTAATATTACTATTGGACTTCAAAATATTTAATGAATTTCATAATTTCGAATATTACTATTGTAATTTAAATTGCACAAACGCTTTAGGTTTGATTCAAACACCTTTCATCCGAAAATATACGGATAATGCGAAAACAACAATTTTAATTGTCCGTATAACACTATAATCTATATCGAAGAATATTATATATTCTATTTATATAAATTATATTTATATATTATGTTGATTTGAACTTGATTTGATTATGATAATTTTCATCTACCTTCACCATTTGTGCGGTTTTATCCCACCGTAAATCTATCATTTTCATGGTATCAGAGCGGGTTTGATTCCTCATATCATGAACAATAGTAGTTCATCCGATTGGACTAGCCGGCCTTAAGGCACGCTGTCAACCTATCGGCGTCTAAATCTTGTCACTGATTTACTGGTGATCATATCAATCTATTGATGTCGTCGATATGTTGGTGGTGTCACCGCTCAACGGGTGTACTCGTTGATTAAGTCTTCAGCGTCGTCCGTTTACCCACGCTTTGACTGCGGTGGTGTATTGAAGGATATTATATATTATACTTAGATAAATTATATTTATATATTAGATTAATTTGAATTTGATTTGATTCTCCTATATATAAGATCATTATATTATCAATAAAATCGTGATTTTGCCCATCATTTGTGTGATTTTATCCACCATAAATCTATCAACCTATAAAGGAAATTATATAGTTTAATTTTTCAAATACTAGCTACTTATAGGGAAATTATATTTTAATATCTTTTTTATTTATGATGACGCATTAAGTACGTCCCATCGATAATGCGTGAAGAGTTGGGCCTAAATAGGACACATGCCCTTTCGACATCGACCTGTTCCCCTTCATGCCAGACAACATTCAATAAAAATACTATCGACAATTATAAAAAGAAGAGGCTTATTTGCAATATGGGACTTGTTAAACTAAATATTTGCATATTAGTTAGACCGTACAAATCCGGACCGGCCCGTCCGCCCGGAAAAAAACATGGGTATGGGTAGCTAGTTTGGCCCGTTCGGGCCTGATCCGGCCAGTATTTTGGTGGGACGGTCACGGGTAGACATTATGGCCCGTGGGTCAACCCGGCCCGGCCCGCATATTGTTTGTAATACAAGTATTTTGGTGGGACGGTCACGTGAACACCAAATTTTTTTATAGGACTATATTTTTTTATTGTTTTGAGTGTCACATACTCTAATTTTTTATTTAGTTTGTGTGTAATATTTTGACGAGTTATACTTGTTTGTAATACAATATTGCTAGGCTAACTTGAGCATAATGATAATTGTTGATTTTTAGAAAATTGAATTTATTCATTTTTGTGTGTGATTGTTGTTGAACTTGTTGATAGTGCACTATGCAAGTATAATGAGATTGAAAGTGTGTGTTAAATACATTATATTCCTTGTGTTTGAACGATAAATTTCGGAAAAAAAACGCACAATCAAGTACATATTGACCATCCGGGCCCGCCCGACAACCCGCCCGCTTTTTACATAGGTGGACATGAACAGCGTTTGTGGCCCGCACCTTACGGGTAGAGTTTTTAGGTATGTCCAGCCCGAACCCGCCCAAGCCCACTTTTGTACAGGTTTAATATTAGTATATGTAGAAAATTAACATACGGAAAAATAACAAAGAGATTACGAGCACTATCGGGTGTATATTTTATTATTTAAATATATAATTACGCCACTTTTAAATATTCAACACAAAAAATAATAAAAGCTTATTATTATTATCATCCATTAATTTTATGTTTTATTTATAATTTATAGTTAATTTATTTTTTTAAATATGCAAATATATTCATAATACTTATGTTAATATAGGAGCCCTACATTAGGTATACGTGTCCCGTGCATATTTCTCTCTCATATTTCAATGCTTTTATTCTTGGCGCTTATCTCATGATCAACCGGGACACGTGGTGCCCTACGTGGCTGATTTTAGACAGCTGGCATATTTTCTGCCCTAGATTTTCGCGTGAAACCACGGTGCTCCGCTTTATACCCCTCGATATTACCCCAAATAAATAAATTTCTTTTTATTATTCACCATTATCTATTTTGTAAGCATCGAATTATATGTAAAAATATGTATTTGTTTAGAGTTCGTCCAATTGGTAATTTATCCATTTAAATATCCGAAACATTCCAAATATTCAAAATTCCATTCTTTAACGTAATTGGTTCAAATATAGGCCTATAAAAAAATTGGTGTTCACGTAAACTATTACAAGATCCAATATCATATTATCTTCCATGTATATTGTTTTCAATCTCATCACATAAACTCTCTCTACGATGTTACGTCCTAAAATTAATTGGTAATAGAAGGAGTAACTTACCGAGGCTTTCAATGTGAAACTTATTATCTCCAACAAGCCCTGCAAGTGCAACTAGGGTAAAGACCGAGTTGATACTTGCCCACAAGTTAGGATCGCGAGCTGAATTGAGGCTAACCGATTTGATACCATGTCAAAGTCCGTTACAGACGGACCGATAGAACGAGTGCACATGCACATTAGGCTCAAGTCCAACACAAATCCGATGAGGTTATATTTTAAAACCAATTGACAGTAGGAGGAAGAGTCCACCCCACTGACCATATATATACTAGGCTCGGAATTTCTATAACTTTCGATGTGAAAATTTATTATCATCAACAGTAATCTTCTGGACACAAAGAAATAAGAGTTCCTTCGTATCAAAATATATTAAAGATTAAACTCCAGACCTTTAAACTCAACGCATTCACCGATTATCCCTACAGCAACAATATTTATGTACATGTTTACTTAAAACAAGTTCACTGGTTAGGTTTTAAACGGTCATCACATAAACAAAATCACATTAAATTTAATCGATTAATAAATAAAATTGGTGGAGACAGTCCAGTAACAATAAATAGTAGTTGATCAATGACATTTAAACAATATAATTTTAATATTTTAACCCAACGAGAAACTTGGTGTTACATGTACCTATTTTATTTACTTTTGGGTAAGATTGAACAATTTATTTTTATTTTTAGTTAAATATAATGGAATGAAAGTGAATGTGTACATGGTTGAGCCTAAGTTTTAACGTGAAGTAAGAAATTGGATTATTTATGGTGGATGTCACTGTTATGGAGATTTAGAAAATCTTAAGTGCTCTTAATTCAATGAAAGTGAAAGAGCACACGATTTTATTCTAGTAAATCAAGTTACTTTTAATCCAAAATCCTCATTTATATTCTAATAAATAACACTTATTAAGAATTAGATTATTTCATTCCGGATTATATTTTGATTCTTGATTGAGCTTTTGCTTGCGGTAAAGTGTTTAGTTAAAAATTAAGATTATCGGAATAGACATATGTAAAATATTAGATTACATTTAAGTCGAATATAAATAGTGGGGACTTATATCAACCTTTCGCCGAATATATACTATATGAGTCAGATATATACCGTCGAATGTGACTATACCGTCGAATGTATGTGATTATACCGCCAAATATATACTATATATAGATCATGACTCATATGTAAACAACTCTTACCATGTAAACATGAGAACAAATTACAAAATATATATTATATACGTCGAATATATGTGAATATATAGCCGAATATATACTATATGAGTTAGATATATACCGCCGAATATATGTTACTATGTCGTCGAATATTTCTTCCACTAATCACACGGTTTTTTTTTCTTCCTTTAATATCGTCTAATCTCAACCATCTATTTAACGATCTAACGAATACAATTTTAATTTTATTTTACATGTAATAGTTGTTTACATATATATGATCAAACTCGATGATTAGATTTCCCGAGTGTGAATTACAGCAGTACAAACAACACTAAGATAATAACACTCTCAAGTTAGAGTTTTATTAAAATGAAAAAAATATTTTTACTTAATTTCATTAGAATTTTTTGCCGTTATAAACGAGTTTATAAAACTTTTACCGAAATTAGGCTCGGATGAAAGTTTTTTTCGAAAATACACGAAGGTGTCAGGTTTGGAATAGAAGCGCGGTGAGTCACCGCGTTTCTTCCGTAAAGAACCGCGATGCATAACCGTCATAAGAAAATCAAACGGAAATTAAAAAAAAAAGGAGAGAAACGCGGTCAATGACCGCGTTTCTAGTGTAAAACAAAAGGTATATTTAAAAAAAAAACACTAGTGCAAGTAATTTCTTTTTAAAAAAAAATACACTAGAAGCGCGGTGACTCACCGCGCTTCTATTATTTTTTCTTTTTTTTAAAAAAATACACTAGAAGCGCGTTGAGTCACCGCGCTTCTATTATTTTTTCTTTTTTTTAAATTGCTAATTATAAAAACGCGGTCAATGACCGCGTTTCTCTCCTTTTTTTTTTTTTTTTAAATTTCCGTTTGATTTTTTTATGACGATTATGCACCGCGTTTCTTCCGTGAAGAAACGCGGTGACTCACCGCGCTTCTACTCCAAACCTGACACCCTCGTGTATTTTCGGAAAAAACTTTCACCCGAGCCTAATTTCGGAAAAAATATTATAAACTCGTTTATAAGAGGAAAGAATTCATTTCATTACAGATTAAAATAATATACCAATATCCAATTAATTCAATAAAATAAGAGTGAAGATGCTTTGAATAATTCTAAAGTGGCAAATGAAGAAAATGATTTTGAATGATGAATGGCGAAGTGAAGGTTGAGATTGTGTCCACCGTTAAATGTCTCTTCTATGCTCAATTTTCATATCAACATCATTACATAGACTATGGGCCCGTTCGGATGCAAATTATCTCAGTTGAAATTGAAGTTTATCTCTAGTTTTCATTCCTTAGTCCTCTTTTTCATGTTCGGTGAAATTTTTTGAGCGGATGAAGGTGTGGTTGAAGCAGTTGAAGATGATGATAAATCATCAACCAACACCCCCTAGCTTAAAGGGGATGAATGGGGATGAAGGATGAAATTTTACATTCTTACCCTTATTCTCTTTTCTTTTCTTTTCTTTCTTTCCATTAACTCTCCTCTCTTCTTCTGATTCATCTCTTCCCTGCAAGACTGTTGAATTCTACAGGATAGGAATTCATATGATTTTCACAATGCACTTGAAGATTCTTGCTACAATTTTTTTCAATTAAAATTCAATTGCTTCTTTTAATGTTAACAGTGGCCGCTGGTGTTCTCACTGCTGATTTGGGGGCCAACAATTCATTTTATAGGAACTATCAAGAGCGTCATTGCTAAACTTGAGCCACTCAATTTCGGACGGTATCTTCCCTTCTCCTTCAATCGTACCTAAGTATCTCATCCTAGCTTAAAAACAAAGATTCTTCTTTCCATCTCTGATGTGTTCTCATGAACCCTAGGTTTCAAAATTTCTCGCAGCTTTTGGATCAATCACGCTTCATGTACTTCTCAGAAATTTTGTAAATTTTACACGTGCCTACGCGAGCCTGATCGGGAGTCTAGAAATGATGTTTGTTTTTAAGATTCGTATTGAGAAGAAGAAACGCCAACGAGCTCTTACTCCATCCCAGGATATATTTTTTGAGTTTTATTATTGTATTGGTCTCCCCATTTTAAAGTTTTACTCCATCTTAAAGTGGATTTGAACTTGTGATTTCTAGTCAAGTGTATCTGTTTTGGTGTAAGTTTGATGGATTTTGTTTACAATGATTAATCATAAATAAATCGGTTGGTTTAGGGCACAAAATCATTCGATTTTCACAATGCTTTGAATATTCTGTTCCTGGTTGCTGCATTTTGTTCATTGCAGATTCAATTGCTTCACAACCGAGGTTCTGCTAATGGTGGTTGTTGCATTTTGTTCATTGCAAACTCAATTGCTTCATAACCGCGAATTTGTTAGTTGATGGCTGCTGCATTTTGTTGATAGCAAATTCAATTGCTTCCTAACAAAGATCCTACTACTACTACTGCATTTTTGTGTTGGCTGATGCTATTTTTCTTTGGTTCTAGTTTTTCCATTAATTGCAAGGCTTAGAACTTGTATTCGCCTTTTTTTTAATGTGTTAGCCTGTCTATTTATCCAGAGATAAACTAATTTCTTGTTCAATCCAAATTCAATGATATGAACAATCCAAACTTGTTATGTATATAGATATTATATCAAACAAAATAATTTCTTGTTCAATCAAAATTAACATTGGCTACCCTTATCACATGCATGTCACATGATCAAATTAAAATTTTATCTCATACCCTTTTTCGTAATTTTACCCATAATAATTCCTTTCACACCCATAATAATTCCCTTCTTTCCAAACACCTAAACGAATATTTTATTTCATCACCTTCATCTTCATCCTCATTTTTCATCTTCACATTCAACTTCAACCTCAACTTCAACTTCAACCCGTAATAAACTACGTTTTACCAAACAGACCCTATATTAACTAGACTTTTACACCAAAGTTGAATTTTTTACCTAATCAATATTTTATTCTTTTTAATACCTATTGTTCACTTTATATATAAATATATTCATTAATCGACAGCCTAAGACCGGAAGGTTGACAATTTGAAGGATTGAAATATGGACAATTTCGAAAAACATAGAAGAAAAAAAACACCGGTTCTAGAAATTCACATAATTGGATAAAATCATCGTTGGTATTTTAAAAATATGTCAAAATTAAAAAGATCTTGTTTATATGATCCTGATCATAAAATTTTATGATCTTGATCGTAAAATTTACATCGAATTAGAAGGAAGACGGACAACAAGTTATTCCGCCAATTCTTTTTGATAGCGAATCCGATCCTCCTAAAAACATATCAGAAGACCTAGGAGACATAACGTTGCCAAAGAAAACCCGTTACACCCTCTTGAGAATTTCAATAGCATCGGGTGCAAGGAAACTAAAGGTGTCAAAAGCGAATGGAAGAAACACATGTTTTGATTTTCAATACAAGCTTTCTCATGTTTGGTCACCTTAGCAGAAGCAGCACTAAGCGCCGCCTTACCCACCACAAAGCCCACTACCCAAACAAACAAGTGGGAAAACTCCAGTCAAATCGATGCATGCTTTCCACCCGCCCATCCAAACACCAAAAATAATTTATATATTTTTCGGTTTAATTTTGTAAAAAATTCAATTATTAGTTGGAAAATTTTAAATTACGTTTTATAATCTTATATTGTATTAAAGGAGAGACTCTTTTTGCCACGTGTCAATCCCACGTTTATCGAAGCTAAAAAATTATTTTTAAAAAGTTAAATAATTAAAAGTTAAATAATTAGAAGATTTACTAAAATAATTAAAGCACTAATTATTGTTAGAAAATTTATTGGATACGTAATTATAAATGAAATTTTTTTTAAGTCCATATCATCTAACCAAATCCTAAAATTTAAACAAATTTTGTTTTGATGGTAAATTTTACAAAATTAATTAAAAATGTAATTACAATTTTTATGTTTAATTTTATTAAATATTTACCAATTCTCAACTTTACTTATGGGATGTCGTAAACTAAGCTTCCTTAATATAACAAAAAATTCGAGGGTATAATAATATTTATTTGTGAAATAACGTTATATTTTTGACTTTTCGACCTATAAATATCATATATTATTTGCCCAATTTCCATAAAAAATTAATAAGTAGTGATAAATTTTATCCATACATTTGTGTATGGATTAAAAAAAATTTAAAAATAACATATTATTATATATAATTTAATATTGTCAAAACCCGCACAATGTGCGGATATTACACTAGTTATATTTGTAGGAAATAAATTATTGAAATCATTTATCATTAGCACATAATTTTCAAATTACACAAAGTATGGGCCGGACCGCCGGAATGGACTCGGACAAAATTGGTGTACTTCTTTGGGCCCAATAAGCCCAAATTTATGGATGCTTTCCCACAATTTCGATTGAACCGGTCCATTTGCACAATCGGAGTTAGACCGTTAACCCGGTTTGGATAGGAAATTGAAAATTTAATTCATTACGTTTTTAATGTTTTGATTTGTGACCATTTAAGTAAAAAAATAATTTTTACATAAATATTTTTTATGAATTTTTATTTTAAAATTTGTTAAGAGTTCATATTGTAATGTGAACGACTGTTAAACGACTTAACAGTCGGATTTTTTTAACGAAAGAGAACTTTCAATAAGATAATAATAAAACAATAGTATTTAAAATATTTTATATTATATAAAGTCACATAACATACCATACTAATTACACATCATTATTTTCCAAACGACAAAGATTTACATAAGTTTACATTCGGGCGGAACTCCACGAGAAAAACGTTTAACATCATTACAATAGTTATAAACCATGAAATTCCTCTGGACCCACCTAAGCCTCTGGGCTCGAACCGGGTCCAACCTCTGAGTAAACCAACCTGCCCGACGACCCCGGCCCGACCCAAACGCACAAGCCCGATGATCGGGCCAAACACAAGCCCGTGCAACAAAGTTCCTATAAGAAGCAACAAATGGGCCTTTGGTCCAATCGGTCTTAACAAGCCCGCCTCTCGTGGCCCATTGATCGGCATTCCAAATGCTGGAGTATAGCCTCATAGGCTGAGCTTTAGGAAACGGAATTCCTCTGTTTTCCATGTTCTTGAATTCTCGAATCGGGATTCCGTCGACGGAGATCACGATCACCGACGGGTTCCAAAGGATCGAGTAAGTGTGGAAATCTTTAGTCGGATCGAACCAGAGACGGAATTGTTGCTCGCGTTCGCCTTTGCCTTGTGTGTAGATGTTTGTGTGGAGTGTGTACGGGTCGCCGGTCACGTTTCCGAGGAACTCCATGTCGATTTCGTCGCGGTTGCTCGGTGTCTCCGACGAAAGCTAAACAAACAGAGGAAATACAACGTTAGTCCCAAAAAACGACACATTAAGCATGCGACGAATTAAGGAAATATATTGCTTACGTAATATGCGGTGACGGTGCCGGCGGAATTACCAGGAACGAGCTTCATCTGAATATCGATCTTTCCGAACAAGTACTTATTCTCGACTGAAAACCCGAGCCGGAGAAGCTATCGAGTGTGAGGGTGAGAAGGCTTCCGTCACCGCCGGTGATCTTAGCACGGGGCCCGCCCCAAGTCAGACTCATGTCTTGGTTCATGTTTCCGTTCACCGTAGCGAATGATGTTAGCGTTACAGAGAGTAACAACGTCACTTGGAATGAGCAAAGGTTAAATAGCGTCGCCATTTTTCAGATAATTGTGACGATTTTGGGGTTCGTTGTTTGCGTTTATATATAAGGGAGGAGTGTGAACTAAGACGAGGAGTGAGAGAAGGACAAATTTTGCCGTAGATTTGTTCAGCTGCGGGTTGATTGACACGTGGCGAGACTGTAGGAATCCACGATTGTGGATTGCATGCAGATTGGACAGACGGATAGTGACAGAGAAATGTATAGCTAGCGTAAATAATTTATGAAGAGGTGTAATGTGATTACTCTTCTTTAAGTTTGATTAAAGATGTACGGCCCGTTTGGTTTTAACTCTAGAATTGAAAATAGAAGGTAAATGAATCTAATTCATATGTATACTCTTTTTTATGAAAGTTTTTAGAATCATTCCTTATAGCCTATAGGAATTGGAGTTGAATTTGATTATTTTTTATACCCGGTAACAAAATGTAGGGAGACAAGTGCAATTTGCATGAAACCATAATGAATGATTCTATAAAATTTCATGAATAAGGATATGCATATGAACTAAATTCGTTTCCATTCCGTTTTCGTTTCCGGAGTTGGAACCAAACGGGCTCTTAGAATACTCGATTAGATTCTATTAAAAATTAAGTGAATATAGGGTGTTATACTAGTAGAATGCGTCGAACATTGAAATGTTTAAACTAAACTTGCTCATAAACAAGCATATAATATAAGATTAAGTTCTGATTGAGTTTTTATATATGGATTGGTTTTCCGAACCAAGTAGATCAACTCATATAACAATCTATAATTATACTTGCTAAACGAGTAGAGTTCAAGAAGAACCTAAATTTTACCTCAACTTTAAAATCATATTCAGCTATAAGGTGAGCAAATTCAAGTCGGATAAAATATATTTAAAATATAATCGAGTTTAAACCGATCGAGTAGTTTGACTCATATAACAATAATCCTACATTTACTCAAGCTAAATGAACATAGCTCAAGCTACAATACGCAACTTTAAAATCAAATTGTGTAAATGTGTTACCGGAAATTTAGAAAAGGTTCCCAAAAACTATTCCGTCGGAGTTAGGCTTGTGTTACACGCTATTACCATTAAAGGTCCGTTTGGTTCCAACTCCGAAAACGAAAACGGAATGAAAACGAATTTAGTCCATATGTATATCCTTATTCATGTATTTTTATGAAATTATTCCTTGTGGTTTAATGTAAAATGCACTCGCTTCCTCACATTTTGTTATCCTATAGGGTATCAAAATTAATCAAACTCTACTCCAATTACTTCAAACTATAAGGAATGATTCCAAAAACTTTCATAAACAAGAGTATACGTATGAACTAGATTCGTTTCCATTCCATTTTCGATTCCGGAGTTAAAACTAAACGGGGTCTAAAACTGCTGATACTTTCAACTAGTTTATAGATTTGACAACGATTAATGTATTGTCAATTAATTTTATAATAAAATATCATTAAACTTACATATTAAATTCGAATCAAATAAATATACAGCTCGAATGTACTACGAATATCCATGATATAGCTTAGTGGGGAGAGTAAATGAGGATCGGATAGGGCCTATACTCGTACTCGAGTAAATGAATGTATGAATATTCATCTTTATCCTCTTCCATGTCAGAATCCTGGATGTCACTTAATCCGACCCGACCCGATCCACTAATTTTTTTTAAAATTTTTTTGGGTCGATTTGTGAACAATTTTACATATTGAATGACGATATGCAAATGCAATCAAGTAGAAGAATCCAAATGAATTTGAGCTTCCAACGTACATTTTCACGTGACTAATGCATCTTGCGTTGTTTCTTGAATTTTCTTGACAACTTCACTGTATTCACGGTTACGGTCCAGTTTTATAATAAATTTTGGAAAATCAAATAGTTAGGTTGTGTTTGGCAGCAAAGAAACACTAGTGTAAACAAGTGTTTCCGAGTGTTTATATTTTTAACGAGTGTTTGGCTTTCCGAAAAACACTAGTGATTAGTGTTTTCGGAAGTGTTTTCGAAACCCTCATCCGATCAAGGGTTTCTCATTTACACTAGTGTTTCTTTGCGTAAAATGACTCTGTTGCCCTTCCTTTTCATCCATAATTACCACAAAACCGGCTATAAAGTAACAATCTCTCACTTCTCCATCTGCTTCCCAACAGTCCAACACCCACAGAAGAATCGAATTCAAGTTATTCATGCTTCATTCTTCATTCTTCACCAATACAAACATGTTTTTTATCTGGTGTAGGAAGATCATCTGCATTTCTCCCGTAGCAAACTCCAATTGTGCTTCCTATGCACACAATATGAAATTACACAGTGGTCCACACATTTGAAGGAAATTTAGGGTTTTCTAGCAGAGGTTCGTCGATTTCAAATCGAGTTGATTATGGTGAGAAGTATGGGATTTAAGTAACTCCATCTCCAAATCAACGTCTCTAGCAGAGTGAACTCGACCTCAATCTGCTTCCACTTGGCATTTGTAGGGTTGGAGGAGAAGTGGGTCCCAATTTAGGTGAAGAAGGAGACAGTACTAGAGAAATTGGATCCATGGATTCAGGTAAAGCGGATTTAGTGGAGACGAAAACTGGTTAGAGCTCGTTTTTCATGTGAGCAAAGAAGCAAGACCTTGTGAGAACAACCGATTTCATCCTTGCAGAGACGATTTTTGGACTGATGTCTGATTGGATCCCGACGACGAGCGTTCTCATCATGATGAGCAAACGGACTAGTGTTTTTGCCAAACAGTAGTTAGTATTTGAAAACACTAAACCCTAGTGTTTCTCAAAAACCGCCCCAAAAAACACTAGTATGTATGAACACTAGTGTTTCTTGTAATGTGCCAAACACAGTATATGTGTAACATGTATTGTATGTTAAAGTTTAACATATAAATCCAATCGTATTTCATTTTAAAAATTACTTATAATTTTTTTTAACCTTACATTAGATATCCTTCCATAAAAAATTATTATTTTTATATAAATTCTAATGAACCAACTAATGTAGGGTCCATGAGTCAAAATAAAAAACATATACTAAAATATCATTCTTCCAAATTAAATAATTAATAATAAAAAATATTACACAAGTCCGTTTTCAAAAGAACAATTTTGGTAGCTAGACATTTTTGAAAAACTAAAATAGTAATTAGACTTTTTAATGTTTTAATTAAGTAAATGTACCCAACCTTTTGTATTTATTTTTAAACTCTAGACACTCTTCTCTTAAGGGTACATTTACTAAACATAAAATTAAAAAAAGCCTAGTAAACCAAATTTTTTTTTTTTTTCTTTTCAAAGTTAGGCATACAACTACACTTGTTCATTGTTCAAACCAACGTACTCCAAAATGACCAACCAATATTTAAAAAATACAATAATAATTATTTATAATATAAAAGTATAATTTCATTATTATATTGTGCAAGATTTAATATAATTATAATTATATTATTTTGATTCGGATAAGGCTTTTTGGCCCGACCAAACTTCATCCCTCGAAACCAACCATTACCAGATAAAAAATTTCTATTCCCGTGATAAATAATAATACTAATAATTTTCGACGAAAGTCATCCTCAACAACCATACCAAATATTTAAAAAATCTCGTTACAAATAATGTTATTCGACGAGGTAGAAAAACACAAATGAGACAATACATGTAGGCTGCGAATGCGCCTCATACGGGCGCATGCGCTGCCCGCACGTGCGACAGCATTTCAGTTCACCTTATGAGGCGCATGCACATGGGGCGCATGCAGAGTTTGCATGCGTCCCAAGCCCCTTATACTAGGCCGCCGCGACCTCTTCCTTCTTCTTTTTAACGTTTTTTTATGCCGATTTGGAGCGCATGCAGAGTCCGGATGTGTCCCAAATTGAGGCGCATGCAGAGTTTGCATGCGTCCCAAACCCCTTATAATAGGCCGCCGCGACCTCTTCCTTTTTCATTTTAACGTGTTTTATGCCTACTTGGAGTGCATGCGGAGTCCAGATGTGTCCCAAATTGAGGCGCATGTGGAGTTCATATATGTCCCAAATTGAGGCGTATGCGGAGTCCGCATGCGCCCAAAGCCACGTCCATGTAGACTCCGCATGCGTGTGGATTGGGGCTCATGCGGACCCCGCATTGGTGACCACACGTCCGTGCAAATAGTAAGGTCCTTAAAAAATAAAATAAAAAACTTTACCAATATTAACCCTCTTCACGTATACCATTAGTACAAAAAAGAAAGGGCCATAATATTTGGGTCCTATAGTAATTATACGGTTTTGGGCCTTGACCAATGTAGGCCCACTTTGATGTGGGAGTGATGTGGTGGCTCGATTTGAATTGTTTGGATTATACAAAAATTTAAGTAAATTATAAAGAATATTTAGAAGGGCTGTTATACGAGTAGTATATCATGAAACGAGCTACTCGAATTCGGATTGCGTTTGGTTTGTCAAACGCTCTGGTTTAAGCTCGTTCATTTTCTAGATGAGCCGAGTACGAGCATAATTTAAAGTTCGTAGAAAATTTATGTTCGCTTCATTCAGGTAAAATTCGGCTTAAAATAACACTATAAGGGTCCGTTTTGTTTCAGCTCCGGAAACGGAAACGAAATGGAAACGAATTTAGTCCATATGTATATCCTTATTCATAAATTTTTGTGGAATCATTCCTTGTGGATTAATGCAAAATGCACTAGCTTCCACACATTTTCTTACCCCATAGGGTATCAAAAGTAATCAAACTCTACTTCGATTTCATCACACACCAAGGAATGATTCCACAAACTTTCATACAATGGTATACATATGGACTAGATTCGTTTCCATTCCGTTTTCGATTCCGGAGTTAAAACCAAACGGGCCCTAAAAGTATTAGGGCTAATTCGGTTAACAGGCTTTTTTGAGTTTTACTTTTATTAATTAGGCCATTTAGTTTTTTAATTAGGTAAATATACCCCAATCTTTTGTATTTTCTCTCAAACTCTAAACACTCTTCTCTCAAAGGGTAAATTTACTAAAACTAAAACTCAAAAAAACCTAATAAACCAAATTATTTCAAGGGTATTATTGTACTCGAGATACTCATATTCGACTCGTTTATAAATGATGTGAGCTTATACATATCAATATTTGGTTCGTAGATTAAATAAATCAACTTTCATAAACTAACCGCGTCCCAAGAATTAGAAAATAGATTAAATAAAAAATATTTCAGTATCATAATAATAAATTAAAAAAATATATTCCAAAATTAATTTATAAAATCACAATATTCTATCAAACTTAAAAGATATACATATTAAGTACTTGTATAATATAAGAAATTTAAACTTCCATTAAAATAATTTTTTTAAAAGAAGGTTAGTTAAATTCCGATATAAACGAATAGTAGACAAGCCTAACACATAAGTTTACTACCCACTAACCTTATATATTAGACTCAAGTTTTTTCATTTTATATGTGATAATTCATTATCTTCAACATGACCGCAAGTACAACTAGGACATTAAACTTAGTTGATAATTGGTTACAAAGATAACGGTTTGATTAAAGGCTAATCACTTTGATATTATGTTAATGTCCGGCACAAACGGGTTGGAGAGCGGGGGTCGAGTTCATACGAGCGCACATGCACGGTTAGGCCAAAACCCAACACATAAATCCAGTGGAGTTTAATCTTAAAACCAAGTGTCAATAGGAGAAGTAGTCCATCGACCATGTATATTAGGTTCATAATGTCCCCACTTTTAATCTGGAAACTTACATCCCTTGCATGTGCACCGAATAGAGGCTAATTGTTATGGCACCATGTTAAAGTTCGACACAAACGGACTGTAGAGTGAGATCATGTGGATACGATCGAGCGCACATACACGTTAAGTCCAAACCCAATAAACAAGTCCAACAGAGTTTTATCCCAAAACCAATTCACAAAGAGTTGCCCACAATCCTTATGCAATAGATTTAGAAAGTCCACGCTCCAAATATTAAAATTCATATATGAGTTGACTAAGTAGGTATTTTATGTAACATGTAGTATAAACTAGACATTTTTTTTTGTTATGTGTAGACAAACTGGGCACTTCCTATTTTCACAAAAAATTTTATTTGAAAATAACTAATTTGTCATCCTTCTCTCTTCAATTTAATTTTAATATTCTACTTTATTAAAAATGTTAATCAATATCCTAAATCGTTAAATAATGAAGTAATCATAACTAATCCGAATATCTTGGTATGTGATATTCTCAGCATTTTTTTTTTACGGAAATAAGAAATTCAAACCATTAAGTAAGGAAGTTTATTTATGTCATGTACACAAGCCTGTCACTTACACTAAGTTTGGTTACACAAATCCGTCATTCACACAAAGTTTGGTTACACAATTTCATTTGTTATGTCAATTTATGTAGTTAACACACCCGGTCATTAATTAATTAAATAAGTATCATTTTTTTATGTTTTGTACACAAGTTTGTCATTTACATAAGTTTTGGTTTCACAAGTCTGTCATTTACATAAGGTTTTGTTATACAAGTATATAATTTACACAAGGTTTGGTTACACGAGACCGTCATTTACACAAGGTTTGGTTACACAAGTCTTTTATGTATTAACATTGTGTAATTGAAATTGTGTATGAACATTGTGTAATTAAAATTATGTATTAATATTGTGTAATTGAAATTGTTTATTAATATTGTGTATCATCAAAAGAATACACAAAGTTTTAGCCCATCTAGAAATAAATTTGAAGAATCTTCACAATACGGTTTTCTTATTTTTTTCAAATGGTTACCATTAGTTGGGTAGTTACCAATTAATAATATTACATAACTACCCTAACTTCTTTCCTTATTTTCGGTCATACCCATTCAATATTACCTTTATTTTTTAATTGAAAAAATAAGATATCTAATTATTCTACAAATTAAAAAAAATGCATCATCTCACCAATTTTCTCAAAATTCATTATCTTCTAGTATCACATAGTGATAAATTGAAATTGTTAAAACTTACTTAAAATATATAAATTATTGTTTGGAAAATTAATACGAAATAAAGTATGAAAAGCAAGCTCGTGGACATACTTCATCAAAAAATAGAGAAAATTTTGTTGTGGTAGGCAAATAGAATGACGTGGAGTTATAGAATCCACACACACCCATATATATATATATATATATATATATATATATATATATAATCCAATAAGAATATATTTTTATGAATAATTTATTTTTATTTTTATTTTTTTCAGCCACAATATTAAATAATAAATTTCAACCACAATATTAAAATTTTCGGCGTAACCCGACATGTACAAAAATACACTAATCATGCAATATTTTTGGTACAATATCGTATGAATAAGGGCTCGAACTAGTCATTACTCATTAGTCGAGGCCCTACGCCATTTAAATTTTGGTTGGCCGTTGAGTCTTTCATTTACTACGTGCATATGGTCATAGATTTTTTCAACACTAAATTATTCATCAACATATGCACACACTATATGCATTAATGATCTATGCATAATATCATAAATAGTTTCTTCGTTATAATATTCGGTTCATATAACCAATACTCAGTTGGTCTAACGAAATGTGGTGCTAAACTCCTTAAATTGTTGAAAAAACTGATATTGGGAGGGTATTCCCCAGCAATGGGCCACGACTTATTCTCGTCCCGAATGTAGAGCGGCGAAGTCAATCGAACTGGAAGTTACCGAAAGTTACTTATTAACCTTTCAAAAAAAATTCTGATTTTACTACCGAGGTAGAAATATGTATGATTTTGAACTCTCAATTACTCCACTTTTGGAGGGGCAATAGTTTAATTTGTTTTGGACAAAATTGGCCTTTTCGTCGTGTTTATCGCGGGTAGTGACGGAGCTAGAACATTTTTGTAGGGGACAAACTATTGGGGTATTTTAAAAAATAAGAAGAAAATGTTTGTTTTGCTTCCCCCAAAAATTGAACTCGGGTCACCAACTTCAATTTTTACACTCTCTACCAACTTGACAACTAAATTACTATAAATAATATATCATTTATACATATTTTAACAAATTTCAACAGGGGTCATGACCCTCTCCGTACACCCCCTAGCTATGCCTCTTATTGCGGGGTTATATATATATAGGGTGCGGTTCCCATGAGAACAATCTTATTGTGTACCATGAGAACAATCTTAGACCGTCGAATGGTGAGTATTAAGGGTAGATATCATAACTTATAATAACTTACGAATAATACATTAAACGATATGATATCTTTGTAACAAAACTAATAATAACTAAGAATAATATATTAAACAATAAGACATGTTCTCATGATTACACGATAAGATATCTCATATGATCTATATATGAAAGGTTGTTCATTTACTTCTTCGCGGTGTTTGTGGTCCACCATCTCTTGTGTCACCAAACGAAAAGAATTGATATTATAAAGGTCAAATTAGTTAAGTAAATT
The DNA here is from genome assembly GCA_033239045.1 of Fagopyrum esculentum. Lineage (NCBI taxonomy): Eukaryota > Viridiplantae > Streptophyta > Magnoliopsida > Caryophyllales > Polygonaceae > Fagopyrum > Fagopyrum esculentum. Next base: position 153,777,014 of record BSUD01000004.1, on the reverse strand, counting down.
TTTTTGAGAATTATATTTAGTTATTAAGTTCGTGGTATAAATATATTTATTAAATATACCCCTAATCAAACTCCTTACCTTCCAACTCCAATTAAATAAAAGTGGTAGAAATTAAAGGTATACAAAACTAATGGAAATAGAAAAATGCTTATTTAACCAATTTTTTTAAAAACTTATTTATATTATATTCAAATCAACAATAAAGAAATTCATTCTTATACATTAGAATCCAGTTTAATAAAATAAATCCAAATACATTGTGGACATATAGATTTTAATTTAAGTTATTGGTTAATTTATTTCCTCCTCTTCATTATATTTTAAGCCACAAATATTTAGTACAACGAATATTATGTATGTTCAAGTAGGGTCCAACTCTCCTATGATTGACTTTAAAAAAAAAAAAAAAAA